>OX246747.1:31555289-31682748 GCA_945910005.1 Isoperla grammatica
TGGTCGAGTAGAGGAACAGCTGCGGCCAGTCGAAGGGCTCCTCTACCAGGTCGAGAGAGGGGGGGGGGGGGTGTCAGTCACCTGGTATCGTATGAGCTGGTCGGTGGTCGAGTAGAGGAACAGCTGCGGCCAGTCGAAGGGCTCCTCTACCAGGTCGGAGAGAGGGGAGGGGGGGGTGTCAGTCACCTGGTATCGTATGAGCTGGTCGGTGGTCGAGTAGAGGAACAGCTGCGGCCAGTCGAAGGGCTCCTCTACCAGGTGGAGAGAGGGGAGGGGGGGGGGTCAGTCACCTGGTATCGTATGAGCTGGTCGGTGGTCGAGTAGAGGAACAGCTGCGGCCAGTCGAAGGGCTCCTCTACCAGGTCGAGAGAGGGGAGGGGGGGGGGTCAGTCACCTGGTATCGTATGAGCTGGTCGGTGGTCGAGTAGAGGAACAGCTGCGGCCAGTCGAAGGGCTCCTCTACCAGGTGGAGAGAGGGGAGGGGGGGGGGGTCAGTCACCTGGTATCGTATGAGCTGGTCGGTGGTCGAGTAGAGGAACAGCTGCGGCCAGTCGAAGGGCTCCTCTACCAGGTCGAGAGAGGGGAGGGGGGGGGGTCAGTCACCTGGTATCGTATGAGCTGGTCGGTGGTCGAGTAGAGGAACAGCTGCGGCCAGTCGAAGGGCTCCTCTACCAGGTCGAGAGAGGGGAGGGGGGGGGGTCAGTCACCTGGTATCGTATGAGCTGGTCGGTGGTCGAGTAGAGGAACAGCTGCGGCCAGTCGAAGGGCTCCTCTACCAGGTCGAGAGAGAGGGGAGGGGGGGGGGCAGTCACCTGGTATCGTATGAGCTGGTCGGTGGTCGAGTAGAGGAACAGCTGCGGCCAGTCGAAGGGCTCCTCTACCAGGTCGAGAGAGAGGGGAGGGGGGGGGTCAGTCACCTGGTATCGTATGAGCTGGTCGGTGGTCGAGTAGAGGAACAGCTGCGGCCAGTCGAAGGGCTCCTCTACCAGGTCGAGAGAGAGGGGAGGGGGGGGGTCAGTCACCTGGTATCGTATGAGCTGGTCGGTGGTCGAGTAGAGGAACAGCTGCGGCCAGTCGAAGGGCTCCTCTACCAGGTCGAGAGAGGGGAGGGGGGGGGGTCAGTCACCTGGTATCGTATGAGCTGGTCGGTGGTCGAGTAGAGGAACAGCTGCGGCCAGTCGAAGGGCTCCTCTACCAGGTCGAGAGGGGAGGGGAGGGGGTCAGTCACCTGGTATCGTATGAGCTGGTCGGTGGTCGAGTAGAGGAACAGCTGCGGCCAGTCGAAGGGCTCCTCTACCAGGTCGAGAGAGGGGAGGGGGGGGGTCAGTCACCTGGTATCGTATGAGCTGGTCGGTGGTCGAGTAGAGGAACAGCTGCGGCCAGTCGAAGGGCTCCTCTACGAGGTCGAGAGGGGAGGGGAGGGGGTCAGTCACCTGGTATCGTATGAGCTGGTCGGTGGTCGAGTAGAGGAACAGCTGCGGCCAGTCGAAGGGCTCCTCTACCAGGTCGAGAGAGGGGAGGGGGGGGGTCAGTCACCTGGTATCGTATGAGCTGGTCGGTGGTCGAGTAGAGGAACAGCTGCGGCCAGTCGAAGGGCTCCTCTACGAGGTCGAGAGGGGAGGGGGGGGGGTCAGTCACCTGGTATCGTATGAGCTGGTCGGTGGTCGAGTAGAGGAACAGCTGCGGCCAGTCGAAGGGCTCCTCTACCAGGTGGAGAGAGGGGGGGGGGGGGGGGTCAGTCACCTGGTATCGTATGAGCTGGTCGGTGGTCGAGTAGAGGAACAGCTGCGGCCAGTCGAAGGGCTCCTCTACGAGGTCGAGAGGGGAGGGGAGGGGGTCAGTCACCTGGTATCGTATGAGCTGGTCGGTGGTCGAGTAGAGGAACAGCTGCGGCCAGTCGAAGGGCTCCTCTACCAGGTGGAGAGAGGGGAGGGGGGGGGGGGGGGTCAGTCACCTGGTATCGTATGAGCTGGTCGGTGGTCGAGTAGAGGAACAGCTGCGGCCAGTCGAAGGGCTCCTCTACCAGGTGGAGAGAGGGGGGGGGGGGGGGGGTCAGTCACCTGGTATCGTATGAGCTGGTCGGTGGTCGAGTAGAGGAACAGCTGCGGCCAGTCGAAGGGCTCCTCTACCAGGTGGAGAGAGGGGGGGGGGGGGGGGTCAGTCACCTGGTATCGTATGAGCTGGTCGGTGGTCGAGTAGAGGAACAGCTGCGGCCAGTCGAAGGGCTCCTCTACCAGGTCGAGAGGGGAGGGGAGGGGGTCAGTCACCTGGTATCGTATGAGCTGGTCGGTGGTCGAGTAGAGGAACAGCTGCGGCCAGTCGAAGGGCTCCTCTACCAGGTCGAGAGAGGGGAGGGGGGGGGTCAGTCACCTGGTATCGTATGAGCTGGTCGGTGGTCGAGTAGAGGAACAGCTGCGGCCAGTCGAAGGGCTCCTCTACCAGGTCGAGAGAGGGGAGGGGGGGGGGTCAGTCACCTGGTATCGTATGAGCTGGTCGGTGGTCGAGTAGAGGAACAGCTGCGGCCAGTCGAACGGCTCCTCTACCAGGTGGAGAGAGGGGAGGGGGGGGGTCAGTCACCTGGTATCGTATGAGCTGGTCGGTGGTCGAGTAGAGGAACAGCTGCGGCCAGTCGAAGGGCTCCTCTACCAGGTCGAGAGAGGGGAGGGAGGGGGGGGGGTCAGTCACCTGGTATCGTACGAGCTGGTCGGTGGTCGAGTAGAGGAACAGCTGCGGCCAGTCGAAGGGCTCCTCTACCAGGTCGAGAGAGGGGAGGGGGGGGGGTCAGTCACCTGGTAGCGTATGAGCTGGTCGGTGGTCGAGTAGAGGAACAGCTGCGGCCAGTCGAAGGGCTCCTCTACCAGGTGGAGAGAGGGGAGGGGGGGGGGGTCAGTCACCTGGTAGCGTATGAGCTGGTCGGTGGTCGAGTAGAGGAACAGCTGCGGCCAGTCGAAGGGCTCCTCTACCAGGTCGAGAGAGGGGAGGGGGGGGGGGTCAGTCACCTGGTATCGTATGAGCTGGTCGGTGGTCGAGTAGAGGAACAGCTGCGGCCAGTCGAAGGGCTCCTCTACCAGGTGGAGAGAGGGGAGGGGGGGGGTCAGTCACCTGGTATCGTATGAGCTGGTCGGTGGTCGAGTAGAGGAACAGCTGCGGCCAGTCGAAGGGCTCCTCTACCAGGTGGAGAGAGAGGGGAGGGAGGGGGGGGGTCAGTCACCTGGTATCGTATGAGCTGGTCGGTGGTCGAGTAGAGGAACAGCTGCGGCCAGTCGAAGGGCTCCTCTACCAGGTCGAGAGAGGGGAGGGGGGGGGGTCAGTCACCTGGTATCGTATGAGCTGGTCGGTGGTCGAGTAGAGGAACAGCTGCGGCCAGTCGAAGGGCTCCTCTACCAGGTCGAGAGAGGGGAGGGGGGGGGGTCAGTCACCTGGTATCGTATGAGCTGGTCGGTGGTCGAGTAGAGGAACAGCTGCGGCCAGTCGAAGGGCTCCTCTACCAGGTCGAGAGAGAGGGGAGGGGGGGGGGTCAGTCACCTGGTATCGTATGAGCTGGTCGGTGGTCGAGTAGAGGAACAGCTGCGGCCAGTCGAAGGGCTCCTCTACCAGGTGGAGAGAGGGGAGGGAGGGGGTCAGTCACCTGGTATCGTATGAGCTGGTCGGTGGTCGAGTAGAGGAACAGCTGCGGCCAGTCGAAGGGCTCCTCTACGAGGTCGAGAGAGGGGAGGGGGGGGGGTCAGTCACCTGGTATCGTATGAGCTGGTCGGTGGTCGAGTAGAGGAACAGCTGCGGCCAGTCGAAGGGCTCCTCGACCAGGTGGAGAGGGGAGGGGAGGGGGTCAGTCACCTGGTATCGTATGAGCTGGTCGGTGGTCGAGTAGAGGAACAGCTGTGGCCAGTCGAAGGGCTCCTCTACGAGGTCGAGAGGGGAGGGGAGGGGGTCAGTCACCTGGTATCGTATGAGCTGGTCGGTGGTCGAGTAGAGGAACAGCTGCGGCCAGTCGAAGGGCTCCTCTACCAGGTGGAGAGAGGGGAGGGGAGGGGGTCAGTCACCTGGTATCGTATGAGCTGGTCGGTGGTCGAGTAGAGGAACAGCTGCGGCCAGTCGAAGGGCTCCTCTACCAGGTCGAGAGAGGGGAGGGGGGGGGGTCAGTCACCTGGTATCGTATGAGCTGGTCGGTGGTCGAGTAGAGGAACAGCTGCGGCCAGTCGAAGGGCTCCTCTACCAGGTCGAGAGAGGGGAGGGGGGGGGGTCAGTCACCTGGTATCGTATGAGCTGGTCGGTGGTCGAGTAGAGGAACAGCTGCGGCCAGTCGAAGGGCTCCTCTACGAGGTCGAGAGAGGGGAGGGGGGGGGGGTCAGTCACCTGGTATCGTATGAGCTGGTCGGTGGTCGAGTAGAGGAACAGCTGCGGCCAGTCGAAGGGCTCCTCGACCAGGTGGAGAGGGGAGGGGAGGGGGTCAGTCACCTGGTATCGTATGAGCTGGTCGGTGGTCGAGTAGAGGAACAGCTGTGGCCAGTCGAAGGGCTCCTCTACGAGGTCGAGAGGGGAGGGGAGGGGGTCAGTCACCTGGTATCGTATGAGCTGGTCGGTGGTCGAGTAGAGGAACAGCTGCGGCCAGTCGAAGGGCTCCTCTACCAGGTGGAGAGAGGGGAGGGGAGGGGGTCAGTCACCTGGTATCGTATGAGCTGGTCGGTGGTCGAGTAGAGGAACAGCTGCGGCCAGTCGAAGGGCTCCTCTACGAGGTCGAGAGGGGAGGGGAGGGGGTCAGTCACCTGGTATCGTATGAGCTGGTCGGTGGTCGAGTAGAGGAACAGCTGCGGCCAGTCGAAGGGCTCCTCTACGAGGTCGAGAGGGGAGGGGAGGGGGTCAGTCACCTGGTATCGTATGAGCTGGTCGGTGGTCGAGTAGAGGAACAGCTGCGGCCAGTCGAAAGGCTCCTCTACGAGGTCGAGAGGGGAGGGGAGGGGGTCAGTCACCTGGTATCGTATGAGCTGGTCGGTGGTCGAGTAGAGGAACAGCTGCGGCCAGTCGAAAGGCTCCTCTACGAGGTCGAGAGGGGAGGGGAGGGGGTCAGTCACCTGGTATCGTATGAGCTGGTCGGTGGTCGAGTAGAGGAACAGCTGCGGCCAGTCGAAAGGCTCCTCGACGAGGTCGATGGGATCGGTGCTGAGCGGTCGCCGCTCCCTCAGACTCTTCCCGACCACCTCGAGCAGCCACAGCAGCGCGAGGAACGCGGCCATCACCAGCGACACCGGCACGTTGTAGTACGACGGGCCGCCGA
This sequence comes from Isoperla grammatica, assembly GCA_945910005.1. Classification (NCBI taxonomy): domain Eukaryota; kingdom Metazoa; phylum Arthropoda; class Insecta; order Plecoptera; family Perlodidae; genus Isoperla; species Isoperla grammatica. The sequence continues at coordinate 31,560,562 of OX246747.1, forward strand.
TGATCGCCGACAACGCCTTGTAGAACGACCAGAGCCGACGCTCGCCGGGCGCGGAGTCGAAGATGACGCCCTTCACCTGCGCAACGATTAACGTCATGTTAAATGTTAAATACTTTAAGGCTGCAAATGGGCCATAACTACCCGGTGGCAACCTGTCCCAACCTCCCTCCCACCCACCCACCCTCATCACTTCATATCCCTCATTCTATTTCTAAATTCCCTTACTGATTCACACTCAACAACCTTCTCGGGTAACTCATTCCATTCCCTAACCGTTCTTTCAACAAATCCAAACCTACTCAGATCACTTCTTACCACTGAAACTTCCATTTATGATCCCCCCCTCCATCTGTATACCCCTTCTTGCAATCTGCTACGGGTTTCCCTCCCCCCCTTTTCCCCCTAGCTGCTTTGTATAGATTACTACACATCTTATCACTCGTCCTCTCCTCTAACGTCTCCCAACCCAGCTCCCCTATCATCGCTGTAACGCTGTCCTAAACCCAGCCTTTTTTTTAAAATTTACGTTATGAACGTTCATGTTTAAGTTACGTTTATATTTAAGTTACGTTTATGTTACGAAGGAATCCCTGGTATAGGGTGCACACTAGTTTTTACCTGATCTACCACTCTTCAGGGTCCTCATTCCAGTACGTCGCCAAGCGCAGATCCAACCGATTGCAACTTGCGTCTGGATTACGGAATAGGGAGCATAGCTTTACAACCGCCTAAGGAATGAGGGCCCAGATAACTAGCTAGGTATATTAGGGTGTTTGGATAGCTGGGAAGGAATGTCCAAGGGCTGTTAGTAGGATTCAATCCAAGCATTCGCCTTTACAACTGAGGAAAACTCTCTTTCAGATTTGAACCGGTTACACTAACAAGCATAACTTGTTTCCCTTTTAAATACACATCTCTCTACACTTTGCTTTTTTGTTGTTTGTTTGTGACCGAAGAGTGTACAAGCAGGAGAATCAGGGGAAGGCTGAGAAAGAGATTGAACGGTAGCAGAGCAAGAGACCGACAGTCAAGAGAAGAGGGCACGGATGTTGTGTTGTGGTAGGAACGATTGTCAGAGGATAGGAAATTCGGTTACAAAACCCAATTCGACCCTGCCAGAAGAAGGAAACGTCAACAGACGATGGTTGATGATGTACGTTTTGCAATTTGGTACCTTTAGTTGCTTGTCATGGGTCTGCATGGCCTGACTGATGTGTTGATAGAGGAACGCTCCGCCGTTACTGAAGATGTGGAAGAAGATCGGGTGATCTTCGAGATTCATGTCGGTGATGAGTTCCAACAAACGCTTCCCCAACTTCTGCAGACGGCCTCGATGCAAGAACACGCACTCCACGGGCGCCGTGTAGCGGACAGTGATGCATCTGTAAGAAATTTAGCGGGAACATTTTTGAAAGTTAATACAACAGGCGGTGGATTGTTTTCGTTAGTAGTAATAGTAGCGGCAGTGGTGATGGTAACTTCCAGAGAACGGGATAGTTTGTTGGGTGGATCAAGAATGTGTTTGATGTTTCTAAGATTTAAAATAAATACTAGATAAATAAGAGCTGCAGAATCTTTGGTGAGTCTAATTTTTTTTTAAAACAATTTCAAGTACTTGACATTCCCAACAGATCTACGAGAAGAAACTAGATGATTAGTGCACAATGCAGCACGGCAAGTGTAGGCCTACATCCAGATTGTATGATCACCATCATTGCACAGGTTGGAAAGGGATGAGAAGGATAAACGTTTAAACGAGTAGTGGCGGGTTAGAGGTTATTAAATGATGATATTTGGTGTTTTACGTCCCATATTTTTGCAACGGGGCTAATCGAGATGATGAGTGGATGATTATGAGGATGAAAAAATGCCACATGACATCCATGCACAAACCAGGATTCGAACCTGGAACGCAGAGACTGCGGTTTATTAGACCAACGCCTAATCGACCTCGGCCAACTTTGACGGAGGTTATTAAAGTTGACACAAGGTTAGTATCTGTTAGTTATAGGCCTAGTCAAGTTTAAAATAAATGTAGCCTATATAGGAATATCATAAAAGTTGGGTTTTTGACATCTGTTTTTTTCCATAAACTTGTAGTAGGCCTATTGCTTACATTTTGTTGTAGGTGTGTGTGTGTGGGGGGGGGGGGGGGGCTCCTTCCAATCATACCCTAAATTCTGTCCCTCATTCATCACAGCTCCAAGTATCAAATCAACAAGACTTCAACTATTTTCAAGTGTCTTGTTTGCAGCTGTTGCGGGAGTGAGAAGGGTTCATTTGTGAAGTGTTCAGAAATCAGACTACTTTTACCATCTGCCATCCAAGTGTTAAAATCCAACTTAATGGTCAAACAATAAGGTGTCTCAAAATAACGAATGTGTTTTTGTAATCAGGCTTTTGAAGAGATTTTTTTGGCTCAAGAATGAGCTCAATCTTATAGGCATACTTTCTTTTCTTGTGAAATTTATTCCATTTCTCTTAAACATTCTTTTACTGGATTTACTGGATCATAAGCTGAACCTTTACAGTTTCACATGCCTAACTGCAATGTGCTGGCTCATGCTGGTGTTTGCTGAACTCTTAGTAGTAACAGGGAGTAACAGACAATCATTATATAGGCTAGGCTAGGCCTACATGCAGATTGTGTCACTACATTCCAGTACAAGGAAGTGTTTGTAGGCCTAGCCCAGCCCACGCCTAGTCGTACCGATGATGTTATACAAACAATACTACCATACAAGCGGAGATGAGCAATCTGCTATTGCTCAACATTGTGTCAGCCTGGGCTAGCCTAGGCCGGCCTAGGGCCAGTTAGGCCCTACACATAATATTCTATTACTACTCTACTTGAATAATAGTACACTACAGTATGGCTAAGCTTAGTGCTAGACCAGATTTTCATCGAGCCTAGGCCTAACAGCGACATGGGAAAGTACTGTGATTTAAGACAAATCTAGCAGAAAAAAAAAACACTTGGCATAACCTTGAAACGTACCCTCGCTCTTCGTAAATTGCACTGTATTTGGCTAGGTATTTATCCTGACATCCGGCCCAACCCAGTAACATAACAACTGGCAGTTTATCGTCATCGTACACAAATACAAATTCGTCTGTTTCGGAAGGGGATGAATCTTTTGGCGTCGGTGAAGGAAATTTGATGTAATACTCAAGATCGTCTTCAGCCATGATTGTTTGATTTTGACAGCTGAACAGCAGCTAGGCCTATTACAGTGTTGCCAGATCCGTCCATGCCCTACAGAGGTTATTTATTTATTTAATTTACGTTCAATGAAGCATGCAAATATGATTTCAAATCTTCAAATGAAATCATAAAATTAAAATTGTGCCACAATTTACAAATCAGTAAGCATAAATATTGAACTTGAAATCGAAGAAAAAAATAGCATGTTATGCTGCATTTGACTTAACTAGCCGGTATTGATGTTTTCATTCATAACTTTTTTTGGGTAATAAAAGAAATAACCGGTTTTGAGCATTTTATGATTTTTTTTAAATGTAACCCAAAATCAGAAAACTCATTTATTACATCCTTCAAGTTATTTAAGTAGAATATTTATTTCCTAATGGGAATGAATGATGAACGTACACTGTTGCCATGTCATTCCGAGCAACTTTGACTAACCGAGTCTCCAACCTTGAAAGTTGGATTGCGTTATATGAGTGTGTTATCGAATCTGTATATTTCCCGGTTTATTACTCACTAACTGGTTTTTATCTAATCTGCTCACTTTTCCACGTAAATTCGTTTCCGTCCTTGATCGAAGGTGCACATTCAGTTGCAGAGAGATCGTCAGTGAGAGTACTGCTTGCATTCCAACTAGGAGAAAATCACTGCAATGGCTCACCACATCAAAGACAGCGTAAGACAAAAAACACAATTTTCCTACCTAGGCTAGGCCTAGGGCCTAGGCAATTTGGTGGTCCGAATAGGCCTAGCTTACTTTTAGAGTAGGCCTAGTTCATGGCTGTATTATTTGGTATTTCAAATCGAGTAATCTCGTAATCAATGCTGCAATGCCAAAGCTGAGGCTAGGCCTAGGCCTAGGGGTCTGGGTAGGGCTAGGCCTAGGCCTAGGCCTAGGCCTAGCCTAGGCCCACTCTACCTAGGGCCTAGCCCTAGGCCTAGCCTTGGCCTAGGTCCTAGCCATCCCTGAAAAATAGGCGTACATTCATTTTAGTGGAAGGCATGCATTTATTGATCGAACAATGTGTCTTAGCTACGCCTAGGCCTAGGGCCTATGATTCTTTTTACTCTGCAATCATGCTAGGTGCCATACGCTTAGGACCTGCGCACCAACCGCATGAGCCTACGTGATGCTACTAGGCCCTAGGCTAGGCCCCTATCCCTAGTCTAAACAAAAACCATGTTATAGCTTCCTCTTGACCCCTTCCCTACATAGGGCTGTGTGTGTTACAAAGGAGTGTAGGCCTAGCCTAGGCCCTAGGTCTAGACCTAAACAGTTGGAACAATTAGCCAAGAGTCAGGGTAGGCTCTCTACATTTTGTAACAAACATTTCATATGATGTAGCCTATTCATGACATACACATAGACCTACGTTTAAATAAATTCTTAAATATAGGTTGTAAGCAAGGCTGCATTGCTTGTTTTGTTCGACACTAGGGCCTAGTTGGTTTGTTAAAATAACGAGGTGTATGATATTGTTGAAGGCGGACTTTGCCGGCAAGCTGACAGAGGCGGGGGAGAACCTGGTGATAGTCGACTTCCACGCGACCTGGTGCGGTCCGTGCAAGATGATCGCGCCCAAGATCGAAGAGTACGCGGCAGAGTTCCCCGAGGTCATGTTCCTCAAGGTCGACGTCGACGAGTGCGAGGAGATTGCGTCCGAGTACAACATCTCGTCCATGCCGACGTTTGTATTCATCAAGAACAAGTCGCAGGTGAGCGCTTGCGGACGATAATGAAAACTATACGATCGTTTTAATTATCATCTTGCTTGCTTATCCTTCTCCTTATTTTAAATGACAAATGTGAAATACACAATAAAATAGTTTTAATTATATTTAATAGTATTACATGTTTTTATTTATTTATTTATTTATTTAATGTCTATCCTATTCAGTTATAAAAACTGATTTACAAACATATATGTTTGTTTGTGTTTTCTTTTTACATATGTTTTATAATTTGATGTAATATATGTATGTAATGTAAGCTATCTATGTATAACAAACATAATATAACAAGCATGACAACTTCTAATACTCACACATCCTTGAGATGTGTATACAAGTGGAAATGTAGAAGGCTTATTGAAATAAAATAGAAATAAATAGATATTTTATTTGGTTTCGACCTTGAGTTAGGCAGCACGTGCAAGCAATAACATATCCATTGTTTAACCAAGTTAATAGTATATTACAGAGTACAGGAAAGTAGCGTTAACTTTTTAACAGGCTGCATCGTGCCGACGTCTCTTCTCTTAGTATTGCGGCCCCTCGTTTGTGACCAAACTTTGACGTTCTTGCCGCGGAGAAACAATCGAAGCCCGTCGTGCTAGAACACGGACATCCTTACTTAGCTTAGATACTCTCGCCGATTGCGACCTGAATTGTCGAGGCGTGTAATCCACTGTATGATATTCATGTGTTCATAGATTGGATTAGACTAAACACTACAAAGGCTGCAGATGGGTCGTTACTGCCCGGTGCCAAACTGTCTAAACCTCCCCCCCTCACCCTCCCTCATCACTTCCTATTCTTCAATAGCTTCAATTCTAGTCTTCTTCTCCAATTGTTTCATGTATGCTTGCTTATCGGGTCCTGTGTCTTGTACATGCATACCTACCTACCCGCATGAATGAAAAGTGACCGTTCGCGAATGTGTTTCCAGGTGGACATGTTTTCCGGCGCCAACGCGGAAAAGCTGAAAGACGTGCTCGTCAAAAACAAGTAAGCACGTCCCTACCGAACGAACGAACCGGCCACCAACAGAATCCCCTACAGCTGAGCTGCTACCAAGTACTGCACTGCTACGCGTCGCTGAAAGGTCGCTGCTTCAACACCCAATCAACACGTAATCCGGGTGACGCCATTTTCGTCCGGCCTTCCTTCGATTTGATTCTCTCGCTCTTTTCGTCATGGTTTCCAGCCGAGTTATCTCGTAGCCTACTAAAGAATGTGATAATTAGTTGCTATGGAGTAATCTTATCAATTTATATAGATAATGATAACATATGTACTAATACAGTAGCCTATTAATTATTAACAGTGTTTAAAAACTTTGTATTACAGTTGATTAGATTTATATAATTTATCTCATCCATCAAATGTGTTTATATATATCTAAATGGGACAATTACATATTTAAGTTCACTCTTATTAGTTAGCCTACCTATTGTTAGGAACATCGCTAGATAGCCTTACATGGCTATGCTACAAGTGTATGTAGGAGAATAAATTCTAGGCTTAATCAAACTCTGTTTGACTTTTGAATTTAAACTACAGCATATTGTACCAATCTTGTAAATTTCTATATTTGAAAAGGAGCCCCCTTATTTGTTGTTGTTGTGGTGGTGGTGAAGCAAAGCTGCCTTTCAAGCAACCAATAAAATTCTTAAACAAATGTCCGTACTCATTTTACGCGCGGTTTATTTAGGCTTGTCAGTTAGTAAAGTGTAACAATCGCAGTTCAATGTACGTAGGTTCGAATCCAGTATTTAATAACGCCACAGCTCTGCCTTGCAAATTAGGTCTGCATTGGAGCCGTGTACTTCACAGTTCGATTGCAGCCTTTGTTGTCGACTGCCTTATATAGCCTAAGTGTTACATACATGGTGCATTCTATCACTTTTTTGGTATATTTTTCGTGAATTTATAAAATGTTGTGTATTTTGTAATCTGTATTACCCAATTGCAGCTTTTGTTCGTCAACCACTTACTATTTGGTGTCGTCAAAAAGCACCACATAAGATGATATCGTACTGTACTAAAGCTTAAATGTGGTAGTACCTAATCATTTTATAATTACATACTTCTTTCAAATTCAATTACCTACCAGTGATTATTATAATAATTTATTTAAATATTGATTGAAGTTTTGTTGGTAAATTTAAATTGATTGTTCAATAAAAAAAATTGACTGATATATGCTATACAAACAATTAATTACACATTAAAGATTGATAATAAGAACAACATATATTAGTCATTATTGTTTATTTATATAGTAATATAGCCTACATTACCGGTACAAGGATAATGGTTGTGTTTGTGTGTATAGTAGTCTGTAGGCCTACTTATGTGAAAATTTTAAGTTTTAATCGAGCGGAACTCTGAAGATCTGTTTGAACTTCATGTAAGATATATATGTGAGATTAGAAACATCACTTGAACGCTCACACACGAGCGTTCATCATTGCCAGCAATATCAGTGTTTGGTGGTTAGTTTCTGTTTGTAGAAGACGTACACGTTACACTATACCGTTCACCCATTGGTCGATTGTGGGCAATATTGCTCTAATACATTGCTCATGGGAAGGGCTTTTTATTGTAAAATGTTAAGGTTGGCACTGGCCACTCCTGCTGTCTCGCATCCTTTAAGAGTACACTCAGTTTGGTGATGGGAAGAAATTACGTATTATTGTAGATAAAATACCACCTGGGTGGACGAAATGTGCCACTAAAGAGAAATGGACAATAACTCGGACATATGCACTCTATTCACGAGAGTACAACTGATAGATGGGTTTGTCCTCGCTGCTCTTCTCAACTCTGCCACACAACTACAAGCCACGAGATCTACTAGGTTTTTTCAATTTTAAAATAGGGACACCATAGTAGGCCTATACACTAGGTGTAATAGAACGTGCCTTGTGCTAAGCTGGATCAACATCGAAGAAAGATGGCACGCACGTCCCTGAATCCTCATCCATCACGAAACCTTCTTCACACTCGCAGTTATCGGGAGCCGTACACAAACCGTTATCGCAGCCCTTGGAACATACGGGCACGCACCGATTGCCGTTCGGTTCGTATCCCGGGTGGCACGTACAAGTCTCGGGCGAACTGCAGTAGCCGTTGACGCAACCGCCCGAGCATTTCGGTTTACAGACTGTCTTTCGCGTCTTGACTCCGGCACTTTCCGTTTCGTAGCCCCGAGAACAGGTGCACGTGTTCGGAGCGGTGCATACGCCATTGAGACAGCCCCCAGGACACGAGGGTTCACACACGTGTTTGCTGCCAGGAGACAACTGGTAGCCGTGGTTACAGGTGCAGACCTCTGGTTCGGTGCATTTACCGTTCTCGCACCCGAGCGAACACTCTGGTCGGCATATTTGTTCGTCGTCCTTGCGATAGCCCTCGTTGCAGCTGCACACGTCCGGCGCGGAGCAGAAACCGTTGGCACACTCGTCGCCGCACTTCGGTTCGCAGACGTGGCTCGTGGCGTTCTCCTTGCGATAGCCCTTGTCGCACGAACACGTTTCCGGAGCGGAGCATCGCCCGTGAACGCAGAAGCGGGAGCATTTCGGTACGCATTTGAACACGTCGGGCAGGTCCATCCGATAACCGGCGTCGCATCGACACGTTTCCGGGGCGACGCAGTCTCCGTTGACGCACGGCCTCGAGCATCGAGGTTCGCATTTGAACGCGTCGACGGAGTTTGCCTCGTAGCCCGTCAAACATGAGCATCGGTCGGGAGCGACGCACAGCCCGTTCACGCACTCTTTCCGACAGTTCGGCACGCAGACGTTGTCGCCGCTACCGGCGTCTTTCTTGTAGCCCTCGTTGCAAGAGCACTCGCCGGGCGCCGAACAGAAACCGTTCAGACAGTACTGCGAACACGTCGGCATGCATCGGAAACGATCGTGAGCGTCGTTATGATAGCCGTCGTGGCAGGCGCAAGTTTCCGGGCCGGCACATTTGCCATGGACACATTCGCGCGAGCAGTGAGGCTCGCAGACGTACTCGCTGGTCGCGTTCTTTACGTATCCCGCCTCGCAGGAACACCGCTCCGGAGACGTACACGCGCCGTGGATACATTCCTCCTTGCAAGACGGCCGGCACGCGAAAGCGTTCGTCGGGTCTTTGCGATAGCCGCGATCGCACGCGCAGGTTTCGGGAGCCACGCACGTGCCGTGCACGCATGTCCGATCGCATTTCGGTACGCAGATATTGCCGTCGGTCTTCTCTTTCTCGTAGCCGGAATTACAAGCGCACACTTCGGGTGAAATGCATCTACCGTTCTCGCAACCTTTCGTGCATTTCGGTGTGCAAACGTGTCGATTCTGCAAGCTTTGAACGTATCCTTTCTCGCAAGAACATGTTTCTGGAGCGATGCATGTTCCGTGGACACACTCCTGGGAACACTTTGGTTCGCAGTTACTTTCTGACGTTTTCTGATAGCCTGATCTACATGTGCAAGTGTCTGGTGCCGTGCATTGTCCGTTGACACAACCGTTTGTACAAAATGGGACACACACATTGTTAGATGTGTGTTTCCGATACCCTGATAAACATGTGCAAGTGTCTGGTGCTGTACACTCCCCATTGACACAATCATTTCTACAAACTGGGGTACACACATTGTTTTTAGACGTGTGTTTCTGATAGCCTGATCTACATGTACAAGTCTCTGGTGCTGTGCACCCCCCATTGACACAACCATTGGTACAAACTGGGACACACACATTGTTGTTAGACGTGTGTTTCTGAAACCCTGATACACATGTACAAGTTTCTGGTGCTGTGCATTCCCCATTGACACAACCAATTGTACAAACTGGGACACACACATTGTTTTTAGACACGTGTTTCTGAAACCCTGTTACACATGTGCAAGTTTCTGGTGCGGTGCATTCCCCATTGACACACCCATTGGTGCAAACTGGGGTACACACATTGTTTTCAGATGTGTGTTTCTGAAACCCTGATCTACATGTACAAGTTTCTGGTGCTGTGCATTCCCCATTGACACAACCATTGGTACAAACTGGGGTACACACATTGTTTTCAGATGTGTGTTTCTGAAACCCTGATACACATGTACAAGTTTCTGGTGCCGTACATTCCCCATTGACACAACCATTTGTACAAACTGGGACACACACATTGTTTTTAGACGCGTGTTTCTGATACCCTGATAAACATGTGCAAGTGTCTGGTGCTGTGCATCCCCCATTGACACAACCATTTGTACAAACTGGGACACACACATTGTTTTTAGAAGCGTGTTTCTGAAACCCTGTTACACATGTGCAAGTTTCTGGTGAAGTGCATTCCCCATTGACACAACCATTGGTACAAACTGGGGTACACACATTGTTTTTAGACGTGTGTTTCTGAAACCCTGATACACATGTACAAGTTTCTGGTGCTGTGCACTCCCCATTGACACAACCATTTGTACAAATTGGGACACACACATTGTTTTTAGACGCGTGTTTCTGAAACCCTGTTACACATGTGCAAGTGTCTGGTGCCGTGCATTCCCCATTGACACAACCATTGGTACAAACTGGGACACACACATTGTTTTCAGATGCGTGTTTCTGATACCCTGGTACACATGTACAAGTTTCTGGTGCTGTGCATTCCCCATTGACACAACCATTGGTACAAGCTGGGACACACACATTGTTTTCAGATGCGTGTTTCTGATACCCTGATACACATGTACAAGTTTCTGGTGCTGTGCATTCCCCATTGACACAACCATTTGTACAAGCTGGGACACACACATTGTTTTCAGATGCGTGTTTCTGAAACCCTGATACACATGTACAAGTTTCTGGTGCTGTACATCGTCCGTTGACACAACCGTTTGTACAAACCGGGACACAGCGATCTCTGCCCTTTGTCCCTTCTTTCTTGTAACCAGTATTACAATTACACACACCAGGGGACGTACAGACTCCGTTATCACATCCCTTACTACATACCGGGACGCACACATTGTTTTCAGACGCGTGTTTCTGAAACCCTGATACACACGTGCACGTCTCGGGCGCTGTACATTGCCCGTTTTGACACGGCTTCGTGCAAGTCGGCTCGCACACGCTCCCCGATGTCTTGTGGTAGCCCGAGTGACAGCCGCAAATGCCGGGCGCGGTGCAAAGACCGTTCACGCAAGGCGGTGTACAGATGGGGTCGCACTTGTTGCTCTGTTGGCTGCTGCGCTGGTGGCCGGCGTGGCAGTTGCAGGTACCGGGGGCCGTGCAATCGCCGTTAATACATCCGTCGGGGCAATGGGGCACGCACTTTGTCTTGGATTCTTTCACGTAGCTGTAACAGATAAACATTATCGACACTAATAGGAGAAAATTACCAGTCTGCTATATTTAAAATAAACCTCTCCTGACGAGAGAGTATCATGAATAGATTGTTTCTAAACTTTGTCCGAGGCAAAGCTGAGAACGCCGCAGGGCATTTTTTTCACTACATTTATAATAACTTGTTTGTACACCCCGAGTACGACCGCAGATTCCTTGAATTTGTTGGGTCCAAACTGTCAAAGCGTAATAAAATATAATCGTTTGTTTGTTGTGTGGGCGCCTATTATTTGCCTAGATGTTGGGTTTCCAAGAAATGTGTTCATGGTTGAACTTCTGTTATGGCTTCCGGTAATGAATTCGGGGATTTCGTCTCATGTTTGTGCTAGCCAGGTAGTGGGGGTGTACAACATAATTGTGAAATGCCAAGATCGACGAAAGATCAACTGGTTTTCTTGCTCTCAACTAAGCCACGGACCCACTGTAAGTTAAAGCATGATGGAACAAAAGCTGAGCACATAATAGTTGTAGGTATTCTGAATGTCTAGTTACAAATTATGCTTTCACTAAACGATTGAAACAGTATGAGTGGTTGCACTGACAGGCAGGTTGCAGGATGACAGGCAAAGAGGTGTGAATCATCAATCAATCATCAAAGTAAAAAACGTAACACTTCATTCAACTTGGACAACGCGCATGCATGTAGACACGTTTATACTAAGGTACATAATTCCACTTCGGTACATAATGAACTACTTATGAATAATACTACCTCTACTACTAATACTACCTACTACTAGTCTACTCCTACTACTACTCCTACTACTTCCAATTAGTAGTTTTATTATCCTCTTTCACTTTGAAATTCAGTGGTACCTATACATACATGGAATATTCTAGTTAATAGTATGAGCATACCGGTACACAATAAAATTAAATAGTATGTGCATAAGCAATGTTTACATTTTCTAAGCATCCTAAAATGTTTAGCTTAGCATGTTTGTAAAATTAAATTCAAATTCAAATTAAATGGCTATATGCCCCTAATTTCAATGTCCAGTTAAAGTGTTTATGGAAAATAGCAAGATATGCTATAATAAAGAATACGACTAAATTTAATTGTCAGGTAAGCCCAGTTTGGTGTATTTCTATTGGCCGTTGTCATGGTGACACCAATTTAACTGAAAAGTAGATTTTAACTGGACATTGAAATAAGCTAAACTACTTGTGTAGTAAAATCTATCCTACATACCAACAGCCATATTTATTGTAAAAATTACCAATTTCATCGTATTATTATGATAAATAGAGGTGTATCGGTTGTGTAAAGGAACGCTTGCAGATATATTTACCCGACGTGGCACTGACAGGTGTTTGGTGCGAAACACACTCCAGAGAGACAACCTTCAAGACAGACGGGTTCGCATAGTCCAGTGGGCGTCTCGTAGTAACCCGGACAACAGTTGGTAACCTCGTCCCATACGGTGTGAAACTGCGGCAGACACAAGGTGGCGTTCAGTAAAGACCGATGCACACTTTATATATTATTATTATTATTTCAAATTCAGTGGTATATATACATGGAATATTCTAGTTGTCAATAGTGTTACAATATTTACATCTTATTATAAAAAATACACATTCAAATTAAATATAGTTAACTAGGCATAAGAAATCAAAACTGGCATGTCCTTGTGACATGCACATGAGTGAAATGTAGAAGGCTTACTTAAATAAATAAATAAATTTATTGGAGCGTATGGGAGAGAGAAGACTGAAATGGTTCGGACATGTCAAGAGGATGGAAAGAGAAAGATTGCTGAGGAGAATGCTAGAACTGGAGATTCCAAGCAGAAGAACGAGAGGAAGACTACGACAAAGTGAGGAAGGATGTGGAAATGCGAGGAGGGGACTGGAATGTAGTTGAGGGGGAAAAGTGGTGGCAGGATAGAAGAAGATGGAGAGGCTTATCTTCAATGCCGACCCTACGCAGAGTTGGACGTGGCAACAGATGATGATGATGATGATGATTTCATGATTTCAATGATATATAGAAAATCGTTGGATCGGAATATCACAACGAGCATAATAGCGCTTCACAGATGTCCCGGAACAATAATAATAACGCTAAATTTATCAAACATTCATTCCTCCTGACTGTGTCCTCCTTCCTCCTGAGTCATCCTGACTGGCAGAGTCACTCTGGACCTGGCTCAGCCAGGCGGATCATGTAAGTAATGGTATAAATAAATGTTACTCACTGAAACTTGTAACTGAGTGTTGGGTAGACTAAATACAAATATGTGCTATAGGTATTTTCAAAAGCGCATCTCTCCCATCATCGCCTCCTCCACCACCACTACCACCACCAAAGCAACTAACAATCCATACGTTGCTGTATCGGTCCATCATCGATCATTTCACCGACCTTGTCGTCGAGGGAGTGTTTGGAGTAGAGCGACAAGTAGGACTTAAAGAGGAGGAAAAGGGAGGACGTGGACTGTCTTTCGTCTGGCTTCTCCACCTCGACGTGTCTGACCGGCTACAGTGGCCTTTAGCCCTTTATCAGAAGCCTTTATTAGTAACATACGCTTCCACCCCTGCTACGTTATCGTCGTAACTTGTAGGTAGATTTGCGTACCATTTGAAATCGGTGGTATAGTCACTCATAACAACGCGAACCACATAACTAATCCCCACTAAAATTCAGTTCTTGTAACTGAGTGGGTAGACTAAAAAATACAAATTTATGTACATTTTCAAAAGCGCATTCTGCCCCTCCACCAGTACTTGTCCACCCCCACCCCCACCCCCGCCAAAGCGACCAAGGTCATACGTTGCTGTGTCGGTCCGCGTCTATCAGCTCCCCGACCTTGAGTCCCTTACAGAACTCTCCGACACTCGCCGGATGTCCGACATCTTCGAACGCCTCCGTCGCGTCCCCGCCCGCCAGCGCTAGTAACACCTCCTCGCCACCAGGGTGCTCTGTCAGTAGCGCGGTGACGTCATACACGCCGTCGTGGAGGATTATCCAAGCCGACGATTGGCGGTTGTGTTGCGCCACTTCGTTGCGACTGAACAGTTTCGTTTTCCTAAAACATGGAAGGTTGTGAACATCTATGTCCGCGATACTTGTCTTCCTTTAAAAATAAATAAATACATTTGTATTTATAGTCCACCCACTCAGTAAAAACAACTGATTTTCAGTGGGTGACATTTTAAACCATTACAGTTTTGTTTTCCTAAAACATCTAAGGTTCAGACTTCAGAACATCTATTCTGTCGCTAACGCTCTCTCAAGGACGAATTATTTCCTATTATCATTATTATGATTCATTACAATGAATAATGAATGACGCAAACCTGCCCACCACGATAAGGTATAGCAGTGTCTCTGGGCATGGATATTTCAGTTTCCAAAACTCGAATCTTATTGTGAAAATTATTTGAATATTTTCGCCGGGGGGGGGGGGGGGGGGCGGTAAGAAGTAAGAGATGCACAAGTGGTGCCATATATATATCGACAGTCATATTTCTCTGTTTTATGGCCATATTTTAAAGTATAGAAATAAATAATAATTATAAAAGAACACTTTATCTAATGACTAATGAGATTGTGAAATCCAGTAATTATAAAAACCAACCCATTGCACGACCTACTTATACTTTGCAATGTTTGAAGATATCTCTCTTAATATCGTTGATAATTCGGATTAACCATTGTAGAGTTTCAGAGAATTAATATCATATCACTTAGATAAGGTTAAATTCGATCAAATCACTATCTTTGAAGAAAAAACTTTTTAACCTTTCACCTCCAAAGATAACAACTAGCTCCGTCTACTAGTCGTTATGCTCAATTCATACGAAAAACACTGCTTATTTATATTTATAAGTCGTCTCGTATCTAGAAATGAAGGACAGGATTTATCTTTCAAATGTAATTCTTCCTTGAAGTTATATATTATCTTTATTCGATGATTCAGATGGCAGTGGTTGATTTCCTCATACGATGGTTGATTGCAGTGGTGGTTGATTTCCTCATACGATGGTTGATTGCAGTGGTGGTTGATATCCTCATACGATGACTTAGATGGCAGTGGTTTATATCCTCATATCATGGTCACCTTCTTACTTTAGGTGGCTCGTTGGTCCAGTGGTTAGCATCCCTGTTTCCAATGCAGAAAGTCCCGGGTTCAAATCCCGCTTCAGGCAGAAGTTTTTTAACTTCAAAATGTGGATTCAATTCCATTACTTCTTGGCTTAGGAATAAGTAAACGGTGACTTTGGAGCCGTCCTAGCAACGAAGCACTCAAAAAATTCAAAGTTATTCTGAATCGGCCTTGTTGATTCTGGCATTTGTCCGCAGGTGTTCGCACTGTCCAATCACTGATTCATATGTTTCGTAATTGAAATATCGATCTTTGATTGGTTATCGCTCACTCGTTGATGGTGTTCGGAGCCTACAGAGTTGGTTTAGTCACTTTAAATTAAAGTCCCCCACTGCAAATCAGTTTAGTTACTGAGTGGGTAGACTCTAAATGTGACTATATTTATTTGTTTATTATCGGTAAATTTTCTGTAACTTTCATGTATCAGTTATTTTTGCGGTTTTCATCACGGTGCTACTCTCCAGTCAGTCAGTCTAATGCCAAATTTAGACAGTTCAATGTTCCTCTCAATGTTCCTTGAATTCAAAGACAAAAAAAAAAGCATCAAAATATATACATAGATAATAGAACACAACAATACTCTACTTTATGTAATGCGTTTTTGTCCTTGAATTCAAAGAACATTGAGCGGAACATTGAACTGTCTAAATAGACCTTTTTCAGAATTCATCTAGGACCCTTAGATAGAGCTCATTACGGCCCTCTAGATCAATTCAATGACAACAATGCACAACAATGAAAAATGCTCCTCAACATAACTATCAAGAACCCTTAGACAGAGCGTATCACGGCTTCCTAGATCAATTCTGAAAATCATCTATTGGGCTTTACCTCTGAGGTCGTCCCGAAGACGATACCGACGAGGGTAACGTTAACAAAACACGGCCCCGACGGCTTCGGTAGGTCACTGGTTCGTCCATTGGCGCAATTATATTGGTTTCTCCGCCAGGCGTATTCTCGCTCGTAATTCATTCTCGACTTGAGGTACGTTCGCAGCTCCGTGTGCCTGTGGGTGCATGGGGAACATGACGTTATCTTCTAAGTAGTCAACGGTTTAGCCGCGGTCGTTTAGCCGGTTCCCATACGAACACAGAAGTTAAGCAACCTCGGGCTAGATCAGGAGGTGGATGGGTGACCATTCTCCTTAGAAACACTAGTTATACCGTTGGTTAGAGCAGATTGGAGGGTTCGAAAGCTTGTGTAACAGCTTCGTTTTTCTCGTCAACTGCTCGGCAGTCCAGATTAGTGGAGGAACCTATATGACTGGTCAAAGTTACACCGTCCTTTCGGATGGGACGTAAAGCTGGTGGCCCCCTTGGTACTTTTCGACAGGAGTAGGCTATGTGCCGGTACCAGGCTTCCCCTCCTCCCTTCTTCATCATCACGCATCGTTGTTAATCATCCGTTGTTATACTGGTCACTGTTAAATGGCATAAAATGCTGTATGGGGCCAATCCATAAATAAATAAATAAATAAAGAAATAAATAAGTTCACCCCACTGTTGGTGTCGTGTGCTCTGCCCATGGGAGAAACTGCTTGCTATAGTCTCGTAAAATTTACTTGCAAGGTGTTGTCGCGTCACGGATTATGTAATAGGGTATTGATGACACGTGTGACAACTATCAACCTAAACCTATAGTTGCGTCCATTTCTCTTGCCTCAGGTATTGTGTTAATTATATCGCCCGTCTGTTGTCAGACGTGGTGGGGTCGCATTCTATTCACGGTCGGTGCAGTCGATGCAGTGGACAATATCAATGTAGGTATCGGGACATCCCGAGGTGAACACCGTTGAAATAGACCGTGTGGAGCGACCGTCTCTTCTAAGAATTTTAGGGGTTTCTTACGGCGTGGCCAGTATACCCTTATCGTGGTGGGCAGGTTTGGGTGCTTTGTTGATCTCCTGAGAGCTATGCCGGCGGAAGCGTATGCTTCTGGTAGGGCCACCCTAGCCGGCCGGACAGGTCGAGGAGGAGAAGCCAGACGAAAATGCATTCTACGTCCTTGCCTTTCACTTTTCCTCCCCTTTACGTCCTACTTGCCCCTTTCCTCCAAACCTCCCCCCAACATATCATGTGATCATAGTTGTCGAGTACGTCCTTAAAGTCAAATCATTAAAATTTCGTAACATTCACAAACGACGTTCCACAAACGCGTTGGACTTTCCAAAACGTGTACCAGAATAATGAGCACTGATTTAGCTTCATCGCACTTTTTGTCCCAATGTGTTTGAAAAATTTGATGCACACGCATAAACTCACGCACACGCACACACGCTGACTTACAGTCACTAGTCAGTATATGTTGAGATAGCATTTTGTGTTAGGAGTCATTATGATTATCACGTTTTTCAATCCTTGAAACGACCATTAAGATTTTCCTGTTTTCTCTAGGCTTTTCTTTTTATTCAAATTTTGGTCTCTCTCTCCTAAGAGATCCTTCCATTTTTCTCTTCAGTCAGATAATTCATCGATTATAAAAGAAGAGGAAGTGCCAAAATGACGTCTTATTGTAGAATAGCTTATCAATTATCACACACTTTTGAATTTCCTGTTGACAAACTTGTTCTAGAATAAACTAGCCGAAAAAATATTCGTCATAGCTACGGTGCCCCGGAAAAGAGGACTCAGGGACTCAATGAGTATCAGGAGAACAGCAGGATTAGGAGAGTCGCTGCTGTGTACTGAGTGATCAGCAGTAGAGTGGCTCATAATTGTTTACTCGCATATACGTACAGAGGGATCAGGAGATCAGAAGAGTGGCTAATAATTGTATACTCGCATATACGTACAGAAGGATCAGGAGATCAGAAGAGTGGCTCGTAATTGTATACTTGCATATACGTACAGAAGGATCAGGAGATCAGAAGAGTGGCTCATAATTGTATGCTCGTATATACGTACAGAGGGATCAGGAGATCAAGAGTGGCTAATAATTGTATACTCCCATACATACGCACAGAGGGATCAGGAGATCAGAAGAGTGGCGTATATTGTATACAAGCATATACGTACAGGGACTTTTTGTATCGGGAGATCAGAAGAGTGCTAAGTGTGTATTCGCATACATACGTACAGGGTCTATTAGGATCAGGAGATCAGAAGAGTGGCTAATAATTGTATACTCGCATACATACGTACTGGGACTTCTAGTATCAGGAGATCAGAAGTGCCAGAAAAGTGCTAAGTGTGTATTTGCATACATACGATCAGGGTATCTTAGGATCAGGAGATCAGAAGAGTGGCTCATAATTGTCTTCTCGCATACATACGTACAGGGACTCATTAGGATCAGGAGATCAGAAGTGCCAGTACAGGGACTCTTAGTATCAGGGAATCAGGAGTTTGCTATGTGTTTACTCGCACATTCTACATACGTACAGGGAATCGTGGATCTACTGGATATTTCCCCCTGTGTATTCGTCGTCCAGTTCCACCTCTGTGTCTGTGGTCGTGTGATCCACGATGTCTTGGCCAGTCGGCGGGTCCATGTTGCATTAAACCTGGGGGGCGTCCGTGGTTGAAATCATCTGTTTGTTGCCGCAGGAAAGGAATGTCTGGTAGGTGTCCTAGACGCGGGTGCAAGGCTGGGTGGTCTGGATCGAGGCCGATGTGCGGGTGACTCGGAAGTTGACCATAGTGCGGGTGACTCGGAAGTTGACCATAGTGCCTATGACCCTTTGGGAAACCAGGTCCAGGTGGTGGACGGTGGTGATAGTGTTGGTCCCGACGTCCGAAACGGGGAACATTCTCAATGTTCTCTAGTTTTCTGAAGCAATCCGAGACAGTGGGATTTCAGTGACTACGATACTGCCGAGTCCAAGGTGACAACTTAATTTTCTACTTTGCTAATTCCTACCGTCTAATCTAAACAGATCCATTGGGGATAATTTAAGACCTTCCGTTGGTAACCCATATGTGCACTCGACAAACCATGCATATTTACGAATGTGTAATTTAGAACGCCAGGTATCTGTTGATTTTCTTTCAATTATTGGAGCAGTTGAAAGGGGCAGTAGACAATGACCTGAGATCTTTATGCGAATACTTACATTGGAGTAAGTATAGGTTTCTTTTGTTAAAAATATTATTAGCGTAGAATCAAGGGGTTGACAACTAAAATAATCAGTGTAGGCCTACGCTTGAGAAAAATGTGAAAAAAAAACGGAAAAAGCAGTACTTCCAAAAAATAATTTAAAGCGATTACCGAAATTAGAAAAAATCACCAAAATCAAAAAAGATCACTGGAATAAAAAAAAAGTACAAACAAAAATACTATTACTGTAAAAAAATGACAAAATAAAATGAAAAAAGTAAACAATCACTGCCAAAAAATAAAAAATCACAACAAAAACCATTGAAATAAAAAAATGATGATGTCCAAAAAATTAAAAATGGTAAAGAACAGAAAAAGAAGTAAAAAAATATACCGAAATTTAAAAAAATCACCAAAATAAAAAAAAACAATGAAACAAAAAAATCAACGAAATGATATTTGCACAAAAAAAATCAAAAACTCAATTTGGTGGTGATCCACGGAAAATGATCCATGCATTTATATATTTGGGCTAATTAGACGTTTGGCGGATAGACTTACCGATTTATACTTTTAATTTAATAAGTTTTAATTTCTTTAGATTTTTTTTACTTAGTATGATACTTATGTATACTTGACATACATGGAATTGGGACATTCCAAGACAACTTGAGATTGATAATAAGCAAGGGCAGTTAACAAAAGACGAGTCGAGACGGAACCGAATAAATTCCACGATATGCCGATTTTAAATATACTCTTTATTGAGGAAAGTCAACTCAATTTGAAACCTAAGAAATAATCTGATTCAAAACAAATCAACATTCATATGTGTAAACTTTGCTGCCGGAGACTTTTATAATAGCTTACGATCAAACCGGTAGGTTCAAACTTGTTCCTTTATCAGCGGTGTGGGGTCAACAAACATCACAGTAATAAATTGCCAAGATTCTGCGTACTGCCAGTTCACACAGGTCAAGTCTGCGCAACAACGTACTTAGTTTTACCATCACGTGACTCTCCGGACTTCCCCGTACGACCTACGACGAACAACTCCGGGTTATCCGACCGCGTTTGATTTTTATTTATTATAATTTTTATTGAAAATCGGGGAAAAATGTGGGAGGAAGTGGCAAGAATAGATCTGAGGAAAGATAGAAGGAAAGGAGTGGAATAAATTGGTGGAGAAACGGGAGGAGGAGGCTAAGGAAGAGGAAACACCGAGTCTGGCAAGCTCAGTATCTACAAGTTTCATGCCCTAGATGGAGGTGGAGAGCCACCACTCAGCCCAACACAGTTGGAACCGAGTTGAAGATTATTATTATTATTATTATTATTATTATTTTTATTATTATTATTATTATTATTATTATTATTATTATTATTATTATTATTATTATTATTATTATTATTATTATTATTATTATTATTATTGATAATAATGATCATTTTTCTTAGGAAACTTCATGTCTTTCCACTTTAATAGAAATAGAATAGAAGAGAAATTCTGTAACTTTCTATTCACCTGATTTCGGACTAACATGCTACATAACAAGTTTAAAATCGGACAGAATTCGTTGCAATTTACAGAATAGGACCCGGACTTTTTTGATCAATACATTACTTGCTACATAACAAGTTGGAAATCGGACAGAATTCGTTTCAACATACAGAAAAGAAGATTATACAGACTTCCTGGGACTAATAAGGTAGCCTAGTAGGTACTGCCTTATGGTATTTGGAATAGTTGGAAAGGAATGTCCGAGGTCTAATATGACTCAATCCCAGTACTCCGTTTGTGACTGAGGAAAATCTCGGGAAAAACCTTCTCAGTTAGGATTGCCGGTGGCAGGTATCGAACTGGCGACCTCCCGAAATAGAGTATCGCGTCTTACCGCTGAGCCATCTCTATCGGTATTCGGTGTTTTGTTATTGATCTAGATCCGAATTATACATCACTTTTAATAACGTTTACAGGCCATAGGGCAAAGAATCACAAAAATAGACTATCTACAAAGCTAAGCAATCATCAACAACAAATTAAACACACACTAATTCGATTTCATAAAGCTATTCAATTTTATCATTTATTCTCGTCTTGAGAGGATAAAAAAGAGTATTTCCGTTCATTGTGAACGCCCCACAGTGGTTGATAAAGCGAGAATTTTCGATTTGAGATATAATCGACATAAACCAACTTCAATATTTATAATTACACGATCAACTTGTTATGTATGAGTGTTTGCAGCAGTGACAGCCCAGTATTTCATCCTGGTATAATGAATATTTACTGTATTGTAATAAAAAACAAGGTATGGGGCGGAGCCCCCTCCCCTCCCAATTTTTTGGAGCTTAAGAATTCGAACCCCTCCGTTGTGGAACCCCCGATTTCGCTCTGTTAAAATTGCTTCAAAATGAATTTAAATTGTCGACAAAAGAAAATCAAAATATGTCATTCAATACAAAATTTAATGTTCTTTCTTATGGATGTTTTTTTTTATTAATCCAATAAATATTTCCGTTTTGCAGAATATGTTCTTAATTAGGCGTGAAAGATGTCCAGCAACGTCACAATATTACAAACGGTGTAATTAAGATCATCTGAAATTGGAAATATAGGCTACTAGCAACACCAAAAGACAACAACGAAACAAATGAATTGAATCGATGGACAAACAACAAGCTGTCAAAAAATAATTTCTCTGATTTTTGAAAACAAAACAAAAAACAAACAAATACACATACAAAACCTTCACTTAAGTCGTTGTCCATTATTAAAAGTTTTAAATGGCGAGCAGTTACTATTGCTACACTTGTTTTTATTTCTATGGTTGCAATTTTATTATTTTCACAGCTGATTGTTTGCCCATCAGTTCAATTCATTTGTTCCATTGTTGTAGTCCTGATGTGACGTCAATTGCGAGTTCCCTAGAACAATTCATAGTCGGCCTCTACACCTAGGGGCGCCCATTGTTACCAACGTAACAGAATTGTTAGTATGTTATTTCCCATCAACGAAACAAATCCATAGCAACAATCGGTGCCCCTAGGTGTAGGGGCCGACTATGAATTCCAACCTAAATTCTCTATAGAGGATGACACACTTTGATTTAAATTTGTGACAATTTAATTAAACACATTTTAAAATAATTTTAACATAACGAAATCGGGAGCTCTGCCATGCAGGTAGGTGCATGAACATCGTGAATAGACCTTTTTCAGAATTCATCTAGGAGCCTTATATAGAGCTAATCATGGCCTAGATCTTCAATGACAACAATGCACAACAATGAAAAATGCACCTTAACATAACTATCAAGGGCCCTTAGATAGAGCAAATCTCGGCTTTCTAGACCAATTCTGAAAATTATCAGTAGAGCACTAGCAACACCAAAAGACAACAACGGAACAAATGAATTGAACTGATGGACAAACAATCAGCTGTCAAAATAATAAAATTGCAACCATAGAAATAAAAACAAATGTAGCAATAGTAACTGCTCGCAATTTAAAAGTTTCAGTGATAGACAACGACCAAGTGAAAGTTTTGTATGTGTATTTGTTTGTTTTTTGTTTTGTTTTCCAAAATCAGAAGAAATTATTTTTTGACAGCTGGTTGTTTGTCCATCGATTCAATTCATTTGTTTCATTGTTGTCTTTTGGTGTTGCTAGTGCAGTAGTGCTCTATATTGGTAGTACCTAAATCTAGAGATATATAAATCAAAACACTTACGAGACTCTAGTGATACAGGTGTTAGGCCCGGTGACCGCAAAGACCGCGTGCGCACATAGCAACAGTAACCATAGCAACGGTATCCACATGTTGCTATGAGGATGAGAGATGCACTGACTCCGGTCTCAGGCGTAGAGTGTGGTGTGGATGATCTCTAGTAAACAAGAAAGGGAGGGGGGGGGGGTGAGGGGAAGTACATCTTAGATGATGGTGACGTCATGAAACCGTCTGGAGCGAGTGTGATCACTCGTAAATAAGGAGAGGGAGGGGGGGGGAGGGGAAGTACATCTTAGCTGAATATGGTGACGTCATGAAACCGTCTGAAGCGAGTGTGATCTCTAGTGAGCAAGGAGGGGGGGGGGGGGGGGGGAGGAGGAGGGGAAATACATCTTAGATGATGGTGACGTCATGAAACCGTCTGGAGCGAGTGTGTTCTCTAGTAAACAAGGAGGGGGGCGGGAGGGGAAGTACATTTTATATGGTGACGTCATGAAACCGTCTGAAGCGAGTGTGATCTCTAGTAAACAAGAAGGGGGGGTGGGTGAGGGGAAGTACATCTTAGATGATGGTGACGTCATGAAACCGTCTGAAGCGAGTGTGATCTCTAGTAAGCAAGGAGGGGGGGGGGGGGGGGTGAGGGGAAGTACATCTTAGCTGATGGTGACGTCATGAAACCGGCTGTGATCTCTAGTAAACAAGGAGGGAGATAAATACATCTTATATGGTGACGTCATCAAATCGTCTTCTCGAACATCTCAGAAGAGACGGCCGTCGCCAAACGAGATCGTTTCAACGTATCTCCGTTGGGATTTCCCGATACCTGTTCGTTATTGTGTCTACCAGCCTCGCTCGGAATGTGCCCTGATAACGCCTGTCGACAGACACGATGATAGTAGTGTGGTGACGAACTTGAGATAAATATTTAGTCCGCTACTAACTTGTTTTTACCATGGTTTTCAAAAAGACAATGTATAGTTTATAGGCATGTTTTATTTTGTAATTATTTATTTATTATATCATTATTTGGAAGGCTAGTTTTTGATTGACTGTACATTTTTCTTGTAGACCCGAAACGGTAATCTATATATATATAAATACTGTGTGTTTGTTTGTTTGATTGTTTGTTTGTCCCGTATGCGTTCCTATACAATTCATCCGATTACAATAAAACTTTGGTGAGTTGTTGTGGGCACACCCGCAAAGGTTTCTGAATAAGTGCAACCATTCAAAAGAAATGTTAAGCCCATATCACACTACAATTGGAATCGTAGACTGGAGTCGCCAATTGCAATCGCAATCTACAATTATCCAATCACACTTGACCAGCTGACAATCCTAAAATCGTTCAACTAGGAAATAAATTCAATAATAATAACTAAAAAGACAAGCCTTAATCACAAACAAATATATAATTAAAGTTATTGGCTCTTTGTTTCCATTAAAATAGTTGTTGCTTGAGGTTATGTTGTGTTAGTGCTCAATTCGTATTTAACCGTTCTCCTTCCTGATTGGTTCACGTGACTCGGATCTACGATTCCCAATCTTATTTTAGAGCTCAGTCTATAAAAAGATTGCAACCGTAGACTGGCCGAACTGAGCTACTGCGCATGCGCCGCCAATCGTAAGCTCGAATCTACGATTGCAATTGTCAGTTCGGAACCTAATGTGATATGGCCTTATCTTTGTTTGTCCCGTACGATGATGATCGTTCCCTGTCAAATCAATTATGTCACTAGGGTTCCCAACCGTCCCGGTTTGACCGGGACAGACCAGGAATAGAAGGTCTTGTCCCGGATGAAATAAAACTTCATCCGGGACGGCAAATGTCCCGGAATCACATGAAAGCCGAAGTGTCATACTTCAACTTCCGCCCGCGACCCCGCGCCGCCTGAATACCGAGTCGTGACTAATCGTAAGCTCGAAGCAAGCAGGAGTCAGATGCGAATATGAAACCTTAGTCAAATTGCCGCCCCACGAAACAAAGAAACCTATACATGAATGAAACAAAGATATCGCCACTGAACTGAAGGAAGTGATTCAGGTTGAGAAATATTTAGTTGGCTGGTGATGTGATTGTATATTTATGTAGTCCAGCCTGCGTTTGTCAGGGAAGAGCAGTGTTGGAGAACGACGTAGCCGTGCTTGTACCCTGCGCGTTTCACGGAAGCGGAGTAGTTTGAGCGTTCGACGTGTTCCTACAATGTTTTCAAAGGTAAGATGATGCCTGTATAGTATATTATCTACAATCCCTTATCTGTGGTATTATATTGCTTTCTCTTGATTTAGATTTATAATGCACTGACGGTCCCGTTTACACAGTGTCTAGCTAGAGCATAATATCGTAGATTAAGAGGGGTTTTTCTTTTCTATTATTTCTAGTTTCGAAAAGTCGATGACGCTCGTACGGTCGACGAGTCCGATGTAGATGACCCAGAACCGTGCACGCCCCCCAAAAAGAAACTTAAGAAAAGCTCGAAGCGATATTGTGTATTCAAAGACGAATGGTTAAAAACGTATGAAGAATGGATTCGTAAATACGATGATTGCACAGCGGAGTGCACCCTTTGTCGCCAGACATTTACCATCATGTTTGAGGGCATTAGGGCGATAAACACACACGTGGCTTCTAATAAACATGTGATTCGTCAAAAGGAAAAGAAGCAGTCGAAAGCCATGTCTCAATTCCTCGTAAACAAAAACTCAACAGAAGACGATCTCGTGACAGTATCGGAAATTACGTCCACTTATCACGGAGTTATGCATCACGTTAGTTATAATGCGCAAGATTGTGGGAATAAGTTAATTCCAAAACTTGTACCAGATTCGAAAATAGCTTTGAAAATGTCTTGTGGTAGGACGAAAGCTGCTAGTATTGTTGAAAACGTCCTGGCACCCAAATCGGAGGAGATACTTCTAGAGGAAGTAAAACAAAGTGTGTACTTCGCAGTCAGCTCAGATGCAAGCAACAAGAAAAATGTAAAATATTTTCCGTTGACTGTGCGTTATTTTCACAAAGAAGAAGGGGTGAAGCATGGTTTGGTTGATTTCTACAACGATTCAAATGAATCAAGCTTAGCAATTTCACAAAAAATTCTCGAGATCCTAGAAGAACGTAACTTGTCAATCCAAAATGTGTCTAGCTACTGTGCGGATAATGCTTCAGTAAATTACGGAAAACATAACTCTGTTTTTCAAAAACTACAAGCAGAAAATAAAACGTTGTTTAAGGCAAACTGCAAGTGCCACATTCTTAACAACTGCATGAAAAATGCAGTTAAAGCTCTTCAATTCGACGTTGAAACTTTTATCATCAAAGTTTACAACGAATTTTCCTCTTCCGCGAAACGAGTGGAACTTCTTAAGACATTTTTCGACTTCGTAGATCTTGAGTATCAAGAACTGTTACGCCATGTTCCCACACGGTGGCTGTCGCTTTATCCCGCACTGGAACGTCTTCTTAACAATTGGGCTGCAATCAAGTCGTACTTTCTCTCCGAAGGAGAGTCGGAATGCGGCAAACTTATCTGGCAGGGAATAAAATACGAAGACGATGTATCTATCCCACTTTGTACTCTGCACTTCATTCATGACATTTCCAAACTTTTCCATCAGATAACTCTGTCCTTGGAAAGTAACAATGTGATGTCCGTTGAACTCCATGAAATAATGACTAAGTTGCGGACGCAGATTGCCAGTCGACAAACTGATAAATATTTTGGCGTTGCAGCAAATAAAATTATGAGAAACTTGTTGCCTCGCGAAAAACAGGCATTAGAGGCTAAATTTGATGCGTTTTTTTGTCGAGCATTGACTTACCTAGAAAAATGGTATGATTACGACGACAACATCTTAGCTGACCTGTCATGTTTATCTCTGACAAATAATGAAATTGGACCATGGGCGAAGCTTGAAAAATTGAACAATCGATTGAATATCGAAATTGACGAAAACGAGCTGTATAACGACTTCAGTGTAGTGCGCGATGGCCTTTCTCCTGATGGTGCAATTAAGTTTTGTGATGCAGTTTCCGTCGATAAGAAATGGGCAGTCATATTCAAGAGGGGGGAGCTACCAGAACTTTTCAAACTTGTAGCATATTGTCTATCAATACCTGTTTCTAATGCTTATTGTGAGCGGGTGTTCAGCCTAATGAACATGTTGTGGAACAAAGAAAGAAATCGATTGTCTGATAGTCAGGTGAAGGCTGAGCTGCAAGTCCGACTCAATTATCACATGACATGTAGCGAGTTTTGTGACTTTACAAAAAAATGCCCTGAAATGATCAAAGCTGCAAAAAGCCAAAATAAATATAGATTTAAACCCTAAGTTGCTCAAAACTCAAAGCAAAGGCCTAATCATATTGTATTATTAATCACTAATCACACAATAATAATTAATAAAATTAAAAAAATGTCAGCCAGACACGGATGCGGGATGCCTCATTTTATTTATCCTATGATCCTCATTCAAAAGCAAAATATAGACTGTTTATATATGTAATGCTGAATGCATATAGTATTCTTTATTATTCTTGTTAGCATTATGTTAACATACTATTTCTCATAAAGCAATCAAACATATGTTTAAGGTAAGAAAATCATTAAAAAAGGGTGAAAAAATTTTTCGCCTTCGGCGATAGGCCTCCGGCGGGCCTTCGGCAGTTTTACTAGGCAAAGTACTTTTTCCTGCATTAATTGTCCCGGAATGTTAGTTTCTAGAGTTGGGAACCCTATAATGTCACCCAAACGACAAGCTATTGGTCGATTAACATCTGAAGCGTGAAAGAAGAAGGCATCACGATCTTCAGAAATAGTCGATCGAGCAACGGGAAGCAAAAACCCTGCGAGTTATTCGTGTATATATACCGAAAACGAAACAAAAATCCATGTCTATTGTAATGTTGACTCGAACCCAATTTTTGAACAATTGGGGCAATTTAAGACAACATTGCTGACAAAAAAAAAATTGCTCTAAAAAACTAGTACCTGTAGTTGTTTCTACAGTAGTTGTTGTAGTTGTTGTTCTGTGGGCTTCTCATTACTTATAAACATATACTGTTTTTCCAATACTGTACTTAAGAACTGAGAATAAAATGCTTTTGAATTGAAAAAAAAAAATTAATTGTTTTTTGAACGGGATGTGAATCATTTACAATTTTTTAACCTGCCCCCGAGCCACCCTCAGCCGTGGCGGCAATGGTGCAGTTTTCGTAGGTACAGAATATGATTCCATGATTTTAGACAGTTTGCGTCAAGGGTTGAATGTGGGGTACGTGTGGGTGTATCTAATCAATGTTTTGGATCAAGTGTTCGTAGGCGGCCAAAGAAGATTGTGGGAGTGCCACGAATTTGAATTTGAATGGCGGTGCGTGGGAAAGTTGCAAATGGTGGGATATATTTTCTTGATGTGAATTTCTCATTCTCTTTATACATATTATTCAAATAATCAACCAGTAGCGTTCCAACTCTTTAACATACATCATGTAAAATTACACGTTCCATTAAGTGAAGCATTATTTTAAAATCAGTATTTTTCTTTGCTCGATAGGAATAATTTGACTTCCATTCATAGGCAGCAGTAGTTTTATTGACTTCGGTAGTGGCAGTGGAAACATGGCGGACCACGAAGTTACTTTTCCGCTTCACGAATGCGTTTTTGGTGGTGATGTTAGAAAATTATCCGGTCTATTAAGAATTCACGACGTTTCAAAAAAAGATAAACATGGTAAGCATTGACTTGTCAAGCTATTTCAGATTTTATTAGGGGGTTTCTTCCTTAAATTGCACCTTTTCTTGTTGTGACCTAGGTTGCGTGAACACCCATTGGCCCAGACACCTCGTTTTAACTGTCATCTTTCTTATCGCTGTTTTAAGCTTTTGCCCGTAATATACGCACAAAATTATATGACACTTGGTTTGTGACCTAATTACATAATTGATACTATCTATCAGTCAAGAGTTTCTTCGCATTTTCTCATGAACTGAATATCAAATGGAATCCATGAGAAATCTTGTTCATTGTTTTTGTATTGATGGCTGTCACGAACAGCTGATTTGGCGTTACCGCTATATGAAAGCACTCTTTATCTGCTCTAGACCTAGGCCTAGCCTAACTTTTGCAGGCTAAGCATAGCCTAGGTGTAGGGCTAGACTTGTTGGATTGTCAATAATGACAGTTTGCTATTTCTACACTTAAATGTTTGCCTACATGCATAGGCCTAACTGTTTACTTAACCTAAGGTCTTCCTCAGCTAGGCCTAGCTTGGCCCTAGGCCTAGGCCTAGTAGTAGTAGTAAAGCCCTCTTCTGCGGCTGGGCCTTTTAGCCCGGTGGCAGAGTCTACATTGTGGCTAGCCCTAGGGGTCTCATTCACGAAAGTGCCAAGGGCTAGTGCGTAGGAAGTGTTGGCAATTGTCAGCCATCGCTATCATGATACACATAAGGCCTATATCTAGGCCTATTACAACATCACCTGCCTAGGTCTCACGGTCTAACAGTGTAGGGTAGGCATATCAGGCTGAGGCCTAACAACTACTCTTGTTAACCAAAGCTGCCGCAATTCACCTGAGATGACCATTGCCGTGCAGCGTTCTCAGTAAGAACACTTGGGTATAGGTCTAAACCTACATGAATATCACACACACACATTAAGGTAAATTGTGTAGGCCTACATAAATTAATGTGTACAAAAAGTTGCACTGTGGTTAATAGGAATGGTACATGGAGGTTGGACTTATACTTTTCATGATTCAGGCTTATAAAACTAGTCAACTTGCAAGCTACATCCAAAAGTTGTAGCCTGGGTCTAGTTTCGAGGGGACCTTACCTCCTTTAGGCCTATTCTTTGACTCCATCTCTACGTTCTAAAGGTTATTTTCCTTTATTGCAGGCAATACAGCTCTCCATTTGGCAGTTATGCTCGGCAGGAAAGGTAATGCTCTCTGCTTTTCTATTTATATCTAGCCTAGGCCTACATATTTATAAATTGAAAATACTAGTGTTGTGTGTTGGATAAACGTTCAAGGAGGAGTTGAAACGTTAAGGTTCACCAGAGTTTTCTCCCTATGTACAAACTCTGAATTAGTCAAAATAATCACCGATAAGGCATACGCTAATTTAATTTGGAATCTATAAAGATTAAATATTTAAGCAAGTTATCATCTGAATGCTAAAACAATAATATTCTGATATATATATTCGCCTAGAGATATACATCTACAACCATTTCAAAGACACCAGTAAGCTCAAAAGATGTAGGCTACTATAACTTGGGTCAGTAATGCGTGTTCATCTCTCAATTCTCTATTGTAGAATGTGTCCATCTTCTCCTGGCACACGGCGCCCCCGTTAAAGTCAAAAATCTTGCTGGTTGGAGTCCCCTAGCAGAGGCCATCAGTTACGGCGACAGACAAACAAGTAAGTGGCCATCCGTCCGTATGTATAACACGCTACGATCCCGCAAACTGATGTTAAATTCGCAATGTTGTCTTCTTCTCTTATGCCCACATTGACACTGACACATGCGTCTCGCCAACCAATAGATTCAAGCGGCAAGCCTCCTGCTCCTTCCTGTCCAGCCCTCCTGGCATTCCTTCGTTGTGCTCTTTCAGTATCGAGCAATCGAATAGATGTTGCCTGTCCTGTATGCCATTCCCACAGAGCTTGCATGTACTGCTCTCTGCCAACCCCATTCTATGTACAGGTGCTTTGCCAGTAAGTCATGGCCAGTATCTAGTCGGAACTGTGCTGTCGTTGTCCTTCTTCGATACTAAATGTTCGATACTTCGATGTTGTAAATCTACGTGGACGAGCATTAACGCTTTGTTTTGCCTTCTCGCAGTATCGTCGTTGGTACGGAAACTGAAGCAGCAGGCGAGAGAACAGATGGAAGAACGCCGGCCGAACCTCGTCTCGGCCCTCAATCAGATGGGAGACTTCTACATGGAGCTCAAGTGGGACTTCCAGAGCTGGGGTGAGCGAGCGAACCATAGCGTATTCATCGTCATCATTATCCATCGCCGTTTCCTGCTTCTGGCAGGGTCAGCTTGGGTTTCACAACCCAATTTTTCCACCTCTTCCTATCTTCCCACAATCGTACTTCCTCTACTTGCTCCCAGTTCTCTCCTCTCTTCTAACGTATTAACGATACTAAATACTGGAGAAGGGTCGTTTAAACGCGACGGTAGAGTTCAAACAGAAAAATAAGTCTAGCGTCGAATTTTCTTCGTTGCAAAAAAGCAAAACTTCAGAAATCAATTACTATGCTTTATTATCCAATTTGTCAAGTCGGCTCAGACTCGGAGCACTTCCGTACGTGCAGCCGCCGACTTTCTTTGTTTGTCACTTTTAAGTGTCATCAGCCATTATGTGCAGTATAGGTGACCAAAACCAGAAAAATAAAACAAAACCCAAACCAAAAGGAGCACAACAGAACAGAGCGGAAAGAACGTAAGCAATAAGAGAAGATAGACGTGTATAGGCGAAAGCCCGGGGAATGTCGAATAGAAAATGTTTACTGTTTAGTAAAGAAAAAAAAGGCCTACCGTACTCTCTTTAAAGGTCTAATTTCAATTTTCAACTGACTTCCAACTAAATATTTAAATGTCCACTAACTTGCCTTTTCCATAGTTACTCCTTTGGAAATGGCTCTAGGTGGATATCAAGTCACAGATAGTTATTAATTACATAGGCCTAGAGCAATCAGCCAAAAAAATAAAACTTTTCATACGGGGGGGGGGGGGTTATGGTCGGTTCACACAACACAACCCATGTTTAAGGTTTTGTTTAAGGATTTATTGTTTAATGTTTTGTTTAAAGATTTATCAGGTGTTCACACAAAGTGCTAAGACCAAAAATGATGTCGCTGCACAATTGGCTAGAATCTAGTGACGTCATTATTGAACCAACGAATGACGATTTTGATTGGTTGTGTTTAACGTTTTATGGTTTAGTGATTAAGAGTTGAACATTGGTCAACTTTCTTAATCATTAAACACTTGTTCTAAACCGTAGCACCGTGTGTGAAAGCTAACGTTATTTTTAAACATTAAACAATAAATCCTTAAACAAAACCTTAAACATGTGTGTGAACCATTATACGTTTAAACGTAGTCTTAAAACGTGTTGAAACGCTTCTTCCCGCCCCCCCAGTGCCGCTGGTGTCGCGCATCCTGCCGTCCGACATCTGCTGCATCAACAAGCGCGGCTCGTGCATCCGGCTCGACACGACGCTCGTCGACTTCAACGACATGAGGTGGGAGCGCGGAGACATCAGCTTCCTGTTCAACGGGACGCTCAAGCCGAGCCAGTCGCTGACGGTGCTCGACAACCGGGCGCAGGTCTACCAGAGGCTGCGGTACGAGGTGAGTCGGGTGAACGATTCCGAGCGTTTGTGACGCGACGCGACTAGGGTTGTGCGAACCAGTTTTTTTTAAACTTCGAACCGAACCTCGAACCTGCATTAAAAAGGTTCGCGAACCTCGAACCGAACCTTTTTCAAAAGCTGTTATTAGGTTAGTGCCCACCTGACGGTATCTAAAAAATCCGCTTACAATGGTTGCATTCACTTTGCGTAGCTTCAAGCTTCGTAAAATGCGTCTTAAAAAGTGGGGTTGTACCCAGGCCTAGACCTAGGCCTAGGTCTTGCGAAGTACATGGTACCGCTAGGCCTACGGCGCACGTTGCATCGGACCTAGGCCTAGTCACAGTACCGGTAGGCCGATCAGTCTGGCTTGGGTCGTCCACTACCTCGCCCGCGTGATCATCATCATCATCGAACACCAGCACACGGCGTTTCATTTTGAAGAGCAAAAACAAAACACGTGGAATGAAAGTGAAACAAACTGTCAAACTCGCTAAAACATCATAAAACGCCTAAAGAAGTCACACAAATTCGCTAGTCATGACGCCATAATGACACACTCGCACTCGATCGTCGCAGCGTCGCTCGTAAGTCGTAACTATATTCTCGACTCTCGATTATCGAATATCGATCGGTCGCGACTGTAGGCGTGGCTCCGGAAGGCGGGGTTTCGAGCGCGCGGGAATTTCGAAAGGTTCGGTTCGAGGTTCGACGCATAAAATGTTGTTCGAACCGAACCGAACCGGGCTCAAGGTTCGGTTCGGTTCGAATTTCGTCCCGGTTCGCACATCCCTAGATGCGACTGATTTAAATTGGCAAAAAAAAAATTAGAGAAAAATAAATAAAAATATTTTTTTTTGTGTGTGCAGGGATGGCTTTCTCAGCCATTCCTCTTCCTCGCTATCCTATATAAAATGGCTTCTTTTTCTGACCTTAACTATATAACTTCTTCTTCTTCTTTTCCTATGCCTGCATTTTTCACGGTTTACTGGGCCATCATGCATTTTCTGGTTTTCCAGTAGAGACAGTATATAACTAAGAAATGAAATTAAGGCAGTGTGTTCGCCTAGCCTGTGGAACTCCCGGTTTCGATCTGTCAAAATGTTGCTTTAAAATGTGTTTACATTGTCCCAAATTAAAGTCAAGGTATGTCATCATGTAGAGAATTTAGTGCTCGCTCTTAGAAATAAGTAATTAGTAATTACCTTTTGTAATGTGATGTTGCTGGACACCTTTCACACCTAATTAAGAACATCTGCAAAATGGAAATATTTATTGGAATATGAAAGACCGTTCATAAGAAAGAGCATTTCATTTTGTTGAGTTGAATTGAGTAAGCAAAGAAAAAAGTTATATATATTAAAAAAAAAAAAAAATCGATTTCCCAGAGCTCAAATGAATATGAGGATCGCAAAAAAATCGAGGAATAATAAAACGATGACTGGCTGTTTCAGGAGACGGAGGCGGAGATCGAGGACGAGGTGGACCTACTCATGAGCAACGACATCATGGCCGCCCAGATGTCCACCAAGTCAATCACCTTCACCAGACAACAGTCGGGGTGGATATTCAGGGCGGACAAGACGGTGAGCTCGAGCGTTTTCACCGGCGCGCGTTTCTGACATGTCGATGCGTCGTCGCAATAAAAGATTCTGCAAATAAAAACAAAAAACCACCCGCCCAACTCTCCTATCCTATACAAAATGAGGTACCTAGTGTGTTTTCTGGCATCGCAAAAAGTGCGACCACCACATAGGTAGATGTTATAATGCGCAATAGCCACACATTAAATTGTGCGTCCAAGTCATTTAGGCCTAGGGATCAAGGGGTAGTAGGTAAGGCGTGATTATAGTTTGGAGTTACTCTTGTACTATTTCTTCTGTCTTCTTCTTCTTTTCCTATACCCGCATTTTTGGCTTACTGGGCCATCATGCATTTTCTGGTTTTCTTCCTTCTTCCTTTTCCTCATAGCTCATGCCAGGTGACAGGGCATCTACTTCATCTTTACTTTATCTTCTAAGTACAATGGCTTCGTGGTTCGTGTGACTTCACGAAAACCACGTTAAGACAGTTCTTGAACGCAATCATTAGCGAGTTATTAACTCTAACAATGATTTGTCTATAGCACAATACTCAATTCCAAAAATAGCCATGTTGCCGTATTTTTTTCGGACAAACATTGAATGAACACCAATCAAGGAAAGATACAACAATGCAGTTGCCTAGCAACACGTTGTTTGTCTGCCTGTGATGTCACAACCTCATCAATTGAGTATTGTGCTATTGACAACCACTATAGAGTGACAGTGATAGTGGTAATTACCATGTCAGTGTATGCACACCTGAAATCATCCAGACACCCTCTCCCCCCGAGGACAGTATAAAATCATTTGTATTAGACGTGCGATTTGACTCTAGTGTCTTTCCTCGCAGGAGATGGTCGGCACGTTCAACTCTGAGTTCTACGTGGTGAACGGGATGGTCCTCGAGTCTCGCAAGCGGAGGGAACACCTGTCCGTCGAGGACCTGCACAGAAACAAGGCCGTCCTCGAGTCGATAACAAAGGGGAATCCCCCCGTCGGCATGGACGTCAACGGAGAGGTGAGCGAGCGTCGACAACCTCCGTAACTGAGAACACAAAGTCTTCCAATCTTTTTTTATATTATATATATTTTTTTTCTGTGCAGAGTTGGCCTCTTTAGCCATTATATAATTATAATTATAAAATTCCTATGAATTATATCTTATATACTGTAGTGATTTATTTCTGAACATATGCCTACTACAATGAAAGTTTTACAAGGTCATGGGACATGTCCGAACAAAATTCTATGTCTAGGTTCAAATTGTAGGTCCAATTCATTGTCCAACAGGCCTAGACCTGATACTACTATTTCTCAATGAAAAGTAGCATTCGGGCAATGCTAGCCTAGACTGGCGATATCTATCGGACGTTTAAACGTCCCATCCCTACTTACAACCTAACAGGTTCATTCAGTAGGCCCTCTCAAAGACTGCTACCTTATCGGGGTGGGCAGGTTTGCGTGCTTTGGTGATCCAGAGAGCTATGACGGAGGAAGCGTATGCTTCTGGTAGGGCCACCCTAGCCTGACAGGTCGAGGAGGAGAAGCCCGACGAAAGACAATCGACGTCCTCACCTTTGGCGGAAGCGTATGCTTCTGGTAGGGCCACCATAGCCGGACAGGTGGAGGTGGAGAAGCCAGACGAAAGACAGTCCACGTCCTCTTTACGTCCGTCCGATAGATATCGCCAGTCTAGGCTAGTAGGTATTGTCCGGGGGGGTGGGGGGGAGGTGCAAAAGTTTGAACGTGAATTTTAAAAAAAGGTAAACGTTTAGGTTACCGGTACTAACCGTGTTTGCCCATCCCTAGTTGTACCAGGTGTGTGTTTCCTTGTTGCAGCCCGTACCGCGAACCTGCCCACCTCGATAAGGTAGCAGTCCTTGAGAGACTGAATGAACCTGTTACGTTGTAAGGTGTGAGTGTGTGTTCCTTGTTGCAGCCCGTACGCAGATCGTCCCTAGTCCCACCCCCCGAGAGCACGGTAACGTGGTCCCAGTACATTGCCTGCGAGCCGGGCATCTATCCACCGCTCGGCCGACAGTCCGTCACCAAGGAGAACACGAAAGCGTTCAAAGCGACCATTGCCATGGTGAGAGTATAGCCGACTTGCTCTTGTGTCGACTTTTAGTTAGTCTCTTGTTCTCTTGTGCCCACATTGACACATTTATGTCATCATGCATCTCGCCAACCAATAGAGACAAGCCTCCTGCTCCTTCCTGTCCAGCCCTCCTGGCATTCCTTCGTTGTGCTCTTTCAGTAATAGTAGTAGTTTTAGTTAATCTTCTTCTCTTCTTCTTCTCTTATGCCCACATTGACACATTTATGTCATCATGCGTCTCGCCAACCAATAGAGACAAGCCTTCTGCTCCTTCCTGTCCAGCCCTCCTGGCATTCCTTCGTTGTGCTCTTTCAGTAATAGTAGTAGTTTTAGTTAATCTTCTTCTCTTCTTCTTCTCTTGACACATTTATTTCATCATGCGTCTTGCCAACCAATAGAGACAAGCCTCCTGCTCCTTCCTGTCCAGCCCTCCTGGCATTCCTTCGTTGTGCTCTTTCAGTATCGAGCAATGGAATAGATGTTGCCTGTCCTGTATGCCATTCCCACAGAGCTTGCATGTACTGCTCTCTGCCAGCCCCATTCTATGCAGGTGCTTTGCTAGTAAGTCATGGCCAGTATCTAGTCGGACATGTGCTGTCGTTGTCCTTTTTCGATACTGGTCCGTTCTTCCTTTTTTCCTTCCTTTAACTATCTCACTCAACATTTTATCCTTGCCTTTCTCTCTCCAAGCTTCTTGTACTACCGAGTTGCTGGCCGATGTCAAGTGTGCCTTGATAGTTAGCGATAGTTAGTGATTCGTGCGGTTGTTTTTTAACTTCTCATATATGGATTCAGTCTTCGGAGCCGTCCTGAAGCAACGAAGCACTCGATAAATTCAACGTTGTTCTGAATCGGCCTCGTTGAAACCGGCATTTGTCCGCAGGTGTTCGCACTCTCCAACATGTTTATATGGTTCCCATATTTCATATTTAAAATGTCGATCTTTGGTTGGTTATCGCTCGCTCGTCGATGATGTTTGTAGCCTACAGGGTTGGCTCAGTCGCTTAAAATTAAAGTCACCCACTGAAAATCAGTTGTATGACCGAGTGGGTAGACTCTAAATATGAATTTATTTTTTTTTTGAGCCCTTTCCTCTCTGTGTTGATCTTGTATTGTGTGCATGTTTCATGTAAGTAAGATGATTGTTATGTTTCAGAGCAATGATTTCCCCCTGACAATCGACATGTTGCTCAACGTCTTAGAAGTAATCGCTCCGTTCAAGCACTTCAGTAAACTCCGAGAGTTTGTCTTGATGAAACTCCCGCCCGGCTTTCCGGTGAAACTAGGTGCGTACGTCTTTCAAACTGGCGTTCTCAACTTATGTTTAACGATTTTCGTTTTCCGGAAAGATTCAATTCGGAAAATTTTCCGCTGTATTATAAGAATGGTATACAGTAAACCACCAGTTATACGATCGTCGAGGGTCTGGCTAATGCCATCGTATAACTCAAAATATCGTACAACTGACTATTGATATTTACAGCCAAAGAACATGTGGCAGCTATAAAACAAATTATGGGTAGTGGTATGTTGTGGTCGGGGGGGGGGGGGGGGGGGGGGGGGGGTTAGGGGTTAGGCCATAAACTAGTCACATCAGTTAATGATTGAATTTATTGATTATAAGAAACCTTTATCTTTTATTGTTTTTAGCAATTAACATAATAATATTGACACATTAAACTAATCGTGGTGAATCTATTAATTTAATAAAAAATGGTTTACTGCTATAATGAATTATTGCACGCTTATAAATGGCCTACAAGAAGAACTCATAATATCGTGGATCACGGATCACGTATCGTACAGAAGCCCGGGCAGCGGGAAACACGGCTCGCGGCTACTGATAATCGGCCGCCAACACGTAGCGCGCGAACGCGGTGAGTGAAAGCGACCCGTGAGTCACGCATACGCTGCGTTGCCGTGTCACTCACCGCTCGTATCAGGGAACAGATAACTTTAGCAGATAAGTTAGGAATTCTTTCAGAATAAAACAAGATTATTTTGTTGTTGCGTTTTTTTTGTCCTAATTTAAATTGAAAGTTAATTTAGAGCAACTCTTTAGACAAACAAGGATTCGCGTGGCACTGGAATGTTCTGTGGCACTGGAATGTCAATACGATGACACAAAGACAGCTGTTCTGCCTTGCTTCATCCACCCGCTACCTGCTTTATTGTGGGTTGAGTTGGGTTCGGTTCGGCTGGCGCATGAATGGGGGGGGGCTATACAGAACATCCTCCCCCCCCCCCCCCCATCAAATCACTCACCCGCCCAGTCTGTGAACACCAGCCGCTGACAGCGCTCGATACCTACCATAAATCTACAACCAATAAAGCCGTCATTCGTTTTCATTCATACTTTACAAGCCTGCGGTAGTCTGTGGTCGGAAACGGTGCTAGGGTTGAGGGAGGGGGGGGGGGGGGCTCACAAGTTTCGTCGGCAACAACAAAAGATCAAGCCAGCAGACTGGCCTGCCAGATGACTCATTAGCGCACGGCGGTCCAGACCGCTTTTGTCAAACGAGATATCGTATTACTGAGAGTTCCATACTTGCCTGGAGCTAAAAATACATCGTATAAACCCAAATATCGTATAATCCGATATCGTATAACTGATTGTTTTATTCATAAATACACTAAGCAAGTTGGTGGGGACCAATCGTTTTCATCGTATATGTACAAATATCGTACAACTGAGCATCGTATAACTGGTGGTTTACTGTATAATGTGAGGAAAGGATCCAACAGCTTATCTTCGTGTAAGATGACGGATTTGCGAGTTTGAAGTACACATAAAAAACATAATACAAATATAACAAGACGTTTCGACACAGGGCTTGTTCACTAAGTTGTTAATCTTTACTATCTATTGCTCTACCCCCCCAAACAAGGTAGCCAATATCGGATTGTGTTGCCAAATTAATTTCTACTCTCTTAAGTTGGCGACACTCACTCTTTTGCCGTCAAAAATGGCCAGTTGACATTGAAATCTGTCAGCCAGCATAATTATCTTGGGACATATAATTTCTTTACTTTATTTATTCCCGACTTGTAGTTAGAAGCACATAAAGTCTTATTTTAGGAGGTTATTTCATCAGGATTCAATGGTATATGAAGATAACTATTTGATTTGGGTGCCATTAAATCTTCTACTGTACTTATTGAATGGAGCAACTCCTAAACTACCGGTACTTGGAAGAGATGTTGATTTATGATTCTTCACTATCAATTGATTTTATGTTTATGCATGGGCTACTTATGTACCTAGATAACAGATCTATTTTTCTTATTCCGGTTTGAACTGACATACCTATTCATTGTCATTATCTACATTAAGGTTGGAATTCATAGTCGGCCCCTACACCTAGGGGCACCCATTGTTGCTATGGATTTGTTTTGTTTATGGGAAATAACATGCAAACAATTGTTACCTTGGTAACAATGGGCGCCCCTAGGTGTAGGGGCCGACTATGAATTCCAACCTAAGTTTATTATTAGGTACCTAGGCCTACTACTTACAAAGCTCTTCTATTGCAGATATTCCTATCCTGCCGACAGTTACTGCCAAGATCACATTCCAAGACTTCGAGTTTCGAAACTGCATCAAAAAGGAATTGTTTGAAATACCGGAAGGGTATATCGAAGATCCCAATAGGTAAAAACATTCGTCCACTGTTCCACGTACTATAAATTACCAACGTGATTCGCAATGGCTAGTTCTAATTAATGGCTAAAATCATACGGATGCAAATAATCAAAAATGTATTTTTGATACTGTTGTACATATTATATTCTTAAATTATTTTCCTTAATAAAGCTTCACTTATCGTAGTTAACACTTTCTTGTAGAAAGTTGGATACATGCTTTTACTGTTGACAGCTGAACTAATGCACTGAATTCACCACCTTTTTAGATCTTACAAATTAAATTTGCAAAAAAAAAAAATCACCGTAAACTCCTACCAAAGATTACTGAGTCACGAGTGGGGAAGATAGTTCATCCATATGGGAATTCGTCTGCGCACGTCTTAGCGAAATTTTCTAAGTCCGACGTGTAGTTCGAACTCTCACCGCAAGAGTCGCTCTTCCAAAAGTTTAAAACTCAAGGTCCACTGAATCCCCTGGCACGTACTAGCTATCTAGTAGACCTTGTTTAACGGTAACAAAGTCAAACGCAAGGTCTACTAGATCGCTAGTAGCCGCCAGGGGATTTAGTGGACCTTGGTCAAACGTGCAGGGCTAGCGCTCCTTGCGGTCAGAATTCGAACTAGTGGTGAGACTTAAAAATTTTTGCTAAAACTCGCGCAGATATTTTAACACGGCGATGAAACATCTTCCCCACTCAGTAATCTTTGCTCCTACTTACTGAGTCAATAATTGTATTCCGTCTCCTCCGTTTCAGATTCCCTGACTTATGACGCTTCGATCTGTTTACGCTAATCGAGATCGGCCACCGGCGTCCGCCCTCGAAGTCGGCGGCTACCCGCAGACTCGACCGGTCGCTCTCGGCCGGCTCGACCGGTCGGGAGACCTCGTTCAAGGTCGCCGATACCGCGAGACCGTCGACAGTCGGCATGCGCACCAAAGAGTCGTGCAACAAGAAGCGGGGAGGTATTTTCAAGGCGATCCGTAACAAGAAGTGCGGCAATCCTTCGCCGTGCGGTGGAAACGTTTCGTCGCAAAAATCCCCGCAGATAGCGATAGAATTCCCGATGTCCTTTAATCTGGGCAGCAGCTATTCGAGTCATTTCGTTCTGTACCTGTCGGAATGTACTTTACCGTGAAGTACGCGTACGTAAGCGATCGCTTAAAAATAGGGTTTGTAATAGTTTTATTTGTGAGCAATATGTAAGTAAAAAGAAAGAAAAAAAAGTAAAAAAAAAATCGAAATGAAACGGAACACTTTTATATATTATATCGGTCGTACGAAACGAAACAGGTAAACGTAGCTCTTGGAAGCGGAAGCTAGCGCAACGTAAATGTGTGCGCTGTGAGTTCCAGTCGAGATTTTTCTGCCGGCTCAGAAATTTTGACTTGTGGTCCAGGTAACGCCCAATAATATGTTATATTATATTTATACATTCTGTAAATCTATCTCTAGGCATTGTGAATGTACAACATTTCAACACATGTATTGCCATAATTATAGCGAACAAACTAAAAGGAATTTGAACGACAGACAATTGTATATTTCTGTACTTTTTTAATTTCGTAAATACAAATTATGTATTATAATCTGTGTTATCATAAGTTTAAATTACTCGGATCAATTCAGTATATTATGTAATAGCTGAGTAATCAACCGAATATAACGGATTTTTCAAGGCGTCGTTTATTTTCGATTTATTTTCCAATCAATGTACGTAGTACAAATTTAATAGTACAATTCTTACGTTTTGCACCGAACGAAACTTATGCATACTGACAATAAGTTGAAAGCCCAAGATATAAGGAATGAACGAGCCTTCGAAATTCCAGACCCGAACCAAGCTGTAAGTTTTAAAGTTTATCATTTTCCAGTATTACGAATTTTATCGAGACCTTTTCGAAATTCGGGCAGTTTGGCTTGACGAACGAGAAGTAAACGACACAACGTGCACGGCGGGTTTATGACGACTACCGACCGCGACTTCGCTCGATATTCGTGTCGTCGCAACTCTGTCATTGTTATCTTTGGCTCTCCAGACTAGGCCACATTTAATGTCGGCTTATCACTTTGCGTGGCACGTAGGTTTTTGACATAAAATACATTTCGATATTAGTTTGTCGCCTCCACAAATCGACAGGAACGAAAGAAAATTTGAGGCACGACGTTTGTTTGACACTCGCAACATTAGTTTATCTGTCTCGGTGACTAATGCAGACTTGCTTACAAGCATATTGTTATATAAGTTTTTACACAAATAAATCAATCAATCAAAGCACAAATAATATTAACGAATAAACAATACTACGTCCATTATACCCGTTATTTACTCTAGAAGAAACACAGCAAATATCTGTAGACATACCTTATAAAAAATTAAATAAGCATGCATAATTATTGTCCAAGATATCTAGTTATACCAATTTAGGCCTAAAACAAGGCCTAAATCTAACGAGTCTTCTTGATC
Organism: Isoperla grammatica; assembly: GCA_945910005.1. NCBI lineage: Eukaryota > Metazoa > Arthropoda > Insecta > Plecoptera > Perlodidae > Isoperla > Isoperla grammatica. The sequence continues at coordinate 31,602,905 of OX246747.1, forward strand.
TCAAATTGCAAATTAGTAATATAATAAATAATTGGAATGATGTGTTTCTTAGCAGTTTGATCAATCACATAGTTTGGTTAAACGCAACTCTCAACTATCGTAGTTCGTAAAGTCGAGACTCACTAAAGTAACCTGAAACGTGCGAGATAATGAATAGAGCCCCGTGAAATCGTGTGATCTTCCTACGGATTGCATCGTTCTACGTTGGCGTTTCACAGTCGAGGCGAGTCCGAAAGTATAAATACCTCCGGCGCAATCGTGTCGCCGCTTCCGCATTGGCCAAAGTCGCAGAAATATGGGACGTAAAACCCAGAAGTCCTCCCACCTCTCTCTCCTCTTGCTACGGTCTCCTTCCGTCTCTTTCTCGACCTTCGTGTTCTTCCTTCCGTTCCTTATTTCATTTATTCTGCTCGGCGTACTCGGCTTCCGTCGTGACGTTTCGTATGTACAAACAATCTCAGCCGTGGCATTTCCAGCCCATGTCCTAAGTTGCTCCACACAGCCATCATTTCTCTTGCGTTTGCGTTTCTTACCCACCGACTGTACGACTCGGGAATCTCGTTTCTGCTGCTCTCGTGTTTTGCTCTCGTCTCTTTCTCCCCCCCCCCCCCCCCCCCAATGAGCAGGTGTTACAATTCGTTACGAAGTAAAACCGTTCGGGTTTTTTAAATTCTTTCTTCTAGTGACTATTTTCTGAAGCTTATCTTCTGATGGCACAAAGGGTTAAAGGTAACTCAGCACCAATATTGATTGATAAAGCATTATTATGATTTGATTGGTTTTGTGAGCGTTTCCCAAAAGCGTTAAAGCTCGCGACCGGTTTTTCCCCCTTTCATTAACTATCCGGGTTCAGCAGTAACGTTATTTTTTATATGTTAGGAGGGTATCTATAGCTGAATTACTAGTACTTCAATACTATGAAGACTGGTAAAAGCTTTCCTTCAGAACTTCCGATTAAATTTAAGTGTTTCGAAGGAAATGCCCGAAAATCCTTCGTAGTGCAGATGTCTATAGGCATATATATAAGATAATTATTAGTTAGCAGCCATCTAACTCGGTCTTGAGCGACTTCGCATCGAACCCGTGGCTTGGGAACGACGATTTATTGTATTCCACGTTGATTCGTTTTACTTTGCCCGTTCGTACGAATTGCCCTTTAGTGTTTTCGTTAATTACTCGCCTTCATAGCTGAATACATCGATTAAATAAAAAATAAATAAACTCATCTAATCGAATAAATACGATACAGTTCGAAAGACGGTTGTTTTTACCGTTAAGTCTAGCATGAAATATTTTTTCTTTAAATCCCCTTACGAAGACACGCTTTCGTAAAAATCGAGGTTGTAGGTACGATTCGAAAGCGTGCGAGCTGTATTCGCACTTCGCAGTATTCGCACAGCGGTATTAGTCTGTACGACGTTCAAAGAAAGATCACTACACGAATCTACAAGAAATTGATTTGTTTCTAGATCGCGAGACATACGTACTTCTAGTTTTACGACATATTATGCCGAGGCATCGTTACAATCACCGACTCGCAAACTATACTTGTTACGTTATGATGACTTATGTAGTATGAGTAATATTTTTAGACAAAGTACTAGTGTGTATTAATATTTTTGATGAATTGTATTTAAAAACTAACCCGTGTAAGGGTTTTTAGTCGTACGTAACAATTTATTTCCATTACATATTTTAGGTTTGAAATCAAAACGTAGAACTTGTACAAATTAAATTTGCCAGACTAAAAATGAATTGTTATACGTATATATTATATTTTAAGTATCATAATAATTAGTAGGCCTAGTCTAGATACGTTGTTGGAGTCATTTCGTTTGCACTAGTTTTTCTGGGAAGCGTTACATTTAGTTGGTTTTATTGTGACGTATATTCTGTGTTAGTTTGTAAATGCATATAATGTCAGAAATGTACACTGGGTGGCTAACTGTTTAAACTTTTGTGGCGTGTATTAACGTTTGTAATTAATTACTATTTGCAATGAGTTAAACTACAGTTCCTTGTAGCTATCAAATGAAATGAAGTTAGATCTCATTATCTATGGGTAAATCATATTAGTATAGTACCGTACGAAGGTTAATTCCAGTTACGTTTGTCAGCGTTCTTTTAATTCTTCTCTTCGTTTTTATACTAAGCACAGATTATTAGTTTGTCAAAACGATAACTTTTGAACTTGCTGCACATTAAAAGATAACATAGCCTGTATCATTGTATTACGTTTATGTTGCGTGAAAATTACATGTTTGAACGTGTTGTACTTTTTTTTTTTACTTGTTAGACTGTTTATGTTGCAAAACTGTTGCTCCTCGGAAACTTTAAATCAGTTACTAGAAATCAAATTCCGGTTTTAATGATGTGGGTGACGACGTAGAATTTAGACTGTTAGTTATAGTTCCTAAGTTGTGGTGTAGTTGTATTGCCACTACCTTAAAATTATAATTATTATTATGATTATTTTATTATTATTATTATGTAATCGGAAGTCAATACATAGCCTACAGATATTTTATTTAAAAACAGCTATATTTGTTGAAGCTGTGAATGTTTGACGGTCACGAACACAAGGAAGTTGTATTTATTAGAATATTTTGAGACATGTTTCAAAATGAGTCGATTTGTTTTGCTCATGTTTTCAGTAACTACAGCTACGTTTGCATGAGAAGGTCCAGTATTTGGCCCAAAGTCGGGACCCCTTTCGGTAACTGTCGTAGCAAATGTTTTTTTTTGTTTTCCTTTGCCGTATTAAGTTAACGGTTGTTTAACTGCAATAAAATGTACAGTATAACGAAACTGATCAGAAATATTATGTTCGAGGTGAAAATTAAAAAAATTAAATGTAGAACAGAAATGTGGTAATTCATAAATTTTGTATGCATACAATTTTAGAAGGAAAAAACTGTTTTTGATTTTAAAATTGAGGATGCATTTCAAATCCAAATTTGTTGAATATTCCTGCCTCCCAACCTACCTAAAAAAAAAAATGGGGAGATTATCAGAGAAAAGTAACAAATTTGTTACAAACTGCAAAATGTGATTTTCACAAACAAATTCAAAGCAGCGTATCAAAATGTGAATCATGGAGTCCCCTTTTATAATCATAGCCAGTGGCTTGACCACTAATCATCTCGGCGTGTGGTATTTTATCAACGGCACAATCACGAATTGAAGTCGTAAGACGCAAGAGGGACTTTACGTCGAATTACCGAACGTTTGGAGTCGGCAATATTTGTGATTATTTAAAGTACCTAGGTAGCGTTTGTTCATATTGCTCAAAATAATTTAGTTTGGTGCCCAAGGCCGCACTAGCAACCGTTCATTAAGGTAACGAACTAGTAAACATGAAATATTAACATGCAGCAGACAAATCCTTAATCCCATGTTAAATCAAGGGGAGCTCCGCTTTTATAAAATAATAACTAATTAATTTGTATTTCATACGAGAATCCTTATTTATTTATGGCTGGATAGTCGAATCAAAAAAGCATTTTACCAATCACAAATTACTAGATATAGTTTGGAAGAAAATTGGATCATACCCAGAAAAGTGCGCTTAATCGTACTTTTTTCTATGCGAAACTGTCATTTTTTAACTCTGGCTTCAAACAAAAACAAGTAAAAAATTCAAAATAATTTATAACTGTACCCTTTTTGCGGTAGATTGACTGTCTAGACTAAGCAAAGTAGCCTACAAAAATAGTAGGCCTACTAATTGGCAAAATTCGTGATTTTTTATTTTAGTTATTTAATTATTTTTTTATTTATCTCTTATGCCAAGACGACTTTTTCAGCCATTCATTTGTCTAACTATCCGACATGAAAATAATTTGATTGCGGGACTCCCCTATATTGTAATGTGGAAACGAGGACTGTCGAAGAATACGAAGTACTGGATATCGTGGTAGAAACGACGTACGTGGTACCTCGCTTGTACGTTTTTCAAGGGGCCACCTTTAAAGAATGTTTACGTGTACAGACGTATTGGTATAACTGAACAGTTATTACGTCTAGTATAGTGTAGGAACAATGCGCTACGTTTGTGTACAAGCGATGGGTGTGAATGATGTTTCACTACGTTAAGGGCGTGTCCGAATTGAAATTGAGGGTACCGGTATTATGATCCCGAACCGAAAACGGTGACTGCACGGCCTTATCGTTTCCCAAATACCTTTGATTTTGAGGGTGATGCCATTTTGATGTTTGCTAGCCAAGTCGGTGAAGCCGTGTAAAGCGTTCTACGAGCATTGCTTACTTCGATACCAACAGCAAGGTTAAGTACGTACTTTTAAAGAAGTATACACTAGTATCACAGTACACTAATCCAAACTCGAGCTATTCTCTTGCTGCAATCACGCGTACGCAAGGAGGTCTTATGCCTATTGGGTGTAGTCAAAGAGCCAATCAATAAATAGTACTACAACTCGAGATAGATAAAATGGTTAAGAACGTACGTGCCGCCGTGAGCAAGTTGTTCAATAGGGAACTTGCAACTGACGTCACAGCCGAACTACAACAATGTAACAAATGAATCGAACTGATGGACAAACAAGGAGCTGTCAAAATAATAAAATTACAACATTATGAAGAAAACGAGGTATGGCGATAGTAACCATGCTCACCAGTTAAAACGTTTAATGATGGGCAATTAAGTTGTGAAAGTTTTGTATGTTTCTTATTTGTTTTGAAGATTTGTTTCCAAAATCAGAATATTTTATTGTTTGACAGCTTGTTGTTTGTCCATAGATTCATTTCATTTGTTTCATTGTTGTAAAGCAAGCTTGCAAGAAGCCTATATGGAGCTGCTACGGGAGTTTTGCTAACGTACGGATTAGTATACACTGTGCTAGCTAGTATGTGGTCAATTCTACTACTCGCCCCCCCCCCCCCCCCCATGTACAGCTCGCAATGACGTGTCCTTTGCAAGGTACGGCACAATCCAGACGTAAGTTTTCGTCCAGGAGAACGATCGCAGTCATCTTGAGAGAAAGCACGTGACGTAGGTCTAGGTACCGTCTCCCACAAGACTTCCAATAACATTTGTACAACTTTATATAATGCCACACCTTAATAATAATAATTTGTATTTGATAAGCAAATATGTATTGTTTGTAGTAGAAGAATTTCTCTATCGGATACTTTACAAAATTTGGCATATTTTGTAAATTATACTGTACTTCAACAACATTAACACTGTAATGCGTACACTCGCTAGCATGGTTCTTTCGACAGCGCCATAATTTTAGACGCCGTCATCATTTTAATTCTACAAATTCTTGCCAGTCGGATGTATTTGAACAAACTTCCGTTGAAAACCGTTCTTGTGGAAATTGATATGCTAGTGAGTGTATGTGGAAATTTGTATACTTGCCATTTTTTTTTTTTTTTTTTTTTTAATGTAGATATAGTTCTACAGTTTGTAGAAGGAAAGGTGAAGTCTTATTTACTAAGCCAAAGTGTTTGAATAGAATATATTAATTTATTATATGTAGGGTATTACAACTTTAATAAATATAAGTTTTACCATGGATCTGTAGCTTGATTTCTAGGAATGGTATCCAATTTAAATCTGTGTATTTATTGACACTTTCCACTCGGCTCCTTTCCTCCGTATGTTAAATATTTCTTTCATTAGTTTGGATAACATTGTAGTTACGCACTAATTGAAACGTAATTAATATTGCATATATTTGTTTGCTTTATCTGTTGACCCTGACAATATGTCTTGTGTATCTCTTATGGAAATCCTTGATTCACTTAGGGCCGGTATTTCAATGTCCAGTTAAAATCTACTTTTCAGTTAATTTGTTTTTACCATGACAATGGCCAATAGAAATACACCAAACTGGGCTTACCTGACAGTTAAATTTACTTGACACTTGAACTGGACGTTGAAATTAATTAGGGGTAAGTCATAAATGATACGGCACTGTAAAATTAACAAGTTTTTTTCAGTCTTTTCACATTCACAATGTGATATGGCACACTTTGATGTTCACACGAATTTGTTTTGATGTTTCAAATTAACTTAGTCTTAAACGATAAGGCACACTTTGTTGTTCACGCGAGTTTGTTAAGTCTTCACATTTACTTAGTTATAAACGATACGGCACACTTTGCAGTTCACACGATTTTTTTATGTTATTTCACAAAAAGTTAAGTCGTGGATGATACAGCAAACTTTGTTGTTCACACGAGTTTGTTTTGTTGTTCACATTCATTTTGTAATGTAACGAGACGGCACATTTTGTTGTTCACACTACGGGGTTCTTCAGTCGTTTCACATTAGTCACCGAAAAAGTACATAAACATAAACGATACGGTACATTTTGTTGTTCGCACTACGGGATTCTCAGTCGTTTCACATTAGTCACCAAAAAATACATAAACATAAACGATACTCAACTATTCAAACGTGCTTCTCTTCCGGCATCTTGAAGCTGGCTCCAACCTATGTCAGTGTATTGCAGCAGTGATTCGTAGGTGGTAGTCTAACTAGACTATTGGGCAATAAACTAGACTAGGTGAGCTTGTTCCATCTTCTTCAACCTAACCATTCCAATGTGCCTCTCTTCCGCCAACCGAAAGGGAGCAGAGTCTTACCGTGTATCTACTAGCACCTAAAGCGGACTGAGTCTAAAGCGGACGGAGTCTAACCATGTATCTAGACCTAAAGCGAGCTGAGTCAAATGCGGGCTGAGTCCAACTATATATCTAGATTTAAAGCGAGCTGAGTCTTATGCGGGCTGAGTCTAACCCTGTATCTAGACCTAAAGCGAGCTGAAAACCATGTATCTATTAGACATAAAGTGGGCTGATTCTAGCGGCCTGAGTTTAACTATTTAGACCTAAAGCTATCTAGACCTAATGTATTTAGGAGCAGGGGTCATTGTGCAGACCCCTACAATGACACGGGAAGTTCTGGAAGCCAATACCTGCGAACAATGCAGCAGACCATGTTTAGTTACTGTTGACACACGTGTGACTTACTTATACAATACCAACAGTGGCACTAGGAGGAAACCAAGGTCCGTAAACCCCCTGGCGTGGGTTCGTCGGTTGTACCAAGTGGCTGCAGGGGTCACTGTGTAGGAGGTCCGTACAATGAGACTGGAAGTTCTGGAAGCTAATACCTGAAAAAATTCAGCAGACCATGTTAAGTTACTGTTGACACACGTGTGACTTACTTATACAATGGTACCAGCAGTGGTACTAGGAGATATCAACAACATACACCACACTCAACAATGGGTAAATGCTCAAGACCGCTAACAGAACCTACCTAGGGGGGGAAAGAGTTTTGGCAAGAGCATTCTACCCAGCTAAAGCTCGAAACAAACTGCCGGTACATTGTATAAGGCGGTCACACCGAATAGCATGCGCTCAAACCGATGAGTTGTGTTTCCACTGTTTGTCTTATCTGTGTCCAGTGGCGTAGATTCTCGACGTTCTCGCAGACGTTCTCGATGTCGAACCCCGCCCCCCCCCCCCCCCCCCCACCACACATTTCATCGTATCTTGATGACCCATCAGTTCTACGCATTTACTGTGGCGTTCTAGTATCTGATTTATTTGATGCAAGGAGTTTGTTACAAAACCAAGAAACAAATGAACCAGAATACCAGTACGTGCTTCTTCAAAAACGATGGTTTGTTGTCTTGTCATGTTGTATCGATCTGCAATATGGACTTGCGTGGATTGGACTGCACGGATTGGAATGGACACGTTCACGAAGATATCGTCTGCAAACAAGAATGTTTCTCAGTAATGAAGGCGGTGTTGAATTCGTTTCATCCGCCACCGTTTCTAGGGTGCAAACATTTATTTATTTATACATTTATAAGTATATATTTTATTGTAACTAAGGCCAGTGTAGGGCATAATGCCCTCTTTAGCCTGATGAGTGATGATTGACGAATGAATGATAATGAGGAAGGGAGAAGGGGAAGCCTGGTACCGGCACGTAGCCTACTCCTGTCGAAAAGTACCAAGGGGACCATCGGCTTTACGTCCCATCCAAAACGACGGTGAAACTAAGACCAACGTCATATAGGTTCCTCCACTAACCTGGACTGCAGAGCAGTTGACGAGAGGAACGAAGCTGTTACACAAGCTTTCGAACAGGCGCGGACTGGCTAGGGATGCCGGGATGCGATCGCATCCCGGGCCCTTGGGCAGTCCGGGCCCCCGGGCTTCCACCAGAAAGTTCCTATGATGTAACTACTCCTCTGTATATTGCTAAAAAAATCTTAACCCCACTATAAGTATTATTTAATATTTTGATATTATAATTGAATTTATTGCAAATATTCAATGTATAATTAATTGAATATAATTGAAATCATTTTGCTACTGGAAGCCCCCCCCTGCCAGTCCGCCCCTGATGAAGATCTTTGGTTTTACTGTCCGGCCAACAAAATGACAAGGAACAGAAGCTTTACCAAAGATCTTATCTTTAAAGTAGTTAAAAGGTCTTTGGTTTTACTGTCCAGCCAACGCAATGACATGAAACTGCAAAGACCTTCAACTACTATAAAGATAAGATCTTTGGTAAAGCTTCTGTTTAACAGAAGCTTTACCAAAGATCTTATCTTTACAGTAGTTAAAGGTCTTTGGTTTTACTGTCCGGCCAACGCAATGACATGGAGCCGGCGCTTTACCAAAGATCTTATCTTTATAGCAGTTGAAGGTCTTTGGTTTTATTGTCCGGCCAACGCAATGAAATGGAACGGAGGCTTTACCAAAGATCTTATCTTTATAGTATTTTTTTTTTTTTTTTTTTTTTTTTTTTTTTTTTTTTTATTTACTAAATACAACCCTGTTGTCATCGCACATCACCCGCGCTTTCGCGCATATATGTGCGTTCTAACATTTACATTTATGTATATTCTTTTGTTACAATTTGTTTTCATGGGCTGGATGCTCCACGGTGAGTGTGCAGTCCGTCCCTTGTGTTAATCCTCTGTTCTTCTTGTATTTATCTTCTTTCTGTTATTTCTTCTTATGTCTTGTTTTCCCAGCTTGTGTTGTCATCTATTTTGCTTTCTAGTGTTTGTCTTCTTGTATTTTGTATTTTGTCGTCTTTGTTGGCTTCATCTTTGGTCTTCATGTTGATGTTTCCCATCTACTTTGGCAGTCTTTGGCTTCTTCTAGGTTTCCCATTTACTTTGGTTGTCTCTGCGTGGTAACTTCTTCTTTGGCTTCTTCATGATGATAGTTCTTAGGTCGGTTGGCAATGTGTCTAATTAATATCCTGGAGATATCCTGTAGTTTTCTTGTCTTCATCTTGCGTTGATTAGTGTTTTCTTGCAATTTCTTGCGATCTTGAAGATCTTGATGTTCGTGTTGTTTCATTATATATCTTGTTGCAGTTGGTCTTGTAGCTGTAGATTGTTTATTCTTGTTGACTTTCTCCTTTGTTGTATATTTCTTACTTCCTGTTCTTGTGTCTTCCATGTTGTGTCCATGTACCCTCCATGCTCACCGCTTGCATCAAGTTGATCTTGTAGTAAACCCTGCCTTCTTCGTTCCCATACTTTGTTGCTGTATTCTTCGAATTTCTTGTATTTATCTTCTGTGTTTATGAGGTGTTGGAGATCTTCTTTTTCATGGACATCTGGTAGGTTGTTGAGGATATCGAGTCGCAGGTCGGAGTATTCCTCGCATTTGGTGATGACATGCCACATATCTTCGGGTTCTCCGCATCTGCAGCATTCTTCTAGTTCCAGTCCTAATCGTTGCAGATTTTTTCGCATGGGTCCGTGTCCCGTTATTGAAAAACATGTTGCCCAACCGGGTTGTAGCCACTTCCATTCATTTCTCACTATGACGTCTGGTATGTAAGTAAGTAAGTAAGTAAGTTTATTTCCAACACAAAATGCATACAGAATATACACATACATAGTAATAGTACATATAGTACACATACATATACATAGTAAATACACATTTTGCCTTGACCCTTAAGGTAGTTAAAAAACAAACCTTGTTATTTAGGGTGTTTGGAAGGCGGTGGACATAATTAAATGATAGTGAGAATATAATAACAAAAAGAATGATAGCTGTGATTAGTAACATGATTTTAAAGTTCTTTATCTTGCAGGAATTCTTCAATCGAGTAGTAAGCTTTGTTGCATAAGATTTGTTTAAGTTTATTTTTGAAGATACTGCTACTAGAAATGTTCTTTAGACTTGTTGGGAGCTTGTTATAGAGTTTCGAATTAATATAAAATGAGTTGACTTGTGATATGGTTCTTTTGTAATATTTTGCATGTATGTTGTTGGCTTGCCTTGTGTTATGATTATGTATGTTTTTGTTACTTTCCTGATTGAACATTGTTTTTTTTATATTTAAGATTGATTGATATATGTATAGACTATAGAAGGTGAGTATTTTGTGTTTGATAAAATGTGGCTTACAATGAGGTTTGACATATGTGTCTTTCTTTTGTTTGAGTCCTAGAATATTTCGAAGTGCTCGTTTTTGAAGTTTAAATATTGTATCTGCTTTTGTTGATTTGCCCCATATTTCAATTCCATATCTCATGTGGGATTCAAAATTTGCATAGTAAGCTATTTTTGCTGTTTTTATGTTAGTAATTAAATGTATTGTTTTTAATGAGTAGCATGCAGAACTTAATTTATTGGCCAGCATTTCACAATGTCTGTGCCAGTTCAATTTTTCATCTATATATATGCCTAGGAATTCTGTTGTGTTAACTTTGTTTATCTCAGTATCATCCACCACATTTTTTATGACTGCTATAGGCCTATTGTTGTTATCACTGTTTGTTTTTTTAGGACAGAACTCAATAAAATTAGTTTTATTAGAGTTAAGTAGAAGCTTGTTATTTTGGAACCATTTAGTCACTGCAGCAAGTATTTCCCTACTGATTTCTAATAAATTTTCATGTACTTTACTTCGGATCAGAATACTGGTATCGTCGGCAAACAATTCAATACCTACATTATTTAGAATTTTAGTAAGATCATTTATAAATATGATAAATAATAAAGGCCCCAATATGGAGCCTTGTGGGACTCCGCACTTAACTTGTATGGCTTCGGATAAGTAGCATTTCTCACTATTAGATTTATCTGTGGATTTGAGTTCAACATGTTGGATCCTTTCTGTAAGGTATGATTTAATCAAATGATATGCATGTCCTCTTATGCCATAAAACTTAAGTTTAGATAGAAGTAGAGAGTGATCTATACAATCGAATGCTTTTGACAAGTCGCAAAATATTCCAAGCAGGCGCTCATTTTTTTCTATTCCTTCCGTTATATTATTAATAAATTTGTCTATTGTATTTATTGTTGATCTGTGTTTCCTGAAGCCATTCTGACAGTTTGATAATAGATTTTCTTTTTCTAGGAATGAGGTTAGTCTTGTGTGAATTATTTTTTCAAGAATTTTTGAGAATACAGGTAATAGCGAAATTGGTCGATAGTTGTCTATATTTGTCTTGTCACCTTTTTTATATAGTGGTATTATTTTGGAAACTTTTAGTTTCTTGGGAAACACAGATTTTTCAATACAGTCATTAAAAATGTGGGTAAGGATTGATGTTAGATTTCCTATGGTTTTCTTAATAATTGTCATAGGTATTTGATCTAATCCACATGAACTAAGGTTTTTCATTTTCAAAACTATGTTGAGTATTTCAGTTTCGTTAGTATTGTTTATGAATAGTGTATTAACTGGTGCATTGTGAGAATCTGATAGATATTTTGATGATGCTTTACCATCTGTTGCTAGATGCTGAGTTAAATTGTCAGCTATTGTTGCAAAATTTTGATTGAATGTATCAGAAATTAATTGTTGGTCTGTAATTTTACTGTCGTTAATTTTTAGTTCTATATTGGTGTTGTTGACTTTTCTATTTACAGATTTATTTGTTTGTTGGTTTACAATTTCCCATATGGTTTTTGATTTATTTTCACTATTTGATATTTGGTCATTTAGACTATGTTTTTTTGCTGCTATAAGGATTTTCTCATACAGTTTCTTATATTTGTTTAGGGTTATCTTCGTAAATTGAGTTTTAAAATGTCTGTTTAAGTGGTACAAACATTTGAGATTTATGCTAGAATTCTTAATGCCTTGTGTTGTCCATGACTGTTTAATATACTTATTTTTAATTTGTATTATGCGTTCTGGAAAGCATTCGTTGAATATGTTAAGGAAGGTATTCTCAAATTCATTGTATTTGTCATCTGGTGTTTGTGCTTGATATACTTTTTCCCAGTTTAACATTTCTAATCGGGAATTAAATATTGTTATGTTTTGTTCGGAAATGTTCCTTCTTGTTATCTTTTTATTGGTTTGTATTTTAGATTGTCCGGGTAGAGAGCAAGTAATATTCTGGGCAAAATGGTCTGATAAACAATTATTTATAATTTTGGTGGAAAAGTATTGACTCGGCATGTTTGTGGCTATATTGTCAATAGTTTTTTCAGTTAGGTGAAAAGGATCAATTCTTGTTGGTTCTTTGATTGTAAATATTAAGTTATTTGAAGCAAATAAATGGTTCAACTGTTCAGTATGTTTAGAATCAAGGTTAAAATTGAGGTTGAAATCACCCAAAATAATTATCTGTTTTTGTTCAGTATTCAGTTTTTCAAGGAGGTATTCCATTTTATGTAGAAATAAGTGCATATCCCCTGCCGGGGTTCGATAAAGTGTTATAATAATAATTTTGTTTTGTTTGTTAGGATTTGTTGTTAGGTTAATTTCAATACCAGTTATTTCAATGTGTTTCTCTATACTTAGTTCATCAATGTCCTTTCTCACCTGTATATGTTTGATCCATGGTTCACGAGCAAATATCGCAACACCACCGTGGGCATGAAAAGACCGTGAAAATGAGCTAGCCTTTAAATAATTTTGTATGTGTGTGTCGTTGAGATTATTTTCACTTAGCCAATGTTCTGATAAACAAAGTATGTCTATTGGTGTACCGTTTTCATTTTCTGAGTCTAAGAACACTTCTAGTTTTAATTTTGAACTTAAAAGGCTTTGAATGTTTTGATGCAAGATGTTTATGTTTATGACTTTTTTAAGAAGAGGGTCTAGTAGGTCTTTGTCTCCGGCCTTCTTGGTTTCCTCGGTGTCCAGTGAGTTGGCTTTATGTGTTGGCACTCTGTTTTCTTGCTCACCGTAACCATTATATTATCTTGCTGTTTGAAATGGTGAGAAACGTTCTGGTGCCTTGGTACTGTTTCTAAGGAAATTCTTTTTATTTACAGGAGTTGCTTTAGCAGGTAGTAGTTGTAGTTGTTTCGTGTTTGAACCCGTATGTGAGTTTTTGCGGTATTCTTGGCTTGGTCCGGTAGGTTTTGAAATGTTTGAAGTATTATTGGTTCTGGAAATCGGGCTTGATATTTCTTGAGTCGGTGTGGTTAATTCTTCTGAACTTTTATACCTTGTGTTCCTGGCCTTTGACATTTCTGTTGTGTTTTTATGGTGTCCTAATACATTCATTGGAGATCTGTTATCAGTCAGTTTGGGTAGGCCCACCATGTCTTGACCACTGGTTTGAGTATTCATTTTAGGTGTCTGTCTAGGTTTGTTTTCATCATGGCTTATATTTATTGGTCCTTTGGTAGGCATAACCACAGGCAGCAGTCTTTGATCTTCTAGGTCTGGGCCTAGAACTTCCGAAGCTTTAGGTGTAGTGAATGCAATTTCAGATGCATGTTCTGGTTTTTGAGCTGTTATGGTTTTTGGGCCTAGGCCTATATTTCTATTGCGCTTATCAAGGTCTTGTAGGCGCTCTACTGTCCAGACTTCTCCGTCAATAACGAGCCTGTTGAATCGTAGAAATGCTCTATAGTTCTGAGACCTAGCATCTATCAAGTGCTTCTTTAGGTACTGGCGCTCTGTTTTTACTTTTTCCGAGAAATCCTCCGAAATCGCAAAGCCACTTCCTTTTAAGTATTTGCAATTGCGTAGGATGGCTGTTTTTGTTTTGAAGCTTAGAAGTTTTAGAACAATAGGCCGGTTGTCAGATGGTTTTTGCCCATGTCTAGGTAATGTGTTTGGACCCACACGGTGGGCTCTTTCGATTTCCCATTCTTCTAGTTCTATGTTAAGATACCTTTTTAGTATATCTCTAACCTTATTCTCAGCCATATCCCAAGTCTCTTTATGGTCCTCAGGTATCCCATAAACAACTAGGTTGTTCCTCCTGGTCTGGTTTTCGAGGTAGTCTACTTTGTTCTCTAGTTCAGTTACCGTAGATTGTAGGGATAACGTTTTTTCAAGAACTTCAACATTTACTGTTTTAATCAAAGTGGCCAAACCTTGTTTCAGTTCCTTGAGATCTTCATCCGTATTTTCATGTTTTTCTCTTAGTTGGTTAACTGCAGTGTTTGTTTGGCGGACCAACTGCAAGAGTTCAGTTTCAGTGTTCATTTTATTAGAGGCTGAGCCTAGGGCCTAGGCCTAGGCTAGGCCAAGGTTGCAGACCTTCTGAGGATGAGTAGGCCTAGACGAGCTACATGTCTTACTCTTAAGTATAGTACGAATGTTATTTAGACGTTCTATTCTCCTTGTTTACTGCATTCTTAGTGGTTTCCTGGTTATTGTTAGGCCTATAGTCCCTACCCTCTTTGTTGGGGTTGTTCTGCCTTTTGTTGACTGGGTCCATGTTTCCTGCCATTTCTCCCAGCATTCTGCTTTTAGTCGGCAGATGTCATTGCGAACAAAGGTCTTCATTTGTTTACCTAGTAGGTTGGTTATGTTGTTTCTCAGTCCGAAGACTTGTGTTTGCTTGTTTTTTCTGGTCCAATACCTTAGTCCTGCAATTGCGATGTCTAATTCTAGAGGGAGTTTGCCTGCTATTACTATCAAGGCGTCGGTTGAAACCGTGCGGCATCCTCTCGTGATCTGTAGAAGTAATTGTCTCTGTATACTGGATACTGTTCGTCTATTTCTTACTGCTTCTATTTTATACATCCATGCCGATGCCGCGTAGGTAATAATAGGTATAGCCACTGCGTTGTATAGGAGGCCTAGTGTCTTGTACGAGAGGCCCCAATCTCTTCTCGATATACGGCTTATGGCCGCAAAGACGTTTGCTATTTTTCCTTTGACATATTCCAGATGTGGTAAGAAGTTTAACTTTTCATCTAGAACCGTTCCTAGGTATCTGTACGTTTTAACTTTTTGGATTGTTTTGTCGTTTATTTTGATGATAGGATGTCTTGTGGGCGCCAGAGAACCTTTAACTATCATGATTTTGGTCTTTTGTTCTGACATTGTCATCTTGTGGGTCTTGTTCCACGTTTCACTCTTCTGTATGACTTCCTTTCCGATTCTCTCCAACTCCCTCCGAGAATTCCCTCTTATAATGACCGCTTTATCGTCAGCGTAGGCAATTGTGGTGGCTCCTTCTGTTTCGATGTTCGTGTCTTCGTCGAAGACAATATTCCAAATAACAGGGCCTAGGACCGATCCTTGTGCGCAGCCTTTCTCAACAAGTCTGATATTTCTATTATGTCTCGTAGAGATCTCGACGTATCTGTTTGTAAAGTAACTCTTGATGATTGTGTATAATTGCTTGGATGCCTTCATAAGTCGCATGCGCCGAAACACACTTGGCCACCATACATTGTCAAATGCGCCTGATATGTCAATGAAAATGATCATGACATATTTAGTGGTGCTAGTGTTGATTTCATTCATCATTCTGTTGATCGCATCTTCGGTCGAACATCCTTTCCGGAATCCGTATTGGTTTTTCGCATATAATGGTGATGTCTGGTATATTGCATTTATTCTTGTTACTATGAGTCTTTCAAATATTTTGCCCATTACTGGTAAAAGTGTAATCGGTCGGAAACTTTCGACTCTGTTATTTTTCTTGTCCTCCGATTTTTTCAGTATTTTGATGACTCCTTTCTTCCAACAATCCGGGAACGTCCCTTCCTGCCAGCATTTGTTGTACATCTCGACGAGTAGTTCCGGATAGCAGGTCCACGTCATAGAGATCATCTCTTTTTCGATGCCGTCGTGTCCCGGTGTTTTACCACTTTTTGTTTGGTATACAGCTAAGCCTACCTCTTCACGTGTGAAGGGTGTATTATCGTCTTCGCCGTTATAGGCCTCGTTTTCAGCTCGTATTTCTTTTTGCGTCTGGCTTTCTTCTCCTATGTCTTTGGGAATCATTCTGTCTAGTAGAACTTGAGTTGAGTCTTTCCAGTCTTCGGTTTCTGTTCCGCTTGTGTCTATAACTGTGTTGAATATCTCGTCACTCCTGATTTTCCCTCGTGTCAGTTTGTAAACGAGGCCCCATGGATCCTCATTTCCGCATCCTCCCACTAGTTCTCTCCATGAAGTTTCTTTTCTGGAGCGAATTTCTTTTTGGTACTTTTTCCTTGCAGCTTGTTCTTCGCGCTTACATGTGTTTAATTCTTCCATGTTACTTGCTTGTTGTGTCATTTTTCTCGCTTTTTGATATTTCTTTCGTTTTATTAGTAGATCTTTTCTAAGAGTTTGCAGCTCTTCACACCACCATGGTACTGTCCGTGTACACTTCTTTTTGAATTTCATAGATCGTTTCATTGCTGCTGTTATCGCACTAGTGACTGTGTCAACTATTGTTTCGGCTGTTAGCTTTTTTATGTTGTTCAAGTCTCCTAGTTGATCTGTAAGTGTTGATTTGAATTCGTCCCAGTTTGCTTTCTTAATGTTATATCGCTCTATTACGTTTTCAGTATTATTTGTTTGCTTATGACTGTAAAAGCTGTATTCGATCATATTGTGGTCACTTGTAATACTGGTATTACACACTCTCCAGTTACTTATTTCGCCATTAGATAAGTTGTTCGTAATGGTAACGTCTATATTCGATTCTCCATTTACAGTACTAAAGGTGTAACTGTTATTTGCTTCATTTAAAATAATTAATCCGTTACTGACTATCGCGTCCTCAATTGATTCTCCTCTATGGTTTCTTTCTTTGCTAAACCAGAGCGGGGAACCAGCATTAGTGTCAGCAGCTATTATGATGTTTTTATTGTTCATCTTGTTTATTAAGAGTTCCATATATTCTATGTACGTATCGACGGTGTCTCCATCCTGGAAGTATATAGTGCCCAGGACAATTTCGCCGAAATTACCTTGTATAATACAACAAGTCATATGTGGGTTACAAAGTGAATTTATTCTTGTTACTGTGTAGTCTCTGTTTCTGATGACGATGGCAGTTTTGCTTTGATTACTTTTGTCATCATTTATTACTCTGTATGAAATTCCGTATCCTTTTACTTGATTTCTATATGTGTACGGTTCCTGTAGTAAAAGTACGTCTATATCATTCTCTTCAAGGTAAACTCTTATTTGGCTGGCGACATCTTTGCTTCTTTGCGCGTTTATTTGTGCAATCTTAACTTCTTTTGGATTCCTGTTTATACGCTTATCCATATTCTATTTTCCGCTTAAGCACCTCGATTGCTTTTAAGTACTCTGGGCATTGCAGGTCTCTGTAGCTGTGTTTGTTATCTGTCTTCGCTTCAGAGCAGTTTATACATCTTTCTTGTCTGTGCTTCTCAGTGCATTCTCGGTAGTTATGTCCACTTTTGCCGCAGTGTCCGCAAGTCCTTTCTTCTTGCGTGCAATAGGCGGCAATATGGCCAAATCCCAGACATTTAAAACATCGGGTAGGAACAATGTACTCTATGACTTTATGTGATCGATAGCCCAAGTACATTCTGCCATCCCACATGAACAACTTATATAGTCTTGGGCTAACCTCCAGTATGGCATTTTTGCCTGAGTCGTTTCCTTTTGAGGGCCGTGTGAAACAAATCTTTATCTCTTCTAGGAACTCATTTTTGGACATTTCTTCTGTGAGGTTTCTTGCATATACCTCATTTATTATGTTTTCATTCGTCGCATTAGAAGGTATGTCGAATACGAGAATCTTAGGTCGTTTCTTCGTATGCGTTTCGCCTCTGAGACCTAACTCGTGTAATTTTGTATTGTTTATTATCTTGTCGGTATCTTCTGTCGAGTCTAGGTCTAGCAGTATACCGTTATCTCTAATCTCTCTGATGTTTCGGATTTTCATATTAGCAAGTTCGTTCCCCAGTTTTTGTAGGACAACATTTTTGATTTCTTTACTGCTTCTTTTGTTTTCCGTATCCTCTTTCTCTTTGATGAACATCACCTTGTTTTTATTCGGTCTTTTGGTTCCATTTGGAAGGTCTGTACGTTGGTCATCCCTTCTGGTAGTTTGTGCCAGTATCTCAGCATATGTCCCTGAGTTAGCTTTTACTTGGTTATTTATGCTTTTGATGGCTTCAGCTTCCTTGTTGTATTTATCGTGGAGTTCATCAACTTTCTCTTGTGATACTTGTAGTGTCCCTTCTATAGTTTCAAGTTTACTGAGAATAAGTGTCTCCCTTTCTTTGATACGTTTGAACTCTTCCATCTCTAGGGAGATTTCCCTAACATCTTTTTGTGTGGTCTCATTTTCTTTTTGCATTTCAGTCATCATTTCGGTTAAGTCCTTCAGTTTCTCTTTGTGTTCCATAACTCCGGTATTCATGCCTTTTAGTTCAGCCATGAGCTGTATATTGAGCTTGATGATTCTTCTTGCAAAATTGACTAACGCTTCCGTTTTTCGTTTTATGTCTACTTTTGACTTTTGAGATATCTTGTCTTCAGCATCTATGGCTATTCGCAACTCTTTTTCTCTATTTAATGCCTCTTCTGTAAGATCGTCTTGTAACTTTTTGTTGACTGTGTCTGTTGTTAGGACTTCCTCTAGACCTTTTTGCTTTCTTCTAAGATTTACCTCAGTTTTCTTCCCCGTCAGCTTTTGTGGTGTTCTAGGCGTTGACGCCGATTTCTTGAAAGGATTTGCAGCATTTTTCAATGAACTTTCATCTGAAGAGTCTTCACTTTCCGTTTTTCCTGTATCTTCATTTTCATTTTCAGTATCCGATAGAATGTCCCCTTTCGTTGCCTTTCCTTGTTCCTTTTTCTTATTTTGTTGTTGATTCATAATTTATCCCACGAGTTTGGACGATCATCTTACAGTTTGTGCAGTGCGCCTTACACAAGCCGGGCTCTCCTTGTCCCTCCGGGTATGCCAGGTACCCGGAGGTGAGGCTAGTAAGACCGCAAAGTACACCTTCGGACAATGAACCTCTAGGCCTAGTTCCCAACCTATTAGGTTTGGTGGGTTTAACCAAGCAGTTTTCCTTCTGCTAGGACCAGCCAATTAAGGCAAGCCCCACCCGGTTCTTAGTTCGGAAGACGTAAGGATTTGAGGGTCCAAGTGCACTAGCCAAACTTGTCTCCTCGCCTCCCTCGTTGTCAACCTTAACAGCCGTACCACGTGAAGGTGAACCATGGGCTAGGAGGGTAAGATACATCGTTAAGGCAGGCTGCTCCAGATCCCAGACTAGATCTTCACCCTTTTCAGGGCTCCGGTCCAGCCCGGTTTCCAGGGCAACCTAACCCCCGTAGTTCCCCCTCCATACCGAGAACTAGCTCAGTCACGACCTTATCTTTATAGTAGTTGAAGGTCTTTGGTTTTCAGATAAAGGGATTGTATCGTTTTACCAACGCAGTAACTATTATAAGTCTATGGTTTTACTGTCCAGCCAACGCAATGACATGGAAGGGAGGCTTTACCAAAGATCTTATCTTTGATAGTAGAAGGTCAGGCGCGGACTGGCTAGGGATGCCGGGATGCGATCGCATCGCGGGCCCCTGCGCAAATCCGGGCCCTAATTGGCAGTCCGGGCCCCGGGCTGCCACAGAGAGTTCCTATGATGTAAATACTTCTGTAAATACCTCTCTGTGTATTGCTAAAAAAATCTTTACCCCAGTATAAGTATTATTTTGAAATTATTTTTAAATTTATTGTAAATATTCAATGTAATTAATTGAATATAATTGAAATTATTTTGCTACTGGTAGGGTGGCCTCTGTTAATCGGTCCCTAAAATCATATTTTAGGCCATAAAAACCAATGCAACCCCAAAACATTTGTTATGCCTTCTTCGTATTTGCCTCCGGCGGCTGGGGCTTTGCCCCAGACCCCAGCTGCGCCACGCCACCTCGTGCGGGCCACCCCGAAACCCAGCATCCCGGGTCTTTCTATCCCAGTCCGCCCCTGCTTTCGAACCCTCCAATCTGCTCTAACCAACGGAAACTATAGTGTTTCAGAGGAGAGTGGTCACCCATCCACCTCCTGACCTAGCCCGAGGTCGACAGAGGCAAAGATACTAACATTTGAACTACGTTATTGGATGAGGTTAGTCGTAAGAGGCGACGAAAAGAGACCATGTCGCCCCCCCCCCCCCCCCCCTCCCACCAATGTCCCAGTGAAGATTTCTCCTCCCATTTGGCCAGGCCCTCCCTTGCTGGACTGCCCTTATAAAGACCCCCCCCCCCCCCCCCCCCCCGATGTGCAATGGATTTTATTCCGTGAGTGGCGTTTTTTCAACTTCATCTTCTTCATATTTTATCCACACTCATCGTCTCCATTAGTGAAAGTTGTAAAAGTTGTAAAAGTATGGGAAGTGAAACACAAATATCATAATCATCATCATCACGAATGTGACTGGTCACATACCGTTTAAAAATAATAGTGCGGGAAACAGATAATCAAAATCTTTGAACATTTATAAAAGTATAATGAGTTAATTTTAAAACTTTTAAATTAGGTTTCTGATGTCTTCAGATGAATAACAATATATTCCACGTACTTTCAGAGCTGTAGAAAATTCATGCACATTCCCTATTGTCTACTGCCCCTTTCAACCGCGCCAATTGAAAGAAAATCAACAGATACCCGGCGTTCTTTCACACATTCGTACATGCATGGTTCGGCTTAGTCGAGTGCACAGGCGGTTTGGCCACATCCACCGTTACAGGTAACCAACGGAAGGTCTTAAATTATCCCCAGTGAACCTGTTTAGATTAGATGGTAGGAATTAGCGAAGTAGAGAATTAAATTTGTCACCTTGGACTCGGCTGTGTCGTAAGCATCAGAATACTTTCGTTGGGGCAACTATAATATAATTTCATTTATCTACTTGCACGTGCGTAGCGTCTACCCCTCTGTCCCCTCCCATCCTTCCCCCAGACACACAGATAAGAAAGACTAGCCGAGCCTATTCTCTTGACCAATGAGAGCATCGCACTCAATGAATGACGTGGCCAAGGAACGAATCTTCCGTACACTCGCTCTAGATAAAACTTGGACACACTAAAAATATACGTAGTTGTTTTGCGACGACACAGCCCACAAAACAGACAAAATAACGGTGTTGGCTAGGAACTTCCTAGGAACGCGCTCATTTTGTAATGAGAGTAATTTTTAACACAATAGTTCCTAATATTGTCGAAAAGTTCGTTTTATTTCATGAGGTATCGGCGATAGATCAACTTGTAAATATTATTATTTATTAATTTTATTGATTATTTTAAAAATGTAATGACAAGGGCACTAGCAACACCAAAAGACAACAATGGAACAAAAGAATTGAACTGATGGGCAAACAATCAGCTGTCAAAATAATAAAATTCAACCATAGAAATAAAAACAAGTGTAGCAATAGTAACTGCTCGCCGACTAGTGAAAGTTTTTTATGTGTATTTGTTTGTTTTTTTTGTTTTCCAAAATCAGAAGAAATTATTTTTTGACAGCTTGTTGTTTGTCCATCGATTCAATTCATTTGTTGTTGTCTTTTGGTGTTGCTAGTGCCCTATACGTAACATAAAGTAGGCCTACAAGTGTCAAGTAGGCCTATCGTATATCCCATTATTTTTTCGCACGCAAAGGAACTTTTAAAGAAACTTTCGTAGGAACTTTTAATATTCCGGGAACGCAAAAGTTCATGTAAGTGTCCTGTGAATTCCCGGAGAACTCGACTCGAGGAGGAACTATAACTTTTAAAAGTTCCTTTAAATGGTACAGAGTAGGCCTAACTAACTTATAAAAGTTCATTTTTCGGGGGTACTCAAGTAAAGTCTCACATTTTGGTAACGAGGCCAATCGAAACAATGAGTGGTTGATATATCTATAACATAATCCAATGCCCAAACCAGGATTCGAACCACGCACGCACACACAATCATAAGTCTGGACGAAAATAAAGTGAACGAAAGCAACAAGTGAGCAATTCACTTTGTGCAGGTAGGTACCCGTGACATTACGCTGTGTTGTGTTTTGCGGGCGGGAGGGGAGGAGGGGGTAAAGGCTGCGAAACTTGTGTGAGAATGGAATGCAGTAGGCTCACAACTCACAAGACAAGACAATACTGTAATACGCAGAACCCGCACATTAAGATTTAAGAATGTTATAAACAGACTAGACCTTCCCTAATAAAAATTGTCAACTCGAGTGATTCGGAAGGTACAGGATTCGAGTCTCGCCACCACCGATAGAAGTAGCTCAGCGGTAAGACGCGAGACTCTAATTCGGGAGGTCGCCGGTTCGATTCCGGCCACCGGCAGTCCTGACTGAATGTTTTTGTTTTTTTTTACGAGGTTTTCCTCAGTCGTAAAGACGAACAAATGCTGGGATTGAGTCCTAGTTAGCATCCCTGCTTCCAATGCAGAAGGTCCCGGGTTCAAATCCCAGTTCAGGCAGAAGTTTTTTAACTTGTAATAAGGAGACAGTTCCATTACTTCTTGTCTTAGGAATAAGTAAACGGTGACTTTGGAACCGTCCTAGCAACGAAGCACTCTATAAATTCAAAGTTGTTCTGTATCAGCCTTAAGTCGATTCTAACATTTGTCCGCATGTGTTCGCACTGTCCAATCACTGATTCATAAGTATGTTTTGTATTTGAAATATCGATAGATTGTTTACCGCTCACTCGTCGATGGTGTTCGGAGCCTACAGGGTTGTTTTTTTCGCTTTAAATTAAAGTCCCCCACTGCAAATCAGTTTCATAACTGAGTGGGTAGACTCTAAATGTGAATTTATTTATTTTATTTTTATTTTATTTATCAGGTAAAGCTGGTGTGCACCCTATAACGGGTATTCATACTAAAAATTATTATTATTATTCCCGCCACAGACAACTACAATCACTTTGTTTGAAGGGGTTTCCTCAGTCATACGGCAAATGAAGAAATTTCCCCCAGTGTAAGACTGGCAAACCGCTAAAATTGAACGTTTCGAACGTTTTATAAGGGAAGGAATTTACAAAAGATGGCGGCTTGAGAAATACCCGGTCGTAAAACCGTTCGAAAATCGTCGACCTAAACCTCGATGAATTCAAATTGTCATTCGTTACGAATTTCCGGTTAAGAATAATTGTAAATAATATTGATACAATCGATAAACACGGAAAGGATAATGTGGACTATAGTTTAAAAAGGGTAAACGGATTTTCCGTTGCACTTACCTAGAATCGAACCAGCCACCTGTTGCCGAAAATTTGTCCAACAGATTTCGTTATACAATTTAACAACTTCGGAATTCGAATTCACGATTGAAAATGTTTCACTGCACACGCTGACGTTTAACGAATCACTGGATAACACTTTAGATAGTCACTTCTGAAAATAAACACTCGTTTTGAACAAACTAAGCGGAGTACAATACTTCTTGAACAAAGACAAGACAAGAAAAGAAAATGGCGTCGACATCTAGACGATCTACGGTGCTCTTTTAGTAACCTCGTCTGTGATTGGTCGAGACGGGTCACATGACCGAAACCAACCGATTTTAGCAATCTCGTCTGTGATTAGTCGCCGAACGAAGCCATGTGGTTGGTCGAGACGAAATTCGTTCTATTTTGAGCTGACCATGCATCGTGCCACACCCCCTTATTACCCACCTCATGACCCACCCCCGCCATCCGGGAACTATTATTTTCCGGGCAAAATCGGAAGTGATGCCCCACACTACAACATTCGACATTATTATTATTTATTCTTTGAAGGAGTCTTATTGTTTTTTGTGTAGTAGAATACTCGAAATAAGGTTGTGTGGCAAATGCCATGATCGCGACTGTACCTCTACATGAACAAGGGAGCGCATAGCAACACAGCACTGTCTGGAGCGAAGGGGGTGGGGGATACTCGGTTCCAGGCAGGGTGTACATTGGTTAGGGAGTCATAACTTATTGCAACTAGAACCCCTCTCTCTCTCATCCCTAACAGACCCCGACTTGACTTGCTTTCCTCCAACCTATAGATGGTTCAGGCAGATTGATTGATGTGTTCGATCTCTTGTCATGACTAGGTTGGATTAAGATAAGATTAGATTAGATAAGATTAGATTTGATTAGATTAGATTTAAGATAGGCTGCTGAAATTCTTTTCAACGGTTGGCAAACTACAGAATACCATGGATTTATAATAGTACTCCCAAATATAACTCCATAAGTAATACCATGGATTTATACTCTACAAAATGATGCCATGCCTTCCATGCAGACCGTATAGATAGAGGTACCTTACATAGAAAGCATAATAATAATTCCTGTATAGGAATACCCGTTATATGGGTGCAGATCTGATGTGCCTGCTTCAGATGACTATCTAGGAGGGTGTTTGGGATAGTTGGGAAGGGATGTCCAAGGGCTGTTAGTATAGTACTCGATCCCAGCATTCGCCTTTACGACTGATTAAAACCAAAGTAAAACCTAGGAAAAAAATCATCAGGCAGGATTCCCGGTGGCCGGAATCGAACTGGCGACCTCCCGAATGAGAGTTTCGTGTCTTACCACTGAGCTACCTACCTCTATTGGTATCATGTCATAGACATAAATCATGTATTCCTTCCAGTAACTCGCAGATTTGACTAGCTAGACTTACTTGAGCACGTTGATTCTCCGACTAGGCCTATATTTTGTTCTAACACGATTGTACTCGGTGCAACGAGGCTAATCGTGACGACACGTTGCTGATAATAAGATCTTGTCATATTTTGGTAACTATATAGTACTAATCGAGACAATGAGTGAGTGATGAGTGAAATGAATACATCACGACATTCATGTCCAGGTCAGGTTACGAACCTGGAACGCTGGCAAAGATTTAACACTCAATTTAAAATGTACCATCTACTATCTAGGGCCAGGTCTACCTCATATTTCA
Organism: Isoperla grammatica; assembly: GCA_945910005.1. Taxonomy (NCBI): domain Eukaryota; kingdom Metazoa; phylum Arthropoda; class Insecta; order Plecoptera; family Perlodidae; genus Isoperla; species Isoperla grammatica. The sequence continues at coordinate 31,627,998 of OX246747.1, forward strand.
GACTATCTGAATTATTAGAAATTTCACGAATGCCATGGGAAGCGGATTTGGTTTGATAACACATTGACTAGAAAATTCAGGGCCGTATGCAGAGTCAAGTGTCAAGTTAAGTACAGGATTTGTTGTTATGGAATTGTTTTATTACATGCTATTTTCCATAAGACAAAACAAACTCCATAGCAACCATAAACAGATCATAATACTTCACTCGACTGTTATGACGAAGGAAATTTGTGTCCACAAAACGGGGGGCGTCGATTGGAAAATGTCAACCAATTAATCGTTGAAAAGAAATGAATGTTATCTCGAGACAAATTCTGAATTCATGTGGCTTTCAGTTGATTATGTTTAGCAGACAACGTATGAATATAAGAGCATCGCCCAACTAGACCGGATTTCTCGAGATGGGGGTCAAGTTTTTTCGTCTACCTACGAATTACTTCGAATTATTCGAGGCGCAAAGTAAGTAAGTAAGTAAGTTTATTTCCAACACAAAATGCATACATAATATACACATACATATAGTAATAGTACCTATAGTACACATACACATACATAGTAACACATTTTGCCTTGACCCTTAAGGTAGTTAAAAAACAAACCTTGTTATTTAGGGTGTTTGGAAGGCGGTGGACATAATTAAATGATAATGAGGATATAATTACAAAAATAATGATAGCTGTGATTAGTAACATGATTTTAAAGTTCTTTATCTTGCAGGAATTCTTCAATCGAGTAGTAAGCTTTGTTGCATAAGATTTGTTTAAGTTTATTTTTGAAGATACTGATACTAGAAATGTTCTTTAGACTTGTTGGGAGCTTGTTATAGAGTTTCGAATTAATATAAAATGAGTTGACTTGTGATATGGTTCTTTTGTAATATTTTGCATGTATGTTGTTGGCTTGCCTTGTGTTATGATTATGAATGTTTTTGTTACTTTCCTGATTGAAAATAGTTTTTTTTATATTTAAGATTGATTGATATATGTATAGACTATAGAAGGTGAGTATTTTGTGTTTGATAAAATGTGGCTTACAATGAGGTTTGACATATGTGTCTTTCTTTTGTTTGAGTCCTAGAATATTTCGAAGTGCTCGTTTTTGAAGTTTAAATATTGTATCTGCTTTTGTTGATTTGCCCCATATTTCAATTCCATATCTCATGTGGGATTCAAAATTTGCAAAGTAAGCTATTTTTGCTGTTTTTATGTTAGTAATTAAATGTATTGTTTTTAATGAGTAGCATGCAGAACTTGATTTATTGGCCAGCATTTCACAATGTCTGTGCCAGTTCAATTTTTCATCTATATATATGCCTAGGAATTCTGTTGTGTTAACTTTGTTTATCTCAGTATCATCCACCACATTTTTTATGACTGCTATAGGCCTATTGTTGTTATCACTGTTTGTTTTTTTAGGACAGAACTCAATAAAATTAGTTTTATTAGAGTTAAGTAAAAGCTTGTTAGTTTGGAACCATTTAGTCACTGCAGCAAGTATTTCCCTACTGATTTCTAATAAATTTTCATGTACTTTACTTCGGATCAGAATGCTAGTATCGTCGGCAAACAATTCAATACCTACATTATTTAGAATTTTAGTAAGATCATTTATAAATATGATAAATAATAAAGGCCCCAATATGGAGCCTTGTGGGACTCCGCACTTAACTTGTATGGCTTCGGATAAGTAGCATTTCTCACTATTAGATTTATCTGTGGATTTGAGTTCAACATGTTGGATCCTTTCTGTAAGGTATGATTTAATCAAATGATATGCATGTCCTCTTATGCCATAAAACTTAAGTTTAGATAGAAGTAGAGAGTGGTCTATGCAATCGAATGCTTTTGATAAGTCGCAAAATATTCCAAGCAGGCGCTCATTTTTTTCTATTCCTTCCGTTATATTATTAATAAATTTGTCTATTGTATTTATTGTTGATCTGTGTTTCCTGAAGCCATTTTGACAGTTTGATAATAGATTTTCTTTTTCTAGGAATGAGGTTAGTCTTGTGTGAATTATTTTTTCAAGAATTTTTGAGAATACAGGTAATAGCGAAATTGGTCGATAGTTGTCTATATTTGTCTTGTCACCTTTTTTATATAGTGGTATTATTTTGGAAACTTTTAGTTTCTTGGGAAACACAGATTGTTCAATACAGTCATTAAAAATGTGGGTAAGGATTGATGTTAGATTTCCTATGGTTTTCTTAATAATTGTCATAGGTATTTGATCTAATCCACATGAACTAAGGTTTTTCATTTTCAAAACTATGTTGAGTATTTCAGTTTCGTTAGTATTGTTTATAAATAGTGTATTAACTGGTGCATTGTGAGAATCTGATAGATATTTTGATGATACTTTACCATCTGTTGCTAGATGCTGAGTTAAATTGTCAGCTATTGTTGCAAAATTTTGATTGAATGTATCAGAAATTAATTGTTGGTCTGTAATTTTACTGTCGTTAATTTTTAGTTCTATATTGGTGTTGTTGACTTTTCTATTTACAGATTTATTTGTTTGTTGGTTTACAATTTCCCATATGGTTTTTGATTTATTTTCACTATTTGATATTTGGTCATTTAGACTATGTTTTTTTGCTGCTATAAGGATTTTCTCATATAGTTTCTTATATTTGTTTAGGGTTATCTTCGTAAATTGAGTTTTAAAATGTCTGTTTAAGTGGTACAAACATTTGAGATTAATGCTAGAATTCTTAATGCCTTGTGTTGTCCATGACTGTTTAATATACTTATTTTTAATTTGTATTATGCGTTCTGGAAAGCATTCGTTGAATATGTTAAGGAAGGTATTCTCAAATTCATTGTATTTGTCATCTGGTGTTTGTGCTTGATATACTTTTTCCCAGTTTAACATTTCTAATCGGGAATTAAATATTGTTATGTTTTGTTCGGAAATATTCCTTCTTGTTATCTTTTTATTGGTTTGTATTTTAGATTGTCCTGGTAGAGAGCAAGTAATATTCTGGGCAAAATGGTCTGATAAACAATTATTTATAATTTTGGTGGAAAAGTATTGACTCGGCATGTTTGTGGCTATATTGTCAATAGTTTTTTCAGTTAGGTGAAAAGGATCAATTCAATTGTTGGTTCTTTGATTGTAAATATTAAGTTATTCGAAGCAAATAAATGGTTCAACTGTTCAGTATGTTTAGAATCAAGGTTAAAATTGAGGTTGAAATCACCCAAAATAATTATCTGTTTTTGTTCAGTATTCAGTTTTTCAAGGAGGTATTCCATTTTATGTAGAAATAAGTGCATATCCCCTGCCGGGGTTCGATAAAGTGTTATAATAATAATTTTGTTTTGTTTGTTAGGATTTGTTGTTAGGTTAATTTCAATACCAGTTATTTCAATGTGTTTTTCTATACTTAGTTCATCAATGTCCTTTCTCACCTGTATATGTTTGATCCATGGTTCACGAGCAAATATCGCAACACCACCGTTCGACGCGAACCGTATAAAACCGTACGCACGCCCGGGCTGGTCATTATTATTGTTATTTTCATTATCATTAGTCAATTTTAAGTACTAGGTAAGTAGTTCTACATCATCGCGTTTTCGCGTTGACTTACCTTTGTTCGAAAGTCTCCCTGCCAAAAATGAACCGTTGAGAAATTAGACGCCACTTGTTAAAAATTGTCTGTTAAACTTAAAATAAAAGTTGTACACGGATAGAAATCGCACAAAGAATGCAATTTTAATCACTAAAACTGTTTTTGTGGTACTTGGTGTTGTAAAGTTTTAAGTTTCTACGATTTTAATAGATTATTCGCACCAGCACGTCTTCAGTGAACAGGTTCTTGGCGGCCATTGCAGTCTTTTGAACACAGCTGTGAAGTCGTTTGAAATACCCGCCAAGATAGAACAAATATTTGAAAATATCGATTGCCGTAAGTACACAAAATTTAATGCATGCTAGTTGTGCTAGATGATCAATTTTTAATAAAAATAGCTTAGTTTAAATTTAAATTTTAGCTTATCATTTAAAAAAGACAAATTTCCAACAAAATAAAATCGGTTTCCGAAGACTATACATTTGTTTTCATAAAGGCGGTGGTGACGTAGAGGTGGCTGTGGTGTAAACACAGAACGAGAAAAAAAAAACACAAATCCATAATGTGTTGATCAAGCAGACGACGCCAACCAGAAATCCTACAAATTAATAAGATACTGTTTTACTTGTGTGAATTAAAACACATAAATCAGTAAGTAAACTAATGAATACAGCTGTTTCATCGTTTTGCTGTGCTTTTATTGATAAATATAATGTATTTTCAACTCTCAAATGAAGGGTTTAGCCAACTTTCAAGTATGACAGCAAGGAGGTTATGACAGGGTTTAGGCCTAAGCGAAGTTTGGATTTCTTACCCATTCTAGGACGCCTTAGATTAAGGATATAGAAAGCAATGAAAGCGATTGAGTTTCTGTAGGCTTACAGGTTTGGAATAGGCCTAGTAATGCAGAGGCCCTTGCTTAAATTGTAGTTGAAGGCCTAGGCCTAGGCCTAGCCTAGGCCTAGGCCTACCCTAACGTCATTATTAATAGGCCCCTTCGCTTAGAACCACTAGGCTTAGTTGACGTAGGCCTACCTAGGCCGAGAGTAGTGAAGGATTGATGTTCAACGGGATAAATTAGGAACGCACCATCTCTGATAGTGTTACTAATTTAGACCTGGGCTTGGCTATAGGTCTGGGCCTAGGTCATTCACTAAATTGGGTAACAAGTAGGCCTAGGCCTAGGATGGGTTAAGTAGGTATTGAATATGTTACTAACATGCTGCATTATTGACTAATACTGGTAAAATCATTACACTTCCACACTGCAGATAGATTTATTTTCTGCACGTGAGGTTTTAATAACCCAAGGGGAATCCAAACAGAAATGTCGTGTACATACTAATAGTAGGCCTACGCAGCAATTCCAATAATTGTTGGTAGTGCTGTAATTGGATGGGATGGCATTAACCTAAAACATTTTTTCAGCAGATGCAACCGGGCCCACAATGGACGTTGTAACGAGTCCCGCTGCTGAGAAGCAGCCGGCGGTCATTTGTAAATCGCAATGCGACGGTAAGTGTCGCGCGCTTCACGGCCTGATTATTGTGTAGATTGGCCGAAATTCTAAATGAAATGTTGATTAGATTGGTAGCATGCATGCTGTGGGACATCCACGTTATTGTTTGCCGACAACTGTTTTTTTACGTTCCTTTTGAGAGTGAAAATGGGTTTGCACTAATATATAGGCCTATAGATGTTTGATAAACAAACAAAAGTAGGCCTAGCTGGAGTAACCTTTAAAGAAATTTCTATGGACATCGTATTGGATTGTATTGTTTATTTATTGCTGTAGTCAGGCCTACTCCTACGTCTTACTTTACAATGATAACTAGAGAAATATATGCATGTTCAGCTAAAGTAATGATCTACCTTTCTGTTGTAGGCTAAGCTATATTTTCTATTGCCTTAAAATGTACATACCATCTTACAAGACAGGCTGTGTACTGGTACACAGTATTTTGTTCAGTTCATTGTGTACCATTATGACAGTTGTTGAAATTTAAGCATTCAAGCTATTTCGAAACAGCTTTTCAATTATTATATCAAGGTGATTTACTAGCTCCTTTAAAACATTTTCTGTTAGAGATGTATGTACGTAGCCTAATTATATGAGTATGTAATCCTCGTAGACACCTACTTATATTGTGTTGTATTAGTCGTGTCATGTGTAGACATTATTGCATGGTTTTGTTTTTGATTGTCTGTCTGATTATTGTGCTCGTTTACTTATAACCGCTCTCCAACCAGCCGCATGTGTCGGACCAAAGCTAAACGCTGCCGAGACTGCGTCGGGGCCACGGAGTCCCGATATCGTAGACGATGTTCGGAAAGGATTCGCGCTGACGGCTGTTGACGCACGACGGGCACACAAGGTTTTTAGTTTATTTTGTCTTACTCCCGACTAACGGCCTTGGGGGCCTTGCGCACTCGTAAACTTTGAGTTTATGAGTTTGTGAGACGTCCCCGGGCATCCCGTGTACCGTCCATAACATTCCGAGTTTGTCCTGACTCACCTTCGATCAACACTTCCTTGCTCATTGTTACTACCGTCTATCGTTCCTACCCGCATTTTTCTTATTATTTGTTAGGTTATGAATTTCAGATAGGTCTACATTTAAACTGCTGATTCGGTTAGCAGCCCACTCATAGCCAGGCCCATAATCCTACTAGCAATGCTGTTAACAACAGTTCATATGTACTTTGAAAATAACATTGTTAATATAGATAAATGACCACCAGTTTAGCTTTGTGACGGCTAATTAAGAGGATATAATGGTTAAAAAGGTAGTCAGGTAAAAAATCAATAAATCAAAGTTGTCTGAAAAATTTCAAGTAAGTAAGTACCATTTAGATCGATTTTGCCAGACAACTAATTTGGCATTCAATCCGTATCGAAACTTGTGGATGGTCCACATTTCAACTTGATCGGATTCTCCGCTTGACCGCTATAGCGGACATAAACACGGACAAAAAATCAGGTACGAGTAGCACAAAAGTAGAACAGAGGTGCTTGCTCAATTATTTTGTTTGGATTTTCTTCGTAATGCAGTGAGCGATTCAAATGAAGACGCTACTGCATGCCTTAGTTTGGACTGTTACTTGGCATGGTAAATTTGGAATTACATAGGTAGGGGCCTACCATAATGTAGCTCACGCATGTCCAGTTTGTAGAACTATAGGCTATCTAGGCCTATAGTTCCAAGAGAAATGCATGCCTGTAATTACATAATTTGTATCCTTCAGGTAATTTGCATGCAAGTCCTCATTTCATTATTATTATGTATTATTATTTATTAAGCGTTTCACAGCAATTAAATACAATAACAATTCAAAAAGGTGCATGAGGCATTCAATCATAGGTGTACATCACATTGTTTACACATAGTGCTAAGTTTTACGTTAATTGCCATTCGAAACGTGGTTCGTGCAAAATTAAAGTTTCCCAGTCACATCTCGAGAAACTCACAAACCACATCGAAACAGTAAGTAACGGTACCAATTTCGTTGAACGTTTGTTGATTTTATAAGGTTGGTTATTTGTAATGATTGTGTTGCACAATAATTGGCAGAAAACAGCCAAGTCGGTAAGGGAAAGAAAGTACGGTCGCGCCACCAACCAATAATATCAGATCACTTCTCATGAAATATGCCAACAGAATTGAATATTACCATGATTCAATATCGATAGGATATTATTAATTTGTCGACGTCCCTCCCTACCGATTACGGATCGAATACATAATGAAAAAATTTGTTTTGTTAAATGTCGGTTTTTGAGCGGCACGGCGTTTTGTTTATATTCAAACCTTGTTTAGGCGAAGACGCGACGGACTACAACAGCGCGGTGTCGAGCGACAAAACTGACACGACGAGAAGTCTAAACAACGACAAGGACCCGACGAAAGAGAAGGCGAAGGTGAAACCGGCGTTTTACTTCCCGGACGGCAGCATACTGAAGGCGCTGCTCATGTCGCCGTTGTCCTTCAAGAACAAGATACGAAACGGCATCTACCAGAACGGCGCCTACTCGACCTTCCCTCCCGAGTCCAAGGTCACCTCGTTCGTCGACGTCAAGTCCGAGCCGTTTGACTACGACGACCACTCGAACTCGATCTCGCCGACCGTCCTCGAGAGGAAGTTCAAGTCGAGGAAACGGGCGGACGGCGTGGCGGCGACGGCCAGCATGAAGAAGGTCAACAGCTTCATCAACAAGTTTGGCAGCGAGCTCGTTTCGTCGTCGAGCGCGAGCTGTCGGCCCGAGAACGAGGAGGAACCGTACCCGGCCCACCTCGCCGGCGTCACCCACCTCGTCAAGGAGGAGGTCGACATTGACGTCAAGGACGAGGCCGACAGCCGCGACCCCCCGACAGCGACCTACTCCGACGACTCTGACGAGTGTATTCCCTCGCTGAACGTCGAGGTGGAACTCGAGGAGGGCGAAGGGATCATCAACAGTCACAACATTGATTACTTGTGAGTAGAAATTCTTCTTCTTCTTTTCCTATGCCTGCATTTTTAGCTTACTGGGCCATCACGCATTTTCTGGTTTTCCAGTAGAGATAGGCTTTCTTTTCCTCATAGCTCATGCCAGGTGGAAGGGCATCTACTTCATCTATAGTAGAACCTAAGTGTTGTATTCAATCATCTTTATTTGCAAAGTATGTAGTCAGGTAGCCGGTGTGGGAGGTTCCCACCATGCACTTGGGTCTCAGGTCTACCTAAGCCGTGTCTGACGCTTCACCCCTTTCTTCTCTATCTTGCTCTAGCAATTGTTCCTCTGACATCTCTACTTCGATATCTTCCCGTCTCTCCATAAGTTCTCTGGACATAGTTTCCTGTCTTCCCATCACTTTTCCTGCTACTCACGACTCTTTACGTTTTAGCATTATGTATTATTATTATTAGCCTAGGTTTGTTGTTTAACGACATACTCAACATCTTTGGTCAGGGGATGTTTGAGGAAAGGGACCAGTAGAACTTAATTTGAAAAGGGAACGGTATTTAGAATTTCCAAACAAGCATTAGGCCTAGGCTATACGTTCAATAAAGACCAATTACCGACTGTGTGTATTCGATGTAGTCCCTACGTACAACACTGTATGTCTGACCGACGTTTGTTTGTTGCAGCTACAGCGGCACCAACTTCGGCAAGGACCTCAACAACGGAGAGGTCCACGAGAGTAGCAAGCAGATCGGTTCCGACAAGGTGGGTACGACGTTGGAACGATGCGGTCTTACGTGACCTTGTTCACTCGCAGGATCGAGTAGAATACTAAGGGTGTGTTCCAACTTGATTTTCGCCTGCTAACCACTAACCTGCTACACACTAAACACTAACAGCTTTGGACACGCCACCTAGTATGCTAACACAAAGTTTATTGTTATCAATCATCTAATGGAAAAAAATACGATAGGTAATACTTCCACTTACTTACATTCGATATTTGGTTGGGTATTTTCCTAACCTAAAAGTATCAGCTATGATGGCTGGTATCAACCATCTTGTTTTAGTGGGTTAGTTGGTGTCGTAGTGCACACTTTCGGCCACTACCCACTAACCACTAGCCCAATAAGAAGCATTGGCCGTCTGCTTGTGACGTCACTTCCTTTCGATTAGTATAACTAAGCTTAGTCCACTACGAAAAATGTCAAGCTGCAACACACCCTAACTACGCTAGCCTAAACTAGCTGGTCCTGTTACCTCAAAGAGGTGTCGCTTGAGAGGACATCTTAACCCTTGCGTGTGTGCGTACTTACTAGGGATGGGAAGGAGCTTTTAAAATCCCGAACGTGTAACCTCGTAACGTAAATACCCCCCCCCTCTCCATACACGAAAGTGTTTGTTTAAAAAATAAAAAAATTATTGAAATTCTAATTTCTTGTTTTGTTTCTGTTCATTGAATAAATAAATAAATAAAAATAAATTCACATTTAGAGTCTACCCACTCAGTAACGAAACTGATTTCAGTGGGGGACTTGAATTTAAAGCGACTAAACCAACCCTGTAGGCTCCCAACACCATCGACGAGTGAGCGATAACCAATCAAAGATCGATATTTCAAATACGAAACATATGAATCAGTGATTGGACAGTGCGAACACCTGCGGACAAAATGTCAAGGAATCAACAAGGCCGCGATTCAGAACAACTTTGAATTTATTGAGTGCTTCGTTGCTAGGACGGCTCCAAAGTCACCGTTTACTTATTCCTAAGCCAAGAAATAATGGGATTGAATCCACATTTGAAGTTAAAAAACTTCTGCCTGAAGCGGGATTTGAACCCGGGACCTTCTGCATTGGAAGCAGGGATGCTAACCACTGGACCAACGAGCCACCTAACTAGCTGGTCCTGTTACCTCAAAGAGGTGTCGCTAGAGAGGACATCTTAACTCTTGCGTGTGTGCGTGCTTACTAGGGACGGGAAAGAGCGTTTAAAATCCTGAACGCGTAACCTCGTAACGTAATTACCCCCTTCACACACGAAAATGTTTGCTAAAAAAAAAAAAAAAAAATTGAAATTTGAATTTTTTGTTCTGTTTCTGTTTATCGTTCAAAATTATTATATCTTGGTGTGATTTGCAGTGGTGTAGTGGTGTAGTGGTGCGTATACGCCGTATACACACTGCTCCGGCTAAAAAACTTTCGTATACACACTGGTTTTGGTTATGATACGAGTGATACGCAATGATACGGTCGTAACATGCCTCGAATGACGGAAACATTATTCACGATTGTCAGTTTTTCTCGATTGGTAAAATTGTGCTCTCTGTCACTTGCATTTAATTGGCACAAGGCCTCAAATCCTCTTAAGACCAGCCCTGGATCTGGGAGTCCCGATATTCAATTTTAAGTCCCACGTCCCTCTAATACACCAAGTGGGATACAATTGTCTTGCTTAGTAAAAACATTGCGGTGTCAATTACCAACAGCCAAGTATCAACTGATATACCTATACGGGCCACGGGCGGCGTGTGTGTCGCCAAACCACTTCCTAAACCCCAAAACGTATTCGTGAACAATTCTTGTCAGTGTTCCAATTATTTTTGGTGATTTTCTGGTTTTGCACTACAAAAACTGCAGTATTCCGGGATTGCATTCAGTCCGGTATTGGTATCTAAAACGCTCAAAACACACTCTAAACGCGTGTTTTTTTTTTAATCGCCTGCGGCGCCGTTGTTGGGGGGCTCTGCCCCCCAAACCCCCCGTATTCTTTTGTCTGGAAAGATGTGTTGTGACAGTACCGATACACTAGCTGCTCCCTTCACCTATATTACATATTAATTATTAATTGTTTTATTGTTTTAATCATTGAGTAGCAGATTTAAACATATTGTGAAATAGTAATATTGGGAAATAGTTTGAGAGGTGCGTCATAAGCTCTTGCATCCTGTGCAGGACACGCTTTTCAACAACAATACCAAGAAGCCACACTAATAGTCGCCCCAGGGCAGGCCTGAAGAGGGGAGGCTGTGAATAAGGGGATGACTAACAACCCCTTCCACGTCTTCGAAACGACCAGAAGCGTGCTGCTACGTCATTTTTAGGCACACGACCCCCTGATACAAAACTAATTGCAAGGCGTCCGTGGACAACAGTAGTGGCCGGACGACAGTAGTGGCCAGTGGGCCGTAGTGGCCGGACGACAGTAGTGGCCAGTGGGCCGTAGTGGCCGGACGACAGTAGTGGCCAGTGGGCCGTAGTGGCCGGACGACAGTAGTGGCCAGTGGGCCGTAGTGGCCGGACGACAGTAGTGGCCGGACGACAGTAGTGGCCGGACGACAGTAGTGGCCAGTGGGCAGTAGTGGCCAGTCAGTAAAAGTAGCTGGGCAGTCGTGGACAATAATGGTTGGCGAGTGCGGGGGCAGTCCTCGGGGACGGTTGTGAACAGTTGGTGATGAAAGTGCAATCTGTGTATTCTAATATCCGGACTAACATTTTAACAACTACATTAATAATCAACATTTCGAACGTCGTCTTCAACACCAGCCACTTCTTATTTCTACAACAACATCAGCATCATCAACATCGCCGTCATCGATCACCAACATAAAGGAATAATAACCATGGTATCGTTAATTTTATAATATCTTTGGCCATTGATAATTTTTATGTACTGTATCTGTATTGTGTTTTGTGTACTGTTTCATCACTCATTTTTGTTTTTAATATAACTGCATAAATTGTAACTAATTTAATTTATAATTTAACCACTTTCCCTTTTAAAAACCCAGTCATTTAATTTTAGAATACTATTAGTGTAGTAGTAAGGCCTGTACGGTCACAATTGGCACCCAACGTGTAGGGCACGAATTATTACTAATCCCCCGAGACAATAGATATTTTCAAAGTGTTTATCAGATAATTTTTATGTGTAATTATTTAAAATCACAATCTTAAAAATGAGTTTATTACATGGGATAAGGGAAGAAGGGTTACGAGGAATGTTGGTAAAAATGTTAGAAAAAATGACAGAAACGCAAAACGAAATGAAAGCCAGTCAAGCCGAAATGAAAGCCGGAATGATGAAAAGTCAAGCCGAAATGAAAGCCAGTCAAGCCGAAACTAAAGCAGGAATGATAGAAAGTCAAGCCAAAATTTTAGAAAAAATGACAGAAACGCAAAATTTAATAAAAACAATGAAAGAAGACTTTGGGAAACAGATCAAAACACAAGAAGAGAGATTAGAAGAAACAATATTACAACCGGCCGCGACAGCACTCGAAAACCTAAATTATCAGATAAGTAAAATAGACCGCCGGGGAAAAATCCTTGACAACAACGTAGTGGTTCAGGTACAGGGAAGTAAAGAATGCGAAGAAAGTACGAACACCGAAACAACAGTCAACAGAAAATAAGATGGGGTATGCGAAGTTAAAAGGACAGAGGAAAGGTGAGCGATGCAACATGTTGCGTAAAACAGAAAAGAGATTGATGAAAGTGAAAGAAAATAAACGGAAAATGAGAGCGATTGAAACTAAATTGATTGGAAACGTTTGAAGTATGGGAATAAATAAGGAAAGTTAGATATCGGGAATGAGAGGTGTTAAACTCGGCGTAGATTGGCGGATCGTTTTAGGTAGAAATTGGTGCAACATTTGAATTAGGAAGTTGATTAATCTAGCATTGCTGAATTAGAAGGACGGTGGCCTAAGAACGGGCGTGCTGTGAGTGGATGTGTATTCTTTCGAAGTAGCTTGCCGCGTAAATGAAGCGTTGTCATTAGTGAATTGAAGGAATGTTGTAAGTCTCTTTAGATGCGAATTCTTTTGTAGTAGCCTGCCGCATACGTGATGTCATTAGTGAAGGGAAGGAATATTGCATTCAGTTGGATATTGAGTGTCTTTCTTGAGTAGGCAGCGGTTAGTCCATTTTTAATTTAAGTATTGATGGGGTTTTGGCCAGCGGTTCATTTATTCGGAGCGTAGACACCAGGAATTTTGAGATCTTTCTTTAGGATTGGATTGAAACATCGTTTGTTAAAAAGTTTGTGTCATGTGTTAAAAAGTTCGACATTAAATGCGGAATCGTTGGAGGGAATATTGTTTTAAACATAGAAGCGCGTGCATTTTAGATTGTGTTTTGGATTTGTTTGAAGTATGAAAATGAATAAGGAAAGTTAGATATCGGGAATGAGAGGTGTTAAACTCGGCGTAAATTGGAGGATCGTTTTGGGTAAAAATTTGTGCAACATTTGAATTAGGAAGTTGATTAATCTAGCATTGTTGAATTAGAAGGACGGTGGCCTAAGAACGGGCGTGTTGTGAGTGGATGTGTATTCTTTCGAAGTAGCTTGCCGCGTAAATGAAGCGTTGTCATTGGTGAATTGAAGGAATGTTGTAAGTCTCTTTAGATGCGAATTCTTTTGTAGTAGCCTGCCGCATACGTGATGTCATTAGTGAAGGGAAGGAATATTGCATTCAGTTGGATATTGTCGAGTGTCTTTCTTGAGTAGGCAGCGGTTAATTCATTTTTACTTTAAATATTGATGGGGTTTTTGGCCAGCGATTCATTTATTGGGGGTGTAGACACCAGGAATTTTGGGGATCTTGCTTTAGGATTGGATTCGGAAACATCGCTTATGAGTGAAGGGGTCAAAACGCAATTTGAGAGCACGGGTTTGGGTTTTAAATAATAATACTTTGGATAATTGGAAAATTGGAAAATTGATAGAAATTAGATTGATATTTGTATGTTCTGAGAAGTAGATAAAAGACAACGATCAGGAATTATGGGTAAAAAAGAAATGAGAAGTAAATGGATTATGTATTTTGTCATGGTTTGGAAACGTACGTAATTTTGACAGCTGTGGTCTGCGAGGTCAATGGCTTGGTTGTAGACGAGTTTCACTTCCTGTAAGGGTATGTAGGACTGAGGGTACAGAAATGCCAGGTTGTTGAAAAAAATGGGTGAGAGGATTAGGCATGTCAAAGCGCAAGATTCCAGAGAGGTGAAGCCTTGAAATTCGGAGAATCAGTAATGAGTACCAGACAAGATTCGAGTTACGGAAGGGTTGATTTTGCATTGCTGAAGTAGAGAAACATTGTGTGAGTAGATAAAGATGCAGTGGAGATAGGTTGATTATGTGAATAGATAAGGATTCATTGGAGAGATGTTAGAGGAATAAATATGAAGTTCGTGTGACCGGTCGGGAGAGTTTAATAGAGTGAACCTAAGTGAAGAAGGGGTGTGTACTGAAATAAAAAAGATAATAATAGTGGATAATAAAGATGAAATTAGGTGTTTCTCTTAAGTAGGTAGCGTCGATTCCTGTTGTAATTATGATGTTGTTCACTGCTAATTAATGTTTCGTTTATTGAAGTATGTACCAGTTAGTTTATTGGCAATTTGATTTTGAGAAGGTTTTAGTTGGTTCTAGAATAAAAGCTTGTTTGTGAGTTCCTTTGTAGCGTGGCTTAGACGGCCAGACAGTTCTGAGAAGAGGACAGACCTAGGGTTTTTATTTGGAGGGGTGGAATTGGCATGTGGTAGGAAGGTTGCGGGCGATACAGGTTTCAAGGACGTCGAGCCTCGAGAAAGGTGGGGTTGTTTACCTGATCAGCCGTTAGGGGGTGTAAACATCCACGTGGGGTATAGTGAGTTCGTTTGACACGCCTCCACGGATCCCGGAAGTGGACAGTATAGTTCGTTCAGTCAAAGATGCGATGATCAATTTAACGTTATTTCAATTTTATTTGTGTTATGTACAAATAATTAATAAGTTTTAAGTTAGGATTTCGATAAAATTGTGGATGTGCTGCGATGGTAAAATAGAATAGGCAGACGAGAAGTTATCGAATTAGGTGATGGATATTTTTAGTTGTGAACCATTCCTATTTATGAGGTAAATTTGTCCAGAGATGTATTGTGTAATACACTCGAACAAATAAATATGTTGTTTTGAAATATAATTTGTACTTATGTTATTTTAATTAAGTTGTCAGTATCCGACATATTATTTTATGATATTTTAGAGTTAAGAAGATTTCCGTAAAAAGAATGAATATTAAAATTGCTTCACAATATAAATATTCATTGGTGGGGTAATTGTGACAGTACCGATACACTAGCTGCTCCCTTCACCTATATTACATATTAATTATTAATTGTTTTATTGTTTTAATCATTGAGTAGCAGATTTAAACATATTGTGAAATAGTAATATTGGGAAATAGTTTGAGAGGTGCGTCATAAGCTCTTGCATCCTGTGCAGGACACGCTTTTCAACAACAATACCAAGAAGCCACACTAATAGTCGCCCCAGGGCAGGCCTGAAGAGGTGAGGCTGTGAATAAGGGGATGACTAACAACCCCTTCCACGTCTTCGAAACGACCAGAAGCGTGCTGCTACGTCATTTTTAGGCACACGACCCCCTGATACAAAACTAATTGCAAGGCGTCCGTGGACAACAGTAGTGGCCGGACGACAGTAGTGGCCAGTGGGCCGTAGTGGCCGGACGACAGTAGTGGCCAGTGGGCCGTAGTGGCCGGACGACAGTAGTGGCCAGTGGGCCGTAGTGGCCGGACGACAGTAGTGGCCAGTGGGCCGTAGTGGCCGGACGACAGTAGTGGCCGGACGACAGTAGTGGCCGGACGACAGTAGTGGCCAGTGGGCAGTAGTGGCCAGTCAGTAAAAGTAGCTGGGCAGTCGTGGACAATAATGGTTGGCGAGTGCGGGGGCAGTCCTCGGGGACGGTTGTGAACAGTTGGTGATGAAAGTGCAATCTGTGTATTCTAATATCCGGACTAACATTTTAACAACTACATTAATAATCAACATTTCGAACGTCGTCTTCAACACCAGCCACTTCTTATTTCTACAACAACATCAGCATCATCAACATCGCCGTCATCGATCACCAACATAAAGGAATAATAACCATGGTATCGTTAATTTTATAATATCTTTGGCCATTGATAATTTTTATGTACTGTATCTGTATTGTGTTTTGTGTACTGTTTCATCACTCATTTTTGTTTTTAATATAACTGCATAAATTGTAACTAATTTAATTTATAATTTAACCACTTTCCCTTTTAAAAACCCAGTCATTTAATTTTAGAATACTATTAGTGTAGTAGTAAGGCCTGTACGGTCACAGTGTCTCTCCAGCTTCTCACTGAAGCGTATACGTACTGGTAAATTTGGCACTACACCACTGGTGTGTTGTATTGTTTCTGGCAGCTGGGCCTGTCGCTGGAGGACCTGAGGTGCGTCGTCTGCGGCCGACAGTTCAACTTCAAGAAGAACATGAACAAGCACCTGCGACACATGCACGGCCTGGGACGCTTCCGATGCGCCGTCTGTCCGCTGGAGTTCGAGAAGCGCCGGGATCTCATCCACCACCGGTGAGGCGCTTTTTTTAAATCCTTTTTATTTAAGGCGAGTCCACACAAAAACATAAGCATAAGCATAAGCGTAGTTTTAAGGATTAAGGTTTAACGCATAAGGGCTCCGGTACACATACAAACGTAAGCACAAAGAGTTTATGAGAAGGCATGGCACTCGTTGAAGTTCTTTGGAGGTTGCGGCCGAATACTGTACAACATAATTATTCTATATATTATTATCTATATATTTTATATATATATTATTATTATTATTCGGTGACGTAGGCCACTACATGACTGTGGTAGTCATAACCTTTTAAAGTAGATGCTTCTTTGACTCAAGTTTTTCGTGCGTTGTTTTAAGGTTTAAGCATAAAGTTGAACATTGTTCAACTTTCTTATGCGTTTTGCTTACACTTATGCTTGTGCTTATGCTTAGACATTTGTGTGAACGTTAGTACGTGTTTCCTATGTTCCAATGTTACGACTATGCGTTAAACCTTAAATCTTGTCGTATGTTTTTGTGTGGACGAGCCTTTAGCTGTAGCCGGTATAGGCCTATAGCTGTTAATATTCAAATTATCTATTTGTTTTATTTGTATTTGTAAAATTTGTATTGTTAGCATCCATTGATCTAGATGCGATACATTGATATCAGATTTGTCAAAAACTTACAATAATGCACTATTAGGCCTGTAACATGTGAACATGTCACAAGTCAAAACAATAAAATTACTAGCTAAAATTAGGTATACATCACAGTTTTTAACATTAATAGTAGGCCTACTCAAGACCTATACTAGACAGACAGGCTATAATAGACATACTACATTTGTGCCAAAATCAATCATAATAAATAGGCCTAAATACATTTTTTTTTATATCTGCTCCCTGTGTCCAACAACAAAGTCGGGTAGGGGATAGGAAATTAATCCCTTTATATTCTGGCCCCTAGGTACATCAAAGCCGGCTGGCCATGCCTGACGCTTCCCTCATGTTAATTTCCTCTGGGTCCTCTTCATTGTCTTCTTCCTCTGCTCTTTCTACAAATTCTGTCCATACTTTTCTATCTTCCCACCACCATTCACATGTAACTAAATCACTGCCTAAATACATAGAAATAAATTTTTAGTTATAGTGTAGGCCTACCCACTCAGTTATAAGCACTGATTTTCAGTGGGGGACATAATATGCCATCATTATGTGCTTTGTTGCTGATGGCTCTAAAGTCATGTACACCATGTAAACCTACAGGTCAGGTATCCCATTGATACAATAAGGTCGAAAAACCCTTGCCTGAACCAAGATTCGAACTCTGGACCTTCTGCATCGGGAGCAATAATAATAATAATTTTTCGTAGTAGTACCCGTCATAGGGTGCACACCAGCTTTACCTGATGTGCCCCTCTTCAGGTGACTAACTGGGTTATTAGGATGTTTGAATAGCTGGGAAGGAATGTCGGAGGGCTGTTAGTAGGACTCAATCCCAGCATTCGTCTTTACGACTGAGGAAAACCTCAGAAAAAACCTGTAGTCAGGACTGCCGGTGGCCGGAATCGAACCGGCAACCTCCCAAATTAGAGTCTCACATCTTAACGCTGAGCCACCTCTATCGGTATTGGGAGCAGGAATAAACTCACTAGACCAGTGAGCCGCACAATAAAATGTGTGTCTCTTTTCTCCAGCGACAGCCACTCTGAGAGCGGAGAAGCCGGCGGTGGATTCAAGTGCGAGATCTGCGGCAAGATCATCCAGTGGTACAACCACTTCGTACAGCATCGCAGGACTCACGAGGTAGGAACACTTCACCACCGTCAAAACACTGATACCGTTGATATCTACAGAGTAAAATGTCATACTTGCGCTATTTACACTCTTCTCTTCTTCTCTTATGCCCACGTTGACACAATTGTATGATCATGCGTCTCGCCAACCAATAGAGACAAGCCTCCTGCTCCTTCCTGTCCAGCCCTCCTGGCATTCATTCATTGTGCTCTTTCAGTATCGAGCGATGGAATAGATGTCGCCTGTCCTATATGCCATTCCCACAGAGCTTGCATGTACTGTTCTCTGCCTTGACCCCATTCTATGCAGGTGCTTTGCTAGTAAGTCTTGGCCAGTATCTAGTCGGAACTGAGCTGTCGTTGTCCTGCTTCGATACTGGTCCGTTCTTCCTTTTTCCTTCCTTTAACTAGCTCACTCCACATTTTATCCTTGTCTTTCTCTTTCCACTATTTTCACTATGCTATATTAATATTATTCATAAGAAAATTGATAAATAGGCTAGCTCTGCAGTGCGATTCTGAACGGGCGACGTTAAGTTCAACGCAGCTTTCTGTTGTTACAAGAAGGCCGTGAGCCGATCACCGCCTTGCATTCGCCTTTTGTAACGACAGAAAGCCGTGTTAAACTTATCGTCGACTATTCAGAATCGCACGCTGGACTTTGTCCACAGAAAAACTTAGTTCAGGGCTGCCACCAAAAATACTTTCAAATCCTGTCGGGCAAAATGAATTAGTATTCGCAAATGTATCCGTTAAAAGTTCGTAAACTGTACATTTTCTAGATTAAAGTCGCTGAAAATGTAAAAACACGAGATCTACCTGTTCGTCTGAGTAAACAAACCCAGGTTCGTAAGCAAAATATCCATGAACGACCGTCTAGGAAAATACTCATTTTACACCCCAAACGCCCTCAAAAAAAAAATTGCAGCGGCTATCCGTTCAAAGTTCATAGGCCTAAACTATAAATTTTCTAGACTTAAGTCGATGAAAATGTAAAAACAGGTGATTTACCTGTTCGTCTGAGTAAACAAACCCAAGCTCGTAAGCAAAATATCCGCGAACGACTAGAAGCAACAGCGTTTCACACCCCGAACATCCGCGAAAAAAATTATTTTTTTTCTTCTATTTTCACTTTTATATACACATATATATGTATAAATTTTTTTTTAATTTAAATTTAAATTTTACAAATATTAACACGGGCCACGGAAAAAAAAAAAAAAAAAAAAAAAAAATAAAAATGCAGCCCTGTTATCGAACTCTAAAAAGTACATAATACGTTCCGTCTGCGCAGCTGGGCGCCGTGACGCTGAGCGAGGAGCGACGTAAGCGACACACTTGCACCGTCTGCGACAAGGCGTTCCGTTCGGCCGCCAACCTGCGCGTCCACTCGCGCACGCACACCGGGGAGCGGCCCTTCCTGTGCAACGTCTGCGGGGTGAGCTTTGCGCAGAAGAGGATACAGGTGAGCGGGTCGCCACTGTGCGACCGACCGACTGGTCACGACGGAACAACGCAGAGTCGAATCTATTTTTTATTTAGGTCCGGTCTTACAATCTCCTGATAGGAAAGTTATTGCTATTGGGAATCAACTAACTCAGTTTTGTTTGAGCTGGGACCATTAACAAATCAGTTTTTTCCTTTTTCTTATCTGTTTTTTTTTTAATCTTCTTCTTTCTTCTTTTTTTCTTTTTCTTCTTTTTTCACTTTTATGTATATATTTTTCCCCCCACATTTCTCCTTTATGTTCTTTCATATTTATATACTTTATTATAATATTTATTATAATATAATGCATTTCCACTTGGTTTGATTTTATTTAGTTTCTCAATTATTTGTTCTTGTTTTTGAATTTTTTCATAGTACAGTACACAGTTTGTTTTGTTTTTGTTGTTATTGTTATTTATGATTTCATTATTATTAATTGTTTGCATAGCCTACTTTTATTAAGGTCCTCCTTTGTAAATCAGTTTTTATAACAGCTGAATAGGATAGACATTAAATAAATAAATAAATAAAACAGCAATTAAGCTATTTGGAGGATTTTAAGGGTTCTGATTGGTGGTTGCCATGGAGACAAACTATTCAACGAATAAGTAGTTATTGGAACATTGTAAGACTGGACCTTAGCATATTTGTGGCCAGAGAGGCCAAGGTGGCTGAGAGTGGCCAAACTAAGAACATGAGTGAACATGTTCCAGTGTGGGAAAAGGTACAGAAGGACGACAACTACAGAAGGAGGCAGCAGTAAATAGAAAGGTCACATAGAAATGAGTAGAAAAACAAATAATTTATATTCTGAGACGTTTCGGCCAACTAGTGGTCTTGTTGATACAATTTTCGTGTTAACATTGTTTTTATTTTTTTAAATAAAAAAAAAATGAAAATCAATTTAAACAAAAAAAAACTTGAAATTTTTTTTTTTCTTGTCAAAAATTTAAAAAAAAATTCTTGTTAACAATGTAATTATTTTGTGTTGTTTGCCAGGTGGACCACATGAACAAGCACACGGGCGCCCGCCCCTACGAGTGCCCCGACTGCGGCGAGAGCTTCTCCAACTACATCACCTACAACGTGCACAAGCGTACGCGCCACTCCCGCGCCACCGCCGCCACTTTTGCGTGCGCCACCTGCGGCGCGTCGTTCGTGTGGCGCTCGAACCTCGTCTCCCACATGCGGTCCCACGCGACGAGGCGGGGGCGGAGGGGAGGGGGCGGCGGAGGAGGGGGGGAGAGACACGCGTGCAAGGTGTGCGCTCGAACGTTCGCCGCGAAGAGCGCGATGGTGCGACACGAGAGGTCGCGCCACGCCGGCAAGTTGGGAGCGACCGACGGGGGCGATCGAATTAGGAGATCCGGCGACGAGACGTGTACATAATTTTAAGAGAAATTAAACGGTGTTCAATCGCCGAGCTCAGAGTTATGCGTTATGCGTCTTTCCAAAGATTGCCAAAAAAACAAAAAAATTCACATTTACAGTCTACCCACTCAGTAACTAAACTGATTTGCAGTGGGGGACTTTAATTTAAAGTGACTAAACCAACCCTGTAGGCTTCAAACACCATCGACGAGTGAGCGATAACCAATCAAAGATCGATATTTCAAATACGAAACATATGAATCAGTGATTGGACAGTGCGAACACCTGCGGACAAACGCCAGAATCAACAAGGCCGATTGAGAACAACTTTGAATTTATTGAGTGCTTCCCGCACCGCGATCGCCCCCGCCCCCATTCTTATGTTTTTGTTCTGCCAAACGAAATCGTGTACACGAACTGACTGAAAGCCGAGAGCGTACGTACATGTTTGCCCCTCCCCTAAATTGTGACCTGACTGCGAGCGAGTCCCGGGCAAAACTACTCGGGAGTAGAGTTCAGAGTAAGGCGGTAACCTCCACCGGGAATTACGGTCGTATTCGTGTCTTCAGACAAGAGTTGATAATGTTGGGTATGTCAGAAAGTTCCTCAAATCCCTCGGTACGTACAATTACAAACAATCGTTCAAAATTATCGAAAAGGGAAGTTCACCGTTGCGTCGATAACGAAGTTTACGTGTTCGCGACCGAAAGGTGGGATCGATAGATATCATGTCGTCGAAGAAGTTGATGAGACAATTAACCAACCCTAAGACTTCCATATTTTGGTCGGTTTTCAGACGCTAATGTATATTTCGATTAGGTATCGATACATTTATTAATTATTATTACTTGCATCCCCGGTACATCGTAGCGTTGACATCCCCTCATCGTTCTACTTTTCATCGTTAAGAGGTTAAAAGACTTCAAATCTGGACCACCCATTGATAAATGCCATTTCGAAGAAAAAAAACTGGTATGGTAGCTTAGGGCATAAATGGTGGCTGTTACTTAAAAGTTATTGGTATTATATACTATTCTAAACTAGATTTTTGTTTTTTATTAGTGTGAAATGCAGACAAGCGTGAACTACGTAATTTCTTTCGGGCACGCATACAAGATATTTATATTAATATTTTAATATTAATAAGATAGTACTAGTTTGTTATTTTAATTTATATTCTTCACACTTTTTTTTTTATACCAATAATGTTTTAGAACATTGTGGCATGACACGGTTTTTGTCGTTGGACAAAGTAGGTTGGAATACAGTGGTATTTTTTCTTCTAAGAGACTAAATTGCATTTAAAAAAATTAAAATGATTGATTACTGAATAATGTATAATGATATCAGTGATATCATGTGTATAAAATGTATAATTATTAATTTTTAATTTAATGTATTTCTTAAGTAATTTATTCATTATGTGACGATTGTTCACAAATTAATTTTAACTTACAACTGCGCTTTTCATTGCTTAAGTGTGAGGATACTGTACTGTATTATTAAATAGACTGAATTACTATGTTTGTGGGCCTTTAGCCTTTAGCCTTTAGTGCCTCCAAGATAAACGTTTACGTTCGGACTTGAACCTAATCTAAATGAATCATAGTTCGATGTTTGTTAACACATTGATTGATGCCCTGTTTCATCTTACCTAAATTCATTGTACAGTTCTGTCACCGTTTTTTGCTAATTTTTTTTTCCCCCTTTTGTCTACCCAGTATAAAATGGCTTTCTTTTCTGCCCTGCACATATCATTGGGCAGGGAGTAAATATAAAACTTAAGAGCGAAGGGTAGTCTCTACGTCAAAAACTGCAGAAAATTTAATTATTCAATGATAGGGTGTATCTCAAGACTGCAACAAGAAATCAAAAATTTAAATCAACAGCGCACTGTGTTTTGGTAAGCCCTACAGACTGAATGAAATATAACCATTAGCGTAGTTCTTGTGATTATTAATTCTATAATTAGTAATAAATTAACTATAAATAAAAAAAAATACTGATTACAATGTAAGACACAACTTAGAGCATTCAGTATGTAGAGCTTACTAAACCACAGTGCGCTGTTGATCCAGATTTTCGATTTCAAAGCCCATTCTTGTGATATAATTTATAAATTAAAATTTTATGCGGTTTTTGACGTAGAGGTATCCTTCGCTCTTAAGTAAAAAGCTAAATTCTAAATAAAGTCTCATGTACTTATGCCATCTGTACGGAGTGCTAGAGCATTGGCTTAACCCAACGATCTCACGATCGATCCCATAGACTACGCTCGCCAAAATAAAATTGGTTTAGTAGCGTTGCTTTGTCGTGTCTCGCGTTAGACGTTACGTGTACTCAAAGTTCCTAACATTACCAAGAGATCCTCGTAGGACAAAGTCAAAATGTGTGCCATGTGGAAAGTGCAGTTGTATCGTTACTTATATCGTTCGTACGATTGTTTGCGACCGGGCGCCGTTGTAGTCTACGATAAACGTAACGTGCCGTTATTGTGTTATAGCCTCGTAGTTTAAAACGTAAGCGTACGCGATTTAATGTGTACAGACTGTCCCGAGTACTTATTTACTTATTTATACGAAATCGTCGTTACACTTTTATACTCGATGAATCCGATGTTGACATCGAAAACCTTTAAGAGTTAAGGACTTATCGTGTGTATGAATGTAATTTATGTATGTATGTATGTATGTATGTATGTATGTATGTATGTATGTATGTATGTATGTATGTATGTATGTATGTATGTATGTATGTATGAGTGCTTGTAGCTAGATCAATTGTTACGTTCGCTGTAGTTTTTAAAGCGTCTCTATTGTAGACATGTTCGGCTTCAGTGTTTTGTACTCGGTATAATCAATAATATAAATATTCATGTGTTGTAGTACGTAGTGATGATCTCTTAGATCAGCCTATATGAATAGAAAATGTACTGAGGTTTGACATTTTGAGATTGTGTGCATGAAGTTTTTATTTGCCTGTACAGAAAATGCACACAGTGTGATTTTTATTCAGCCATTTTAAAGTTTCGTAGGGAGTTTTGTGTATGAATACCAAGTGTGTACGAACGGGACCCCTAAGTAAACATGTAGCAGTGCCATATGGACCATTACAGTTAACCCAACGAAAGTATTCTGATGTTTACGACACAGCCGAGTCCAAGGTGACAACTTAATTTCCCACCTCGCTAATTCCACCATCTAATCTAAACAGGTCCACTGGGGATAATTTAAGACCTTCCGTTGGTTACCTGTAACGGTGGGTGTTGCCAAACGGCCTGTGCACTCGACTAAGCCGAACCGTGCATCTACGAATGTGTAAAAGAACGCCAGGTATCTGTTGATTTTCTTTCAATTGGCGCGGTTGAAGGGGGCAGTAGACAATGACCTGAGATCGGTATGCGAATACTTTCGTTGGGACTAGTATATCACTCACTCATACTGCAAATTGCTGCCTCAAGGTGTGTTTGATCTGTTTCAAGTTTAATAGTTGGAATATGTTTCTCTAGCCGAGTGCAAACAATCAACGAGTGGTTGTTTCGTTAGTGTGTCTGCCTGTTTCGGGTCCCAATTCACCGACTTCGTTAAACTCCGATTTCGTAAGCTCGGTTCGACAAACGTTACATTCTAAACGTACGGCAGTCGCCGCGTTTGTTCGTAGAGAAACTCCGCTTACCGCCAGCTAATCGGAGTTTAAAAAGTTGGTGAAACCGACCCACAATTAGATAACTTTTTATAATGAATACCAGTTTAGTATCGGTAATGAAAGTATCGAAATTTAGCTGCACTTGTAAATAGCACTGCTTGGTCGAACGAGAGACACATTTTTTGCTGTATTTCAAACTGGAGCTGAGCAAAAATATCAATGGTTCGATTCAGCAATCGAATGGAATATAATAATACTTTCTACGTACTAGACAAAACAACTGTCTTCAATACATTACTGTGTATAGCTACAGTATAATACATATAGACATATATTTTTACAACATTTCAGTTAACTTGTAAATACCATTGATAAATCATGCTGCCAATAGACCTATAAGGAATGGGCGTAGTACTGTAATACCAAAAAACAAATATTGTTTGTACTTTAAAAAGTTTGAAAATCTTGTACATACCTACATTTAAAAAAAACTTTGTATTTGGTTTATAAAATTCTTGTCTTTGTATGCTTTGTATGGCTGTACTTAATTTTCGTGCCATTTGTTGTCGTATTTAAGTCTCGTTTTCGTGTACGCGAATGAGGCGAACTGTCCGAATATTTTTAGCTTTGATTGCTCGCTAATTGCATTTGCTTGATGCAGTTTGCTCTACGACTATGGTAACCATTTAGAAACATAAAAATTACATTAGAAAAAAATAAAGAATTGTTTGCCACGCCTCATGGTTTGCTTTTCAACACGAAAAGTGACTTTATACATTATTTATATTATGTTGTAATTGTTTTAGTGATGTGAGGTGGTAAATTTACGGTCGTAAATTTACCGGTCGGAGAATTTACCGTAAATTTACGGAGCATGTTTGTAAAATGGTAAAATTTCAAATTTTACATCATTATATTCTAAAGAGTCATAAGAATGTACATAACACAAATGCAGTAGAAATAACACTAAATTCCTTAAAAAGTTCATTGCCTAAATATTATTATTATTAATTTGATGGTGATTATTTTCTTTATTTGACCATTCAAAAATCAATTAATTATTGTTAGGCTTATTTGGGACAGTACATTTAGGAAAGTTGAATTTATGCTCTTCTAATTTAAATACACCATCATCCCAAATGTATGTATGTCTAAGCTAACGTGCTTAATACTGTACTGCCAAAATTAAAATTTTACCGTTTTTCGGTAAAATTACCCGAGTTTTAAATTTACGGTAAATCCACATCACTATAATCGTCTTTTTGTTTGCAGCAACTTTAATGTTACGTATCTCAAAACTCGTTCGGTATGTAAATTTGATACAAACCCTTAGGTGAAACTGATCTCTAGCATTGCATTTTGTACGTACGTAATTATCTCTCGATGGTCATATTTCATGTAGAATTAATTACCAGAACGACTGTAATGTATTTTCAATTTTCTAGTCTACCAAATACTCATGTAAGGAAGTGTAAATATAAAATACCAATTGTATACTTAAGACCTTAATTTATTGTGATTGTGAATTTAAATAAAAATAATAGCACTGAAACATTGTTGTACATGTATTATCTTGAACACTTTCCGACATATAAATCAATCCAGGGTAAAGGGGGGGGGGGGGGGGGCTTACGATTATAAATCAAACCTTTTTTGGAAATTGGAATATTTTGGATTGAGAAGTCTTGTATTTTGTAGAATAGAATTCTAAAACTAACGGTTCCCTCCCTATTGATTACACCATTGACCGTTTGTGCCACGTATTTGTTGAAGCAATATTATATTATTTCAATATATTATTATCAATATATATTATATATTACGTCAATATATTATTTCACCAAGTCCAAGTATAAAGTTACCAATGAGTAAATGCTACTGGCTACACAAGTTGCATCTGTAGGCCTAACTCTCTTATGGAAGCCATGTAGATGTGCGAAGACGAACCCTAATCGAAGCGGAGCCTGCAAACAACAACCATAAAGTTAAGAGTGATCAACAGATACACACAGATAAAAAAGTGAGGACATTTTAATCAATAAATATTAAAATTTACTTGAATTGTCTGGTTTTAAACGAAAAATTATTCTTTTCTTTTCAAAGTACACTCCGTTCCTCGGTTCCTCCACTAGAACGTGTCACGAGTATACTCACTTCCTTAGTTCCTCGTCCAAAAGCCTCTTAATCTCCTCCTCTTTCTTACTGTTCTCGTCTTCGAGTGCAGCCATCGCGCTTTTCAACTTGACGTTCTCTTCGCGAAGTTCTTTCAACACCTTTTCCATTCGCTTCGCCTCGCATTCGTGTTTCTGGAGAGTAACGTGGCTTCTGTCCACGTCACCAACCTGTTTCAGAAGAAATGAGATTAATTTAGTCTTCGTTCTTATTTTCTTTCACAAAGTACATAAAATGTAGACTACATATTACTTCTTCATATATAAAAATAAATAGCAATAAAAAATAAAAATTTGTTTTAAAATATGTCTTGGCCTTCCGCTTTAAAATGTTGAAATAAGAATGGTTGAATATTAATACTTATAATATGCAGAATAGGCTCTAGAGGCGTTGGTTTTTCGCTTTGAGCAATAAAGCGAAATTTTCAAGTATTGCTTAATTGTAATGAAATAAAATTACTTCAGATGTCGTACGTAGGTTTAAAATTTAATTGCGAAATGTACGTAGGCCTACCTAAAGAGCTGAATCTGGGCTTATCAGCGAAATAAAGGCGACTTTCCTTCAAACGACAAAAATATACGTTTTACAAAATAAAATAAAGTGTTTTATTCCCCCCCCCCCCCCCCCCCCCATAAATAGTAACGTTGGGTTGGTACATACCGTGTTGACGTGTGGGTTGGTACATACCGTGTTAGCGTGTAGGAGAAGGTCCAGCTTGCGTTGAATGTCTCCGAGTGCATCTAGGCAAGTCTCCGTCGATACGTCATCTGGATCCAGGTAATATCCAGTGAGCTGCACGTCGACCTTGGAGGCATCACCAGCAGACATACCCCGCGTCTGTTTGTTGAAGAGCACCATGTCTCCCGTCTTGAAAGTCAGACCCAGCCCCACCTAAATTTAAAATTTCCAGAAAAATTGAAGATGGAAAAAAAAAAATGGAAATTTTGAGAAAAATTTATTTTCTGGTAAATAATCAGAAAATAGTGAATACAAATATTTTCTAATACAAATTATAGGCCTATGGGTGGGTTCCAGAGCAAACAAATTCAAGATGGAATAATTATGCTAATTTAATGACTATAGCTTTGGTTAATAATTGGTACACAGCGGGCAAATTTTTAACACTTCCGTAACTATTATTCGAATAGTTTATAGAGTCAACAACAATAGGGTGCAAAAACTGGTTGCCATAGAGACACTAGAGTGTCTGAAACAGTGTGGTTGGAACATCTGGGGATGAGCCCGGATACGATATGAAACCGATTCAGCATCGGTTTCCTAGTTTAGCCACAGTCACCTCTTTACCTTGCCACAAATTCCATTCTTTTCAAAAGCGATGATTTTTCAATACATAGATGATTTTCAGAATTGATCTAGAGTGCCGTGATTAACTCTCTAGGGTCCTAGATCAATTTTGAAAATTCCCCCCCCCCCCCCCATAAAAAAAAAATCGATTGTCCGGAAAAAAACACGTTTTTTCCCCAAAATTTTCCGTTTTTTTTTTCTTCTCCCCCACGCATTAAAATCTCACCTTTTGGGTGCTGATGTCCAGGTAGGCGATCTCAACAGGGGGAGAAACGGGGTCGAGAGTTGCCAACACGGACACACTCTGACTAAGGGATCCCTTATCTGAGCTCAGGGTCAACTGAATGCTGGACCGTTTTTGTACAGAGGCAGAGGTCACACGGAAGGGGCGGTCCACGACCTTGAGGGTGCCCGAGGGGTGCGCGCCGATCTCGCTCAGGACACAACCTGGTGGCAAAGAAGATGGTACACTCTACTCAAGGTCAAGGGGTAGCTAGACCGTTGATATGAGGCTGAGGTCACATTATAGGTTTAATAATAATAATTTTTGTAGGAATACCCGTTCTAGGGTGCACAACAGCTTTACCTGATGTGCTCCTCTTCAGGTGGCCAACTAGGTTATTACGGTGTTTGGATAGTTGGGAACGATTGTCCGAGGGCTGTTAGTAGGACTCAATTCCAGCATTCGCTTTTACGACTGAGGAAAACCCCGGAAAAACCTTCAGTCAGGACTGCCGGTGGCCGGAATCGAACCGGCGACCTCCCGAGTCTCGTGTCTTACCGCTGAGCCACCTCTATCGGTATTATAGGTTTAGACTATGTGTTGTTTAATGTCGTATTCGACAACTATGATCATATGACGTCCGGGGGTGATTGGAGGAAGGGACAAGTAGGACGTAACCGTGAGGAAAAGGGAGAGAGGTGGACGTGGACTGCATTTCGTCTGGCTTCTCCACCTCGAACTGGCCCTACCAGATACGCTTCCACCGGCATAGCTCTCGGGATCGACAATGCACGCAAACCTTGTTGCCTCATATGTGTATATGTATGTATGTATGTATGTATGTATGTATGTATGTAGGTATGTATGTATGTATGTATGATGTATGTATGTATGTATGGAGCAGACTCCATGCTGACGCATTTGGCCGAGGTCAATTAGGCGTTTTGGTCTAGTAAACCGCGGTCTCTGCGTTCCCGGTTTGAATCCTGGCTCATGGATGTCATGATAATAATAATAATAATATTAGTTTATTGTCATAGAATCTACATTCTGCGAGAGGGATCAAGCATTTTCAGATGTACAGACAATCATGATACAAACAATACATGAAATACAGTTTGAAGTTCACAGTTTGAAGTATAGATGAAATACAGTAAAACTTCATAATACAGTAAAACGTATACAATAGAATAACAAAATATATAGATTTAATATAAAATTTGAAATAATTACAGGTTATCCACTAAATATTCGTTTATGGAATAGTATGCTTTTGAAATAAGGAACTTTTTTACCGAGTATTTAAAACTGTTTAATGAGTCTATATTTTTTAGTTCAGCTGGTAATTTGTTAAAAAGTTTTTTGTGTGTGTAGTCGGAGTTTGTCTGTGTTGATGATTTTGAATAAAAATGTGTATGGATGTTATTTTTTAGGCGTGTGTCATGGGTGTGTATATTTTTATTTTTTGGTAATGTATCAATTTTTTTTTTAACTTTTAGGATTGCCTGCAAAATAAACAGACTATAGAATGTTAAAATATTTAATTTAATGAAGAGAGGTTTACAGTGTGACCTTTGTGACTTGTTCAGTTACGCTGTATGTGACGCTATTTCATCCTCACAATCACCTCCACTCGTCGTCTCGATTAGCCTCGTTGCAAAACTATGGGACACAAACATCCACGTTCCAAGGTCCATGTTGACTTGTTTAATAAGAGTTTATCATTTATAAATAGCTGGAGTAATAACATGTGTGATTAGCCCTGTTGATCACATCTCTCATAATCCCTGTACGTTTCTATCTATGTCTACTCAAGAGGGTCAACAAACTTTGAAACTTTGACCACAACATCACAAACAATTTATTTATTTCAGTAATGTATTACTTGTTCACTTATTCTGTCATTCATTCATTTACAAAGACCATTTCTAGAGAATTAGTTAAAAATCGGACACTTTTACGTGGCTTTTTGCTACAAGAAAACTTGTTTGTTTATTTATTTATTTAAGATAAGATAAGACAAGATTTTATTCTTCATCAGACAAGAATGTAATACAGTCAGTCTTAATCTCTAAGGAGATGTGTGAAGATTTGAAGGGGTGAGTGCAGGTTATAACTAAAATAGAATAGGTTAATGGTGATACATGATGTGATAATGATCATAGGCGTGCGCAGAGGTTGATCAATGGGGGGGCACAATAAATTCCCAATGAAAGTACTTCACGGCGGCGCCAATGGGGGGTGTGGGGGGGATGCCCCCCACAAAAAGCTCCGCAGGAGATTTTTTTAAAGACATGCATTTTTCAACGTGTTTTAAGCGGGTTAGGAGGAGTACAGGTTGTCTGTTCAATGGGTTAGTTTCACACGATTATTTGTGGATATCAGTGATATCATTGTTAGAGACCTGCATATCCGCGGATATCCGCGGGTTATCTGCGGATATCCGCTCAATCATGGCGGGTTGCGGATAAAAAGAGTAATTTCGGCTGCGGGTGCGGGGCGGGTGCGGGTTACCTACCTCGCAATTGCGGGGCGGGTGCAGGTTGTTGGTAAAAGTCCAAACTAAAAATTAAACGTGAATTTGTTGATTTTACGTTTCTCGTAATTATGTTGAGAACTGTACTTTTCGATGTAAACAACGATTTATATCAAGTCAAGTATTTCAAGTATTTTCTAGATGCCTGATCTTGAGCGGCAACCGCACTTGAAGAACAGTGTGGACACTGGACATATCACTGCAGCAGTTGATGTATACAATTAGTTTAGTTTTAAGTTTTGAATTACGGGAGTGTCTTACCATGTGACATGATTGAATTGTTTACACTTAAGATAATATTCGATAAATTACTGCTATTCAAGACTAAGCTTACTTATTGTTTGATAAATCCCCCTTTACCCTCTAAAAAGGAATAACGACAACAACGTAGAACATATAGAAACATAGACAAAAAAGCGGGTTGCGGGTGCGGG
Organism: Isoperla grammatica; assembly: GCA_945910005.1. Classification (NCBI taxonomy): domain Eukaryota; kingdom Metazoa; phylum Arthropoda; class Insecta; order Plecoptera; family Perlodidae; genus Isoperla; species Isoperla grammatica. The sequence continues at coordinate 31,659,364 of OX246747.1, forward strand.
TGCGGATCAGCATTTAAAAAAAATACGGGTTGCGGATGCGGGTTGAGTTTTAACTTTGCGGTTGCGGGCCGGTTGCGGATAGCATTTTTCTGACCCGCGCAGGTCTCTAATCATTGTTACAAAGTGAAGTAAGTGGTCAGTCCCACAGCCAAAATCTTGGCGGTAGAGCAACAGTTGATGTTGAGGCCGGTCAGCTGATTCCAACGTCATTCCAATCTAGGACTTCAGGTAAGATTAGAACCATTATGTCAGGCGTCAGCATTTTTGTCGCCCATTACGACAGGCATAATCCTGGACCTATTGTTTCCCGGGTCAAACGGGCAAGACAGTTGGAGCAACAGTGATAGTTTGAGGAATATATTTAATACAGTGTTGAATTCAGAGTTTTGTCCCCGGGGGTGCTATTTCAAATCCCGGGGGTGTAGACATCGAATGAATGGAGGGGGGGGGGGGGGGGGGGGGGGCGGCAAATTTTCCAAACTACAACTTCAATTACTTTTAGGTGTCAAGTGTTCTGATACAAAAAATAGTATTAAGAAGATACTATTTTGGAAAAAATATATGTCAAGAAATGTGAAAGTGTATTTTATGTGGACATGTTTACTCACAGCTGGCCACTTGATGTCCAGTTAAATTTGAGATTTGGCGGAGTTTAGATAAGCCTGCCCCTTCTCTGCTTTCTCAGCTCTCAGGCCACTTACTTTTGTGACACAGAACACTTTATTTACTTAGTTAAACCTTCAAAGCAATATTTCCGTGCCATTTCATGACTAATAAATATAGAGATTGTAGCCAATTTATTCCTGGGGGGGGGGGGCGAATGACAATTCCCGAGGGGGCTTCGCCCCCCCGGGATCATAGCTGAATTCAACACTGATTTAATATGAGGAAGGCGCTATCCTCTTCTCGTCTTTTACGATCGGTAGGCGTATGCTGTATACCCTGGGCCAAATTCTATTAAAAAAAAAAGCTCACCTGTCCTAATGGGGGGGGCCGCTGCCCCCCCTTGCCCCCCCCTGCGCACGCCTATGATAATGATACAATAATAATGCAATGACCCATTACAAATGCAATTATGTAGGCTAATTAATGTATAGCCCACATAACTACAACCACAACAAGTCATTACATGTACCATACATAATTACATTTAATTTATGGTACAATACATTATTTAGAGCATATGAACCTTTCTTTGAATTCTTGGACGGAGTAAAAGCATTCATCAGTTAGCATATTTGTAACCTATATTTAAATATATGTATGCTAGTGGAGTCTTTTATCTCGACAGGTAGAGCATTGCAAAGTAAGGTACCCTGGTACACCGGATTTTTTTGGCACTGTGATGATGTTTGTCTGTGTATTCTCAGCAAGTTTTTTTGTCTAGTATCATAGTCATGTACGTCCATATTTGTTTTACTCTTTATGAATACGTACCAATAATTGAAAGATGTATCTAAGCAGGGCATAGTCATTATTTTTAAGTTTTTGAAGTGAGTTTTGCATGATTCTCTCTGATTAAGATGTAGTATATTTCTAATTGCTCTTTTCTGTAATTTGAAAACAGTTTCCCAGAGTAAAGAGTTACCCCAGAAAAGTATGCCATAGTAACCCCAGAAAAGTATGCCATAGCTCATTTTTGAGTGAAACATTCCATAGTATTGTAGTTTTAAAGTCTTTATGTTGGCAATTTTTGACATGATTTTGATTGCACAACAGCTTGATAATTTATTACATAAGGCAGTGATATCATTGAGTTTGTTTAACAAACTCAATGGTGATTGATAACCAGTCACCAACAAGGACCCTTAGATAGAGCTAATCACGACCCTCTAGATCTTCAATGACAACAATGCAAAAAAGTGAAAAATGCACCTATCATAACTATGAAGAACCTTTAGATAGAGCTAATCACCACTTCCTAAATCAATTCTGATAATCATTATTCAACCACTGTTCACACCTCATCTTGCTTTAAAAAATAAAAGATAAACATAAATATTTTAGTGTGACTTACCCCACAGAGAGTTGGTAACCGCTGCCATGTTAAGACGTGTGGACAGCTTGACAGTTGAGACGGATTGAATGACAGCTACTGTACAAGAGAGTGGTAGGCGTTGACTGACTAGATTCAGCGGAAATACCACATACCACACATGTCTCATATAGTAAACATGGTCATTGGTCAGGGTTCTGTTTACATTGTTCACTCAAGCAAAAGTGATTACCACGAGCTAAAGGTTATCCCAAGCTAACTGTAGATCAGGGCCCGGATTCACAAGAGGTCCTAAGTCTTATTTTGGTCTTATCTCTAAGACCGGCCTAACTTTGAACATCTTGTAAAAGGTAAAACCAGACTCGGGTCACATAAAAAGTCACTAATTCCTGGTGAGAACAATTGGACACGATTGACCATTCCAATATTGAGTTTTTAAATCTGTTCTAAGATATTTTTTGGGGTTTTATAAGAGGTTCAAAGTTAGGCCGGTCTTAAAGATAAGACCAAAAAAAAACTTAAGACCTCTTGTGAATCCGGGCCCAGTATTGTTAAAGCTACTTTTAAAAAATAGCACTGTATACAGCTACAGCTACTTGATCTTTGAAGGTAACAACTACTTTTCAGCTACTGTAACTTGTAAGTAGCTCGCTACTTGTACAGCTACTCAAAAAAAGTAATGACGCTACTTTACAGCACCGTATTTTTTTATAAATGACCAGGAGTACGTACTATTTAATTACTGTACTTCGTTGATAATCTAGGCAAATTCTTATCAATAAATCAGTTAAAATCAGTTGTAAATCAGTTTTTATAACTGAATAGGATAGACTTTAAATAAATAAAATAAATAAATAAATAATCATTTTTCGGTTTATGAAAATAATGTATCAACAACTTAAAAGCTACAAATGCATGTCTATAAGAGTTTTATATTTTATTTTGCATAGTAAAATGCAAAAATGGAGTAGCGGCGCTTTTTCGCTACACACTATATGATAGCAATTGCTACTCGCTACGTGTCGCTACTTCATCGCATTTTCAAATGTAGCGCGCTACCAGTCTTGCTACCAAAAAAAGTAACATAGGCCCTACTACAAGTAGCGCGCTACTTAATGCATGCATTGCTGTAGATAGTATCCACATGACATCATGACCAATACAGTGTTTTTACAGGGGGGGGGGGGGGGGGGGGGGCCTGCCCCTCTTAAGGGCTGCCCTAGGACGCCAATCTTTTGGTGGCTCGTGGGCAGATTTGTGTGCTTTGCTGATCCCGAGAGCTATGCAGGCGGAAGCGTATGCTTCTGGTAGGGCCACCCTAGCCGCACAGATCAAGTTGGAGAAGACAGACGAAATAGCAGTCCACGTTCTCCTCCCCACCCCTTTACGTCCTGCAGTGTCCCTTCCCTTTCTTACAAAAAGTCCCACGTCTAAGGATGATTATAAGCGTTCAAGTACGACATTAAACAACAAATAATCAAACCAAGCTAACTAGATAATAGGCCTACTGATGTGACGTCACAAGCAGTAGCGGATACAGTGAGCAGGGAAAGGGGGGGTGGGGTAGTGGGTTATGGGTTGATCCCATCCCCACCATTAAAGATAGTCCAACCAAAGACCCATAATCATTAAACATTTGTTTTTGTATTTGTTTATTTGTTATATTTCAACGACGTACTCGACCACTATGACCATATGTCAAAAAGGGGGAGGGGTAGGATAGGAAAAAAAGGGAAAATGGGAGGACGTGGACTGCCGTTCGTCTGGCTTCTCCCTATCGACCTGTCCGGCTAGGGTGGCCCTACCAGAAGCACCAGAAACGGAGTGCACGAAACCTAACCACCCTGGTTGAAACCAGTATGAGACTAGTAACGTTGGGGAAAACTTAAGTATACCTTTACACAAGATGCTAGTTGTAAAGTTCTTCCAGTATGAAAAGACGGGTTGTTGCCGACATCGGCCTGGGCGGTAGGTTGTAAACTTAAAAGCCACCCTAATTGACCACTTGCGACAGCTTGCTGCGTTGCCAAGAAGTGTATTTGGCGAAGGTTGCGTATCTCTCTCTCTCGCTCTCTCCGTAATATCTCTTTCACCCCCAATAGCAAGCAATAATATCTTGTGAATAATACTTGAATTGAATGCTTGAATAATGCTTTGTGAATGAAAATAATTTACGAAGTTACCAGTGAAAAGAACCCTTCAAACTTGCACTGACAACCTTGCAGCCAATTATTATGCCACGCGGCTAGGCGGTATTGGGAGTACAATAAGATTATCTGCGTGCGTGCGTGAACAAACAAGGTCCATTGTCCCTTTGAGGGAAACGAAACACGTCAAATGCTGCTGGACGAACTATAAGTGGGGTGAGGTTTTCATTGAATGGCACACTTGGGTAGTTACACAGTATGATTATTCCGAAAATATATATAAATATTGTGTTTTCAAATTCATTCTACACTTGGCAACAAAATGCTTTATCACTTAAGTTCTAAAATTAATTTAACACAGCCAATACGGAAATGTTCAAACAAACACTATGCGTCCTAGTGCGTTCGTTCCGCACACGCATCTTCAAAGTTTACTGTGCTACGACTTCGATACGGAACGAACGTAACAAAATTCGCCGTACGTACGAGTTTTTCTTCGGACACTGTGAAGTTTTAAATTTCACACGAGACCACTCGACTTGTTGCAGAATCGTCCACAGTTTTCGTTCCCGCGTCTCGCCGCACAGTTCACTGTCGTTAAATAACAAAACGTCCGCTCGTAACGTGTTTGCTCGTACAAATCGCAACGACGAAACCCGCTATTGTATCACCGTTTAAACGTAGTCACTAGATAAGACGGTTCGATTCGAGCGTAAGTGTTTTTGAACGCTTACATTTTTTTAAATGTAGCCACAATGCGTTTACCTGGAAACCGACCGGGGAAACTAAATAAATTACCGCGTTACAGAGTTGCTTGCATTTCGTCCGCTCGTAGCGTGATTGTCTATCGCGATACGATTCACGTGGGGCTGGCTTCACCATTTTGCTTCCACCGTAGAAAGTCCAGGGTTCGATTCTCGCTTTGGGCTGCCACTTTCCCAACTTTGGCGTCGACGTAATGGGAGTCCAGCAAGGGAGGACAGGGCCAACTGGGAGGAGAAATCTTTAGTGGGACAAGGGACAGGGTCTCCTTTCGTCGTCTCTTACGATCGGCAGAGTCACCCTGGGCCTATTCTATCCCGGCGATAAAACTGATAATAATAGACGACATGGCATATGTCGAAAAATCACTTCCCGTAACCGAGCGGATCCGCAATAAGTACGCGTTTATTTCTCGTTCGTTTCTCGTTGGATCAATCCATCACGAGCGATGCGATGTGATGGGCTCAGGGAGGCAGGTTAACCGTGAGACCCAATCGCTTCGATGTGGACTAGCAGGGAGGCATCGCTCATGGTAAGCGTGCGGTTAATCCACTGCACGTGTTTCAGCATAATGTTTGCTAGCGTCGACGCCGTTTCTTGCCAAAACTTTTATTTTTTTGTTTGTTTGTGATGACAAGAATAGACAAATAATAATGATATCGCGACGCGTTCATTCCTAGTCTCGTTGTATCGATCGCGAACACAACGTGCTCAGGGAGGCAGGTTGACCGCGGGACCCTGTCGCATCGACGTGGAGAGCAGAGGGTCATTGCTCACGGCAAGCGTGCGGTTAATAAACGACACATTATCGCACCCGACGAAAATCACTCCTCGGCACTAAACGCGCGTGCGCGCACTCGTTTCTCGTCTCGTTGTATCGATCGCAGGGCTCAGGGTCATCGCTCGCGGCAAGCGTGCGGTTAATAAACGGCACAATATCGCGCCCGACGAAAATCACTCCTCGACACTAAACGCGCGCATGCGCGCACTCGTTTCTCGTCTCGTTGTATCGATCGCAGGGCTCAGGGCGGCAGATTGACCGCGGGACCCAGTCACATCGACGTGGAGAGCAGAGGGTCACCGCTCACGGCAAGCACGCGGTTAATAAACGGAATAATATCGCGCCCGACGAAAATCACTCCTCGACACTAAACGCGCGTGCGCGCACTCGTTTCTCGTCTCGTCGTAACGATCGCAGGCCCAGGTCGCGTCGACGTGGAGAGCAGAGGGTCACCGTTCGCGGCAAGCGTGCGGTTAATAAACGCACACGCAATATAGATGCACACGCACTCGTTTCTCGTCTCGTCGTATCGATCGCAGGGCTCAGGGTGGCAACTTGACCGCAGGCCCCGGTTGCATCGACGTGGAGAGCAGAGGGTCATCGCTCACGGCAAGCGTGCGGTTAATAAATGGCACGATACCGCGACGCGTTCATTCCTAGTCTCGTCGTGTCGATCGCAGGGCTCAGGGCGGCAGGTTGACGGCGGGACCCGGTTGCGCCGACGACGTCGACGTAGAAGGCAGCGGAACGTCGTCGCTCGTGGTAAGCGTGTGGTCGTGGTGCTCGCAGTGGATCAGACACTGGTGGTAGCTGACGGCGGACGCGTGGCCCGACCGGCCAGAGGTCAGGGGTTGACCCTCGTCCCAGACGTCGCGCTGGGGGTCGTACACCTCCACTATGTCGAGGAAGTTGGTGCCGTCGTAGCCGCCTGGAACAACAACCGAACAACGTTTAAAACACAAAGAAGACTTTATTCTTTCTTCGAATTTATTATTTTAGTTTTAATATTTGTGTTATCTATTATGTTTTTATTAAGCGAGCGAAGCGAGCGTTTCCACTTGACTCTTATGGCACTTCGTTCTGTTTTTTTGTTTGTTTGTTTGTTTGTTTTTTTGTTTGTTTTTTTTTTTTTTTGTTTTTATGTCCGTCGATAGCGGTCGAACGGAAAGTCCGATCAACTTGAAATTTGGACCATCCACAAGCCTCGATGTGGATTGAAGGTGTATAGTTTTGAGGCAAAATCGTTTGAAAAGTTACAAAGTTACACCATAGTTACTGCAAAATATTTTTCTGAAACAAAATGGCGGCAAAATGTGAGATAGCCAGATTTTTTTACAGATTTTTCCGATTACGAATATGTTAATGTAATGGCGATTTGATAAATATTGGCAAAGTTACACGAAAGTTACTCGAAAATATTTTTCTAAAACGCAGTAACGGCAAAATGTGAGGTGGCTATCTTATAGTAAATTTTTGTCCGGTCACGAATATACTAATGTAAACGCGATCCAATACGTATTAGAGGCAGAAATTACATTTCTATTGCTGTCAATAAGTGTTAGTAACGGTGACGGACCGTATTGAAAACATGACCACGAAAATTCTTAGCAACGCACATTGCACTGCATACAACAATGTCGGAAAGTATAATAGCCATGGAAATAAGAACAATTTTTGCAATGCGCATTCTTGAATTGTTGTTAATTGTTGTTCGTATTAGCATTGAAAACTTTTCGCCAGAAAGTTCGTAGATATGACGCGCTCGCTTATCAACGCGTCAAACAGAGCGTTTTCCTAGTTAGTCCTAACATCATTAGAATTTTATTAGGTTGAGATGGGTTGGGTTTAGTGTCTTATTTGCTAGTGATTTATTATCAAAATGTAAAGATGTATGAAGGTAATAATTTTAAGTTGTATAATTTAATTCATGTTATTGACCGCAAAACATTTTGAATTGAACAATGAACAATGTTATGATGTTATTGAACAATGTTTAAAAATTAAAGAAGACTTCCTGAGAAAAGATTACTAGATGTATGAAGGTAATAATTTTAAGTTAAATAATTTAATTCATATTTTTGATCGCACAACATTTTGAATTAAACAATGAACAATGTTATGATGTTATTTAAGAAATAAAGAAGACTTCCTGAGAAAAGATTATTAGATTTATGAAGGTAATAATTTTAAGTTACATAATTTAATTCATATTATTGACCGCACAACATTTTGAATTGAACAATGAACAATGTTATGATGTTATTGAACAATGTTTAAAAATTAACGAAGACTCCCTGAGAAAAAATTACTAGATAGATGAAGGTAATAATTTTAAGTTGTATAATTTACTTCATATTATTGACCGCACAACATTTTGAATTGAACAATGAACAATGTTATCATGTTATTGAACAATGTTTAAAAATTAAAGAAGACTCCCTGAGAAAAGATTACTAGATAGATGAAGGTAATAATTTTAAGTCATATAATTTAATTCATATTATTGACCACACTACATTTTGAATTGAGCAATGAACAATGTTATGATGTTATTGAACAATGTTTAAAAATTAACGAAGACTCCCTGAGAAAAGATTACTAGACGTACGAAGGTAATAATTTTAAGTTGTATAATTTAATTTGTGTTATTGACCGCACAACATTTTGAATTGAACAATGAACAATGTTATGATGTGATTGAACAATGTTTAAAAAATAAAGAAGACTTCCTGAGAAAAGATTACCTAATAGATATATGAAAAAAGATCGAAGGAAGAAGAAGACTGGGAAGACCAAGGAAGAGATGGAAGGAAAATATTGCTGAAGACCTACAGACGAGCGGAGAGAACTGGGAGCAAGTAGACGAAGTACGATTCAATTGTGGGAAGATAGGAAGAGGTGGAAACATTTGGTTGTGAAACCCAAGCTGACCCTGCCAGAAGCAGGAAACAGCAATGAATAATGATGATGATGAAGGTAATAATTTTAAGTTATATAATTTAATTCATATTATTAAACTAGTTATCATATCATATTTTTTTTAACTTGACATGGCCAACACTGTTTAATGATGTAAAAAGATGATGTAGTACATAGATATAACGTACAAATTAATATAATGAAAGAAGAAATAAATACAAAATAAAAATTAACATAAAACGATAGAGGTATTTATGTATTTAATGTCTATCCTATTCAGTTATAAAAACTGATTTACAAAGGAGGACCTTAAATAAAATTAGGCTATGCAAACAATTAATAATAGCCTAATGAAGTCATAAATAACAATAACAAAAACAAAACAAACTACTGTAATACCGGTACATAAAATAAAAATCAAGAACAAGAACAAATAATTGACAAATGAAAATAGAATCAAATTAAGGGGAAATTCAACATATTAAATAATAAAAATAGAAGTATGTAGGCCTAAATAAGAAAGAACATGAAGAAAAAAATGTGAAAAAAAATATATATATAGGCCTATATATATAATTGGAACTCAGAACAAGATAAAACATGTTCTAGTGAGGGGAAAGGTACAGAAGGACGACAGCTTACCTGAGAAAGTAGATAGGCCGCTTAGAGAAACATATAGATGAGAAGACAAATAAACTGAGACGTTTCGGCCAACTAGTGGTCTTGATCACTCAGCGTGAGTAGAAGCTGGGTGATCAAGACCACTAGTTGGCCGAAACGTCTCAGTATATGTATTTACTTGTCTCCTCATGTACATGTTTCTCTAAGCGGCCTATCTACTGTCTCAGGTAAGCTGTCGTCCTTCTGTACCTTTCCCTAAATACTAGAACATGTTTTACCTTGTTCTGAGTTCCAATCAACTCAGCCTTTTGGCCTCTCCAAGTATACACTATATATATGTATTAGGGATGTCATAGGGTACCCGGGTTACCCGGATCCAGAAATTACCCGAATCCATTTTTAGAATCCGGATCCTTATCGGGTAGCATTTGTATAAAAAAAAAAAAAAAAAAAAAAGATACGTGACGATATTTCTGCGTCTACTTTCCTTGAAGCTACAGTGAATTCCTGCTTGTGGGCGTGGCCAGCTGGTCGCAGGTTAGTACGCGCTGTCATTACTGCGGGCGAGTTCTGTAAGGCCATATACACTCCCCTCCCCCACCCCCCTCTCCCTTCCCGCGCGCAGCGGCCGCACAGAGCCCAACCCACACAGCGGCCGGCAGCTGACACGGACAGAGAACGACCTTCAACCGCGTGGTCCCAAGATAAGATGACATAATTTAGGCTTTCAGGATTCGGGTAACCCGGTTCTTGGAAGGTCTGGAACCGGATCTGAATTTTGCTACCCTATGACATCCCTAATATATATATATATATATATATATATATATATATATATATATATATATATATATATATATAAAAGTGAAAAAAGAAGAAAACAAAAAAAAAACAAAAAAAAGAAAAATGAAAAAAGTGATTTGTTAACGGTCCCAGCTCAAACCTACCCATGGCGTAGAGTTTGTTGTCCAGCACGGTGACGCTGAGCGCGCTCCTCGCTATCCTTATACTGGACACGGTGGTCCACGCGTCCTTCTCAGTGTCGTATCGCTCCACCGAGCTGAGCTGGGTCGCACCGTCGTAGCCGCCCACCACGTAGATGTACTGGTTCAACGCCGCCACCCCTGCGACAACAGACAGACCGAAAAAAATTAGACGTCTTCAAATTTAAAAAACAAGAACCTAGAATAAAAAAAAATAGAATACAAAAAAAATATATAGGCCTAGGCCTACCGTATTTACACGAATAGAAGACGACTTCGAATTTAAGACGACCCCATATTTTCAAGAATTTAAAACTGAAAAAAATCATATTCATATTCATAATCTTAATATGCAAATTTAAGACGACCCAATATTTTAACTATAAAAATGGAAATAAATATAGGCCTAGTCTTAGATTCAGGTAAATATGGTATATATTTTTTTCTTAAAATATATAATATATATATATATTGTTTTAACCCATCCGCATCAGTTGCCTCATTTGGCTGGCCGCCCCCGGAAACCACGCACTTCTAGCGCGCGCCAAGGTTAACACGAATACGTCTTCATTGTCACTTTCGTCAATATCCATACCAATGTCCACATCGCTATCACTGTCACTGATAATAGTAGACCTAGCTGTTTTACTAGCCGGAACATGCACATTCGTATCTCTAGGCATACGCCTACACGCGAGACCTAGGCCTAGGCCTAGTGTCACTGTCATTGTCCATTTCACAATCGCTCTCACTCTCATTTGAAACCACAATATTTTGTAAGTTTGGGTTGTTGTAAACACCTTCTCCATCACTGTCACTAAAATCAGATCCTAGAATGTCTAAAATCTGTCTAATGTCACTTTCTTTGCCCCGAAAACAACTACTGCTTCCCGGCCCGAGTCCATCTTGACAAATTTGACAGCTGATCTAAGTTTCGGATCAAGATGAGCGGAGATAAAATCAATTTTAAGAACAAACAAAAGCCGACAGAGTTCAAGAAATGCACACTAGAATCGCCACTACCTTGAGCAAGAGATTGCAGGAATTAGTTCCGATATCGTACGCTAGATAGCACCACTATACATGTTCAAAGTGAAGCGCGCGCAAGTGCGTACCAGTCCGCTACTGGTTACCGTGGCCAGTTTCGTATAAGCGTACCAGTCCGCTTACGGATGCGGATGGGTTAAGTATCAAGCGATTGAGACGTAAAGCCCAAATATCAATCAATCGACACACATTTATCGTTGACGTACCCAACTTAAAAAATAATATTAAAAAAAGCAATTTTTTCTTCTTCTAAAGTTTTCCAAATTTAATACGCATTCCCGCGCACACACGCACGCCACTCACCGGCCCCGCTGCGTTTGGCCTTCATGCTCGCGATCATGGTCCACGCGTCGTTCTCGGGGTGGTAACACTCGCCGGTGTTGAACCGGTCCGCCCCATCGTAGCCGCCTATCGCGTAGAGCAGCCGGTTGACCACGGCCACACCGGCCCCCAGGCGACTAGAGTGCATCGGGCTCACGGTCGACCAGCGGTCCTCGTCAGGGTCGAACCTGAGACAGACACGGGGAAAAAAAACATGTAGTACGAAAATTTGTATGAATAAATTTAAATAAATAAATCATTGAATGAATGAATGAATAAATGAATAAATAAATAAATGAATAAATGAACGAAAAAAAGAATAAATGAATGAATAAATAAATGAATTAATAAATGAATGAATAAATAAATAAAACAATAAATAAATAAATAAATAAATGAATGAATAAATGAAAAAAAAAGTAATGAATCAATAAATAAATAAATAAATAAATAAATAAATAAGTAAATAAATAAATAAATGAATGAATAAATGAATAAATAAATAAATAAATAAATAAATAAATAAATACATAAATAAATAAATAAATAAATAATTAAAAAAATAAATAAACAAATAAACAAACAATAAATAAATAAATACATGAATAAATACATAAATTTATAAGTACATAAATACATAAATAAATAAATAAATAAATAAATAAATAAACAAATAAAAAAAAAAAATAAAAAATAAAAAAAATAACAAAATAACAAAATAAATAATCAAATAAAACCAAAAACCAAAGCACGTAGCGGTGACGCACCTCTCCACGCTGTTGTGGTACTGACAGCCCACGCTGCCCCCCACCGCGTACAGCAGTCCGTCCATCACGGCGACGCCCACCCTGTTGCGTGGTACGGCCATCGGGCTGCACGGACGCCATTGGTCGGTGGCCGGGTTGTAGCGGTCGACCCAGTCGGAGTCGTAGCTGCTGCCCGGCGAGTTGTTGCGGCCGCCCACCGCGTAGAACATGCCCTGCAACACACGCAACGCGCTGACATTGAGAACGTGACCATTGGTCGGTGGCCGGGTTGTAGCGGTCGACCCAGTCAGAGTCGTAGCTGCTGCCCGGGGAGTTGTTGCGACCGCCCACCGCGTAGAACATGCCCTGCAACACACGCAACGCGCTGACATTGAGAACTAGAATGGATAGCCAAAAGCGGGCATTTTAATAAGAAGAACGTGCAAATATTCGAGGTTTACTATTCAAAAATTTGATTTTAGTTTAAATTTTTTTTTTTTCATTTTTATTGTCACATGAGAAGAATGACAGGTCCAGAATCCCAAACACACAACACACTAAAATTAAGAACGTACATGGAGATCCGGCATGACGAACAATGATACCCAAATGTGGGCATTTAAGAAGAAGAAGAAGGATGTGCGAATATTCGAATTTTACTATTCAAAATAGGCCTATCGATTTAGGTTCAATTTATTTTTTATTTTTTTATTTTCATTTTTATTGTCACATGAGAAGAATGACAGGTACAGAATCTGAAAAACTACCTTTTTTGAGCTGTAGGATTAAAAATGAAGAGAAGGAAGGAAGAGTAGGAAACCCATTGTGTAGCCGATACAAAACCAAAGGCAGGACCAGAATCACTTTTTCAATATTTGGAAGCGTTCTCATGATACAATAAAACACATTAATTTTGGGCGGTTTTAACCAGTTCAGTGGCGACTTTCCCTCGCGCTTGCCGTGCGTGTAGTGGCGAATTATTTCCCCACGCTACTTGCGGTCGGTCGTAAGACCACCTTCTCTACAAACACGTGTTGCTGACACCATTTCAATACATGTAGTTCTATCTAGCGGAAAAAGATTGAACTAACTTCTTTGCAGAGAGCGGGGGAAAATTTTAAAGCGAGACTCGTCACGGCTACTGTAGGAGCGATTTCAAAATACTTATGACGAGATATTACGTCCAAGGCGCTACTGGGATATAACCGGCGTGACGGAATATCTCGTCATGACCACGGAACTGGTTAAGCCCAAATATCAAACAATATTTATTTATTTATATAGCCTTCCTTAAAACACTCATGTGCACGTCACAGGAACATGCGAGTATGCGAAGTTGTCATTTAGGAATAAAATAATACATATATACACACATACACACACATACAAACACATATACACACAGTATAGTACGAAAGTAGTATAAGTACAAGAGTCAAACTTCCATGAGTCATTACCACATTACATATAACAAGCCATACACTATACTAATAACTGATAACTATATTTCAAGGGAATCCGAACGAGTTGTTAACTGACCTTGAGGAAGGCCCCGCCCAGGCCCGACCTTGGCACCTTCAGCTTGGCCAGCTGCACCCAGGTTCTGTCGTCAGCATTATACCCCTCCAGCAGATCCAGCGAGTGTCGGAGGTAGCCGCCGGCTATGTAGATTATGCGCGGAGTGTTGGGGGTGCGCTCCTTCACGCACGGCTTCTTGTGTAACGTCAGGTCCTGAGGGAGAAACGACCGGACGTTGTGACGTTTGGTGCAGCACGTGCTTTTATAGATATTTTACAATAAAACCGCTATAAATATTCTATCAAACAAATTTAAATAAAATAAAATTAGGTGGCTCATTGGTCCACTGGTTAGCATCCCTGCTTTCAATGCAGAAGGTCCCAGGTTCAAATCCCGGCCCAGGCAGAAGTTTTTTAAATTCAATTAAGGATTCTGTTACATTACTTTTTGTCTTGGGAATAAGTAAACGGTGACTTTGGAGCCGTCCTAGCAACGAAGCACTCAATAAATTCAAAGTTGTTCTGAATCGGTCTTGTCGATTTTGACATTTGTCTGCAGGTGTTCGCACTCTCCAATCACTGATTCATTTGTTTTTTATTTGACATATCGATCTTTGATTGGTTATCGCTCACTCGTCGATGGTGTTCGAAGCCTACAGGGTTGTTTTAGTCGCTTTAAATTTAAGTCCCCCACTGAAAATCAGTCTTGTTACTGAGTGGGTAGACTCTATGAATACGAATTTTTTTTTTTTTTTATATCTGCTCCCTGTGTCCAACAATGAAGTCGGGTAAGGGATAGGTAATTAATCCCATCATATTCTGGCCCCTAGGTACATCGAAGCCGGCTGGCCATGCCTGACGCTTCCCTCATGTTAACTTCCTCCGGCTCCTCCTCTTCACTTTCTTCTTCCTCTGCTCTTTCTACAAATTCTGTCCATACTTTTCTATCTTCCCACCATCGTTCCTGATTGACCTCTTCCCAAGTTGCGTTTCTTCTTTCCGCGTCCATTTCTATCACCTCTTCCCCCCTCAGTCTTGGTCTTCCCCTCTTTCTTTTCTTTTACAAAATATTAAAGTATTAATCAAAACATTAAAGTATTTTACAATAAAAAAATAAAAAAACGTCTCTACTGGTTGACCAGACCCAGCATGATGGCATAATAGCCAAGTGTGGGCATTTAATAAGAAGATATTTTCGTCAAACTAATTGAATTCAAGAACGAAAGCGAATCGAAAACAGTTTAGAAAAAAAACTGCAACAATATAGCTTAGACTACTAATTAAAGCCTTTTTGTCCTTGAATTCAACAAGTTTGACGAAGGACTGAACCGTGTAATGTGGGTGTTATAAACATTATATCAAACATATTTAAATAATATAAAATTCAATCTCTGATTACAGTACTAATTTCCAGGTTACTTAATTATCTAACTTGCAAGACACCATCTCGGTGGCGGAAAACAATGAAACCGGTTGAAGCGCCCTTAAACCAAATACAAATTTGTATATAATTTTATCAAAGGACAATAAGGCACTATTGTCTAATTTGCAATTAACATTAACTAAATGAGTAGGAAAACTTGAAATTAGGTCACAATAAGTAAAAAAAAATTTAAAAAATTAAAAAATTAAAAAAAAATTAAAAATTAAAAAAATGTAAAAATTAAAAAAACATGAATGGTGTACCGACCTTGAAGATCTGCGCCAGGTACTCCCGACAGGCGGGCAGCTTCTTGAGCACGTCGCAGTTCTTCATCTGGTCGCGGAGGAACTTTGGCGTCAGGTACTGACACCGTACGGCATGCAGGATGTGCTCCATCTTGGGGTAGCGGTTGTCCTCGTCGTACTTTACCCACTTGAGCACGGCGTTGTACACCTGCGAACGCAAACACGCACGATAAAACAAATAATAACAAAAATTATTTTAATTTTTTTTAAATTATTTTAATTTTTTTTAAATTATTTTAATTTTTTTTAAATTTTATTTAAAAAAAAATTTTAAATTTTGTTTAAAATTTTTTTTTAAATTTTATTTAAAATTTTTTTTATTTTCTTTAAATTTTTTTTTTTAACTTTTACAACATTTTTGTTAGTGTCTAGTTTCAGGGCAGGCACTAAACGGTGGGGTTATTACTGCCCACGGAATTTTTAGTCATCGCCTCCTATTTTTACATTTTAGATCAGTTACTGATGTATGTATAGGGTCAAGGAACTGCACATTCATCAGAGGATGATGGAGTACGTCGCGAGGATGACAATAATTAGTAGGCCTACCTCTCTTTCCTCCTGGACGTTAAGTTCGTCTTTCTTTATGAGCGCCACCAGCTGGATTGCCGACAGTTGTAGGAACTCTTCCTCTTGGCATATCTGAAAGCAAAACAAAAGACAAAATATTAAAAAAAAACCTGCTCAGAGAAGTGGGCAGATGTTTGTGTGCTTTGGTGATCCCGAGAGCTATGCCGGCGGAAGCGTATGCTTCTGGTAGGGCCACCCTAGCCGGACAGGTCGAGGGGGAGAAGTCAGACGAAAGGCAGTCCACGTCCTCCCTTTTCCTCTTCCTCTCCACCCTCCTACTTGGCCCTTTCTTCCAAACATCTTTTATCTTCAAATTTCACCCACTCATCGGTCTCGTCAATTTGCAAAAATATGAGACGTTAAGCCCAAACAAATATCAATCAACCTAGGAATAAGTTTGAAACATCGTTACCAACCTGTGTAAAGTGTTGCTCTATAAACTGGTTGGCTTTCGTGTAGAGATCTTTGCAACCGTTGTGCTCCGCAAAGTTGGCGATACCTATGGCGTTCGTGGGGTCGAGTTGGCGTTCCAGGAACACACAGCAGGCGTCGATCACATTGGCGACCTGGAACAGATAATAGTAGGCCTCATTTATTTTATTTCACCCAATCATCGTCTCGATTAGCCAAGTTGCAAAAATAAAATACGAGACGTTAAGCCCAAATATCGATCGATCAATAATCAACTTTTTATACTCATCTAGGAGGCGCGAATTATCTCCGCTGTTTAAAGCGCCCCAAATCCACAAATCAATAAATCAATAAATAAATCAATCAATCAATCAATAGAGATGATGCGTTCGATTCACCTGAAACATGGTGGCAGCCGGCAGCAGCGTACACACAGTGTTCTCTGTCACGCGTAATCAATCAAGTAAAAAAGTAAAATCAAATAAAATAAAATAAAATAAAATAAAATAAAATAAAATAAAATAAAATAAAATAAAATGAAATTAAATTTAAAAAAATAAAAATAAAATAATACAATAAAATAAAACAATCAATCAATCAATCAATCAGCGCTCGACTCACCTGGAACATGGTGGCGGCCGGCAGCAACGTACACACGGTGTTCTCTGTCACGCGTATCTGTCCCGTGTACATAAAGTACATGATCTTGGCCATAGCGGTCGGACACACCCCCTGCAGCTTGACCCGCTTCATCTCGCACTCGCGCAGCCCCCCGGTGAACATGGCCTGCGGGGGAGAACAGTTCTCAATTTAAAAACAAAATTTTCAAAAAAAAAAAATTAAAAATCATGATTTTTTTTATTAAAAAAATCGTAAAAAAAAAATATTTTTTTTTAAATTAAATTTTTATTATTTTTTATTTACTTTTTTTTTTGTAAATTTAAATCAACATTGTGATTTAAACTGGGTTCAATGAGTGGAAAGGGGAAATTGGTTGACGGACCTCATTTCGTCACCTCCTACGATTGGCAGAGCCACCTTGGCCTTCATAAGACCAACCAGTGTTGAGTACGCCGTCGTTAAACGGCTCTAAACTCTAATCTAATCTAAACATGACGGGCAGTTCTACAATGTTAGGAGCGAATAATGAGACGATTATCTACTGCGATGCAATTTAAGTAGGCTAATGTCGTTGCAACGACAGATAAGCCGACCATAAGCTATGTGTGACAATGCTATTTCCTTCAAGGTTTACAACACACTAGAAAGCTAAAAGACTAGACAGAAACTTTGGTTTGGATTGTTTTTCATTGCAAAAGCCAAAATGCATAAGATTGAAAGATATATTTTTATAAAAGGTGATATTCATTTAAAATTTTATTATTTATTATTAACCTAGATTAGGCCTAGGCTAAATATTATTAATTTACTTTTAATTTAAAAATATATTAATCGATCTTAATATCTAAAGCGGCCAAATATCATTATCATCACTATCATTCATTTACCCGGAGGTCTGTATTCAAACTAAACCAAATAGGTTGTAAATAACAGTACGTATTTGACTAAACCATGCAATCTTGAATCTAGAAAAAAGTGTTCCAGAAAGAAACAACATATCAAGCTGGTCCTACGTTGAGTTATTTCAAATGAACAAACCTTCATTATCATCACTATCATTCATTTACCCGGAGGTCTGTATTCAAACTAAACCAAATAGGTTGTAAATTACAGTACGTATTTGACTAACCACGCAATCTAGAAAAGCTAGTACGTATATTGATCAGAAAGAAACAACATATCAAGCTGGTCAATAAACTTGAACTTGGCTTTCGGGTATAGCCGCGTCGATTATCGCTTAAAAGCTGATGTTTCGGGCAGGTTACACTACCCATCTTCAGAGCTAAAACTTGAAGAAGTCACAGAATGAAACCTACTTGGTCCAGTCCCACTCTGTGATGAATGCATATCAAGCTTGTTCTACATGGAGTTATTTCGAGTGAACAAACCTTGACCTGCTCCCCCCTCACGATATTGATTTGACCTACGGACGGATGGATGCAGGTGTACGGGTTGACCTCGATACCATTGGGAGTAGTAGAGCTACTTTGGGAACAGATCAATACTAGGGAGATGGCACCACCTGGGTCTATGACCTTTTCAACCATGCAAATAGACATGTGCAACATTGATAGTTGATACGTAGACGATAATATGATTGGACTGATAGTCGATACGTACATCCGATAATATGATTGGACGATATGGGTGACATCCCTGTTAGTAGTGGTCGTCGTTCCCTTTCTTTTTTCCTCCCTATAACCACTCTGAATGTCAAGTTTTCCTATTTCCTCCTCACCCTCCTATTTGCGTTCCCAATTTCATCACCCCCCCCGGGCATGCGAGTAAAATAACAAAACGTTGGGGTTCGTAAAGTTCAAATTTACAATTTGTATGTGCATTGTGACGTGTGCCGTTACGCGTTATAATTCGTATTCTTTGACGGGGGTACATGGTCGCTTTCCCTCTAGACTTGTGATTTTCTTAGTTTGATGCTTCGCTCCATCGCTATGTGACCACCCCTCACCCCCGTGACAACCCAACAATCATATATTTATTTATTTCATATTATATTATTTATAATCAGTCGTATTTGCTATGCTGGGCAGTAGTCACATAACTTGAAGCTCCACCCCGGAGTTTCAAACTATTTCAAACTAAGAATGTCTTGGGAAAGGGGTAAACGCAAGAGAAGTGTAATATAATAATCAATTTTATGACATTCCTACAAATTTTGGAAAAAGTGCAGTGGACTAAAAAAAAAAGAAAAACCAATCGGGCATGTAAATTTTATATCTGAGTATTTTGTATGTGATATTTCTGACAATTGTTGAGCCGTGTATATATATAACAAGGGTGTGTGTGTCTACCTTGAAGTAGGGGCTGGCGGCCGCCAACACAACCTTGTGCGCGTGGAACAACTCAGGGCCGACCTCCAGGATGACGTCCGTCAACATGTGATGACTGCGCATCATGAACATCATCTGGAACATGACAAGCAAACACGTTCGGACTTGCACATCGTCACTCACTGCATCGTCGTCGTCATCGCATCACCTTTCTCCTCCTTTGTAAATATTGTCCTCCTTTGTAAATCAGTTTTTATAACTGAATAGGATAGACATTCAATAAATGAATAAATAAATAAATAAATAAATAAATAAATAAATAAATAAATAAATAAATAAATAAATAAATAAATAAATAAATAAATAAATAAATAAACAAACAAACAAACAAACAAACAAACAAACAAATAAATAAATAAATAAATAAAACAATAAATGAATAAATAAATAAATAGGCTTAATATATAATAAATAAATAAATAAATAAATAAATATATAATATATACATATATCTTGACCCCGTTTCCAACATTAATTAATTAATGTATTTATTAATAAATAAATAAATAAATAAATAAATAAATAAATAAATAAATAAATAAATAAATAAATAAATAAATAAATAAATAAATAAATAAATAAATAAATAAATAAATAAATAAATAAATAAATAAATAAATGAATAAATAAATAAATAAATAAATAAATAAATAAATAAATAAATAAATAAATATAGGCTAGATGAATAAATAAATTTAATGGCATCGTATCACCCTAGCCGGACAGGGCGAGAGGGAGAAGCCAGACGAAATGCAGTCCACGTCCTCCCCGCCCTCCTACTTGCCCCTTACCTCCAAGACCCCCTGTTTCATTTTCATATTTCACGCACTTATCGTCTCGATTAGCCAAGTTGCAAAAATGTGTATGTGACGTAAAACCAACAATAACCATAATAGAGTTCCTCCTCCTAGTGGTGACCGGTGCCCGCATAGAGGGCTCTCCTGCATTCCTCCCCGCCCTCCCAAACTTGCCCCTTTCCACAAAACACTCCCTCCGACGTCATATGATCATAGTTGTGCTGCGAGTACGTCGTTACGCAAATAATAAAATAACATCAAATAAAATAAAAATAAAATGAAAAATAAAATAAACATATAAAATAAAAAATAAAATAATAAAATAAAATAACGCAAATAATTAAAATCATGAATCTCTGCACAATTTTTCTTTTTTTTTTCTCTCTCCTAAGTCTCTCGTCTAATTCATTCCGGGGATCCCCTTTGCGACCCAAGGGCCCACCAATCACCCCCCCCCCCCCCCCACCACCAAATTATTACATTCCTCAAACCTGTTCTACCAAACCTCACACCCCAACGTCCAAGCGTGCGTTAATCCCACATAAACGAAAGACATAGGCTACACAGTACACAATGTTGCAAATGTATTTATCAAGTTATTAATTATAATTTATAATATGTATATATTATTATCAACATCAACCAGTTTAAATAGATTATTTATTTCCGTACATGTACGCATTTCAACTTGTTATCGCGCAGCTTAAACCCGGAGATAAACAACAAACGCCGACTCATGTCCGTGTTTTCACTATGCACCACATATCGGCAGGCAGGGCTGTATGTATGCAGTACGCACCGAGATAGGAGTAGGCTACGTGCCGGTACCAGGCTTCCCCTCCTCCCTTACCCATTATCATTCATCAATTATCACTCATCAGGCTATAAAGAGGGCATTGTGCCCTACACTGGCCTTAATTACAATAAAGTAAGTAGTAAGTACGCACCAGATAGGAGTAGGCTACGTGCCGGTACCAAGCTTCCCCTCCTCCCTTCTTCATTATCATTGACCAATCATCATTCATCAGGCTACAAACAGGGCATTGTGCCCTACACTACTGGTCTTAATTACAATAAAGTAAGTAAGTAAGTACGCACCGAGATAGGAGTAGGCTACGTGCCGGTACCAGGCTTACCCTCCTCCCTTCCTCATTATCATTCATCAATCATCCCTCATCAGGCTATAAAGAGGGCATTGCGGCCTACACTACTGGCCTTAATTACAATAAAGTAAGTAGTAAGTACGCACCGAGATAGGAGTAGGCTACGTGCTGGTACCAGGCAACCCATCCTCCCTTATACTCATTATCATTCATCAATCATCACTCGTCAGGCTAAAGAGGGCGTTGTGCCCTACACTACTGGCCTTAATTACAATAAAGTAAGTAGTAAGTACGCACGAGAGGAGTAGGCTACGTGCCGGTACCAGGCTTCCCCTCCTCCCTTCCTCGTTATGACTCCCCTTATGACGACTCTCGCGATATAGACGGACCTGATTCGGAAGACGTCATATGACCTAAGCTGTCGGAGTACGTCGTTAGACATCAACAATAATAATAATAATAATGTCTGTCTTCTATTGTCTGTCAGTCAGTCCGTCTATCTGTCTGTCTGTCTGTCTGTCTATCTGTCTGCCGGTCTGTCGATCTGTCTGTCTTCTATTGTCTATCTATCTGTCTGTCTGTCGATCTGTCTGTCTTCTATTTTCTATCTATCTGTCTGTCTACTATTGTCTATCTGTCTATCTATCTACTATTTTCTATCTGTCTATCTGTCTATCTGTCTGTCTGTCTGTCTGTCTATCTGTCAGTCTGTCTGTCGTGTACACCACAAGATATAGGAACACTCACTGCGTACGTACAACCTTGGCGAATTTTTCAACAGTCATGGTGAAGTGGCCGTTACATTCAATTCATGGACTGTGTGCGCAAGTGTGTGTGTGTGTACGGAAAGTCCTTGAGGTCATTAACTAGTACACATAGTGCGCGCTATTATTATTATTATCATAAACATTCCCTTGAGAGGAGGGGAAGGAAGTAGATCACTTTCACTTGTTGTACAAACAACAACAGTATTCTCGATCGCTCTGCCTGCATAACTCTAGGGGGGGGGGGGGGGGGGGGGGGGAATACATTTTTACTTCACTACCATCAAAATAATATGTAGGTATTTATTAACTAAATAAAAAAAATTCACATTTAGAGTCTACCCACTCAGTAACGAAACTGATTTTCAGTGGCAGACTTTAATTGGACAATTCTGTGTTGTGGCAGCTTGATTGTGATTGGTTCGTTGGTGTTGTGTGATGCTCGCTGTTCTAATTTTCCTCCCCGTCCTTCTATACTATGCCCCTTTTCTCCAATCCAAACATCTTCATCTTCATATTTCGCCCACTACTCATCGTCTCAATTAGCCACGTTGCAAGAAATACGAGACGTTAAGCACAAATATCAATCAATCAATCAATCAATCAATCAATCAATCAATCATCATCAGCGAGAGCTCTTCGCCGTCCAGCTTATGAATCAACCACAACTAGAATACAACCACATGATATATTTGTGCTAGTACTGAATTCGGCAATTTAAGGATATGAATAGGTACGTCCTCGCTTTCATAAGATTACAAATGCTGAGAAGGTGTATCGGGGGTTGCATACGCGCTACAAGTACGGGGTAGTAGGGTTGAGGCAATTCCCGTGCGGAGCGCTGAGAAGGTGTATAGAGGGTTGCCTACGCGCTACAAGTACGGGGTAGCAGGGTTGAGGCAACTCCCGTGCGGAGCGCTGAGAAGGTGTATCGGGGGTTGCCTACGCGCTACAAGTACGGGGTAGCAGGGTTGAGGCAATTCCCGTCCGGAGCGCTGAGAAGGTGTATCGAGGGTTGCCTACGCGCTACAAGTACGGGGTAGCAAGGTTGAGTCAATTCCCGTGCGGAGCGCTGAGAAGGTATATCGGGGGTTGCCTATGCGCTACAAGTACGGGGTAGTAGGGTTGAGGCAACTCCCGTGCGGAGCGCTGAGAAGGAGTATCGGGGGTTGCCTACGCGCTACAAGTACGGGGTAGAAGGGTTGA
>OX246747.1:31682948-31735308 GCA_945910005.1 Isoperla grammatica
ACGGGGTAGCAGGGTTGAGGCAAGTCCCGCGGGGAGCGCTGAGAAGGTGTATCGAGGGTTGCCTACGCGCTACAAGTACGGGGTAGCAGGGTTGAGGCAAGTCCCGCGGGGAGCGCTGAGAAGGTGTATCGAGGGTTGCCTACGCGCTACAAGTACGGGGTAGCAGGGTTGAGGCAAGTCCCGCGGGGAGCGCTGAGAAGGTGTATCGAGGGTTGCCTACGCGCTACAAGTACGGGGTAGCAGGGTTGAGGCAACTGCCGTGCGGCGCGCTGAGAAGGTGTATCGAGGGTTGCCTACGCGCTACAAGTACGGGGTAGCAGGGTTGAGGCAAGTCCCGCGGGGAGCGCTGAGAAGGTGTATCGAGGGTTGCCTACGCGCTACAAGTACGGGGTAGCAGGGTTGAGGCAAGTCCCGCGGGGAGCGCTGAGAAGGTGTATCGAGGGTTGCCTACGCGCTACAAGTACGGGGTAGCAGGGTTGAGGCAAGTCCCGCGGGGAGCGCTGAGAAGGTGTATCGAGGGTTGCCTACGCGCTACAAGTACGGGGTAGCAGGGTTGAGGCAAGTCCCGCGGGGAGCGCTGAGAAGGTGTATCGAGGGTTGCCTACGCGCTACAAGTACGGGGTAGCAGGGTTGAGGCAAGTCCCGCGGGGAGCGCTGAGAAGGTGTATCGAGGGTTGCCTACGCGCTACAAGTACGGGGTAGCAGGGTTGAGGCAAGTCCCGCGGGGAGCGCTGAGAAGGTGTATCGAGGGTTGCCTACGCGCTACAAGTACGGGGTAGCAGGGTTGAGGCAAGTCCCGCGGGGAGCGCTGAGAAGGTGTATCGAGGGTTGCCTACGCGCTACAAGTACGGGGTAGCAGGGTTGAGGCAAGTCCCGCGGGGAGCGCTGAGAAGGTGTATCGAGGGTTGCCTACGCGCTACAAGTACGGGGTAGCAGGGTTGAGGCAAGTCCCGCGGGGAGCGCTGAGAAGGTGTATCGAGGGTTGCCTACGCGCTACAAGTACGGGGTAGCAGGGTTGAGGCAAGTCCCGCGGGGAGCGCTGAGAAGGTGTATCGAGGGTTGCCTACGCGCTACAAGTACGGGGTAGCAGGGTTGAGGCAAGTCCCGCGGGGAGCGCTGAGAAGGTGTATCGAGGGTTGCCTACGCGCTACAAGTACGGGGTAGCAGGGTTGAGGCAAGTGCCGTGTGGAGCGCTGAGAAGGTGTATAGAGGGTTGCCTACGCGCTGCAAGTACGGGGTAGCAGGGTTGAGGCAACTGCCGTGTGGAGCGCTGAGAAGGTGTATAGAGGGTTGGCTACGCGCTGCAAGTACGGGGTAGCAGGGTTGAGGCAACTGCCGTGTGGAGCGCTGAGAAGGTGTATAGAGGGTTGCCTACGCGCTGCAAGTACGGGGTAGCAGGGTTGAGGCAACTGCCGTGTGGAGCGCTGAGAAGGTGTATCGAGGGTTGCCTACGCGCTACAAGTACGGGGTAGCAGGGTTGAGGCAATTCCCGTGCGGAGCGCTGAGAAGATGTATCGAGGGTTGCCTACGCGCTGCAAGTACGGGGTAGCAGGGTTGAGGCAACTCCCGCGGGGAGCGCTGAGAAGGTGTATCGAGGGTTGCCTACGCGCTACAAGTAAGGGGTAGCAGGGTTGAGGCAACTCCCGTGCGGAGCGCTGAGAAGGTGTATCGAGGGTTGCCTACGCGCTACAAGTAAGGCGCACTGACGGGGCAGAAGGGTTGAGGAGAAGCTGCCTTTCGTCTGGCTTCTCCACCTCTACCTGTTTGTTGCTAGGGTGGCCCTAGGGGCATATACACTGTTAGTATAATTCAGTACTAATCACAACAGTGTAAGGACCGGTCAAACAATAAGAAAGCTATTTAGAGGATTTCAAAGGTTTTGATTGGTCGTTGCCATGGAGAAAACAAGCTATTCGACGAACAAGTATAGTTATTGGGACATTGTAAGACTGGACCTTGAACTACTTTGACTAATGATGACAATTTATTAAACAAATCACATGTTAGCCCACCCCCCTGTCCCAGCATGCACACCACATGCAGCTATAGCTATGCGGACGATTGTGTGTGATAACGATTTACGGAACTTGACGACGATGACTTTTAAAACACGAGTTTTCCTCATAGAGATAATCCATCTCCGAGCAAGAAGATAAGCGGTAGAAACGCACCGATACGTCACCATGATAAGCTAAAATAGCTACTATACTACAGCTATATAGCTATTGTGTCGATCACGATGATGCTTCTACGGCCGAGTACAGTTGCTGAGTACGGAGTTACAAATACATATGTACGTGACCCAGGCTACTTTAACGTGGTGGGCAAGTGCTTTGCTGATCCCGAGAGCAATGTCGCCGGCTTCTGGTAGGGGGGGCCACCCTAGCCGGACAGGTCGAGGAGGAGAAGTCAGACAGACGAAATGCAGTCCACACGTCCGTCCGCCCCTTTTCCCTTTGCCTCCTAACATCCCCCGACGTCATAAAATCATAGTTGTCGAGTACGTCTTTAAACACCATAAATAAATAAATACATGAATAAATACATGAATAAATAGATAAATAAATAAATAAATAAATAAATAAATAAATAAATAAATAAATAAATAAATAAATAAATAAATAAATAAATAAATAAATACATATATAAATAAATAGACTAAATAAATAAATACATACATACATACATACGTATACATACATACATACATACATACATACATACATACATACATACATACATACATACATACATACATACATACATACATACATACATACATACATACATACATACATACATACATACATACATACATACATACATACATAAATACAATAGGCCTACATACATCAGTGTACCTACATATAAAACTCATCTTCGTAATACTTACAGCTATAGTATTCATCTGATCCGTGACAAATCCTCACCAACAGGATCAATTCAAGACAATTTACAAATAAATACAAAGTCGTGAATGACATACACTTGTTATAATTGTTATTGTAAGCAACGAAGATACTATAACACTCTTTTTACCACCGTCACCGCCAGCTGGCATATACCCAACTGTTTGTACATATAGCCTATATGTCTGTACGAAGCGACAGCACATGACACACAACACAAAACACACCTGTTGATGATAATATCAATTCTCTTTAACTACTTGCTGCACACACAAAATGCAACTCATCGTTACTTTGCATCAACTCTTTACAACGTGCGCTTATCTCGGTTCGTTGCTGCAACTACTGTCGAAGTTTATTACGATACAACAATGATGATAAGCTTGAATGACGTTTCACATTGATTCGTCGCACACGCACATGCACACGCACACGCAAACACGTACTGATAAATATGCTAAAGACATGTTGTATATTACATTGTAAATAATTGTACATAATATCTAGTTTAGTTGATAATTTTGTAGCCTAAATTAAGTTAGTTATAGGCTATGTATCATGGTAGTAAGACACAATCTGTGTAATGGGGCTGAGCTCTAATTCTTTCTACCATCAATGTGCATTGTACAAGGGCTATTACATGTATCTTTTGTACTGGGTCAGAGCATTGAAAATAAATAATAATATAATGATAATAATAATAATAATAATAATAATAATAAAGGAGACTCCGTCCCTTCCCCCCCACCACTGTACCACTGAAGATTACTCCTCCCCCTTGGCCCTGCCCTCCCTTGCTGGACTCCCTTATGACGACCCCCGCGATATATAGATGGACCTGATTCGGAAGACGTCATATGACCTAAGCTGTCGAGTACGTCGTTAAACACCACCATTCAATCATCATCATCCCCCATCCCTCGAATTCGTCTTCATATTTTTCATCCACTCATTGTCTTGATTAGCCAAGCTGC
Organism: Isoperla grammatica; assembly: GCA_945910005.1. Taxonomy (NCBI): domain Eukaryota; kingdom Metazoa; phylum Arthropoda; class Insecta; order Plecoptera; family Perlodidae; genus Isoperla; species Isoperla grammatica. Next base: position 31,686,832 of record OX246747.1, read on the forward strand.
AAACATGTGAGAAAACGCGTAAAACCCAAATATCAATCAATCGTACGACAGGCAAAGGTACATAACTATTTTTTTTCGTAGGAGTACCCGTTATAGGGTGCACACCAGCTTTACCTGATGTGCCCCTCTTCAGGTGACTAACTAGGTTATTAGGGTGTTTGGATAGCTGGTAAGGAATGTCCGAGGGCTATAAGTAGGACTCAATCCCAGCATTCGCCTTTACGACTGAGGAAAACCTCGGTAAAAACCTTTAGTCAGGACTGACGGTGGCCGGAAACGAACCGGCAACCTCCCGAATCAGAGTCTCGCGTCTTACCACTGAGCCACCTCTTCTGATTCAACCTCGATCGATGAACATACAAATTGATACAATCTAAATGGACTCTCAAGTGTACTGACTGCAACCTTATCGTGGTGGGCAAGTTTGCGTGCAGCTTTGCTGATCCCGACAGCTATGCCGGCAGAAGCGTATGCTTCTGGTAAGGGAGCGATCCTAGGTCTAGGGGTAGAAGTCAGACGAAATGCTGTCCACATCCTTTTACCGCCCATGCTCCTACTTGCCCCGCCCCCTTCCCTTTCGACCAAACACCACCCGACGTCATAAACACCACCCGACGTCATAAACACCACCCGACGTCATACGATCCTAGTTTGCTGTCCAATACGTCGTTAAACAACAAAAACATCAAATCTTTTTATAAAAAAACAAAAAAAATACACCAACGGGGTTGTGTCGAGGCCTTCGTTATACTCACTTCGTTCTCGGTTGTGTGGACAAATATTACCGGTCGCTTTTTACGGATAGGCAGAGCTATCCTGAACCTATAGGCCACTCAAAATAGACTAGATGCAATCTGGTGGCAAGCAAATAAACTTCTATGAGGGGGAGATTACTCATCGTTGATTTGTTGAAACCATCAATGACGCAGACAAGGAGGTAGCTTAACAGTGCTATCTATTGTTAGTTTGAGTCTCCAATTCCACCTATGGTTTGCGTTGAAAAATATTAACGTCACTCACTCCGTACGATAAGCAGAGCTACGCGGTCCCCTATTCTACCCTTACCACCGTGGACAGCCAGGTTGAAACACCATTAGAAAAACACAACATTATACAACTATATGGTTGTGTAAACAAACATTTACCGTCGTATCGCAGACAGCAGCCAAGATAAAATACAATAAGCAAACAAACATACACTTGTGAGCGAGTTGTGACAGTGTGGTTACTTGTTCGGTTGTTTTGCATTGTGTAAGCCGGCTGTTCACTTACACAACCTGTACGGGTGGCAGAGTAAATAGAGACACGACGACACACAATGACTGTGTGGTTGGAGGTGCTTTGCCAAGAATAAGTCAACTTCATTCATGCGTGCGGTGCAGAAGACAGACAGAGAGGCAGAGAGACAGACAGACAGACAGACAGACAGACAGACAGACAGACAGACAGACAGACAGACAGACAGACAGACAGACAGGCAGGCAGACAGACAGACAGACAGACAGACAGACAGACAGACAGACAGACAGACAGACAGGCAGGCAGGCAGACAGGCAGGCAGGCAGGCAGGCAGGCAGGCAGGCAGGCAGACAGACAGACAGACAGACAGACAGACAGACAGACAGACAGACAGACAGACGGATGCTGTAGCATAGAGTCGAGTGTATTGTGCTGAGCCAAACGACTACCAGACTACAACAAACTCTACTAAAGGAAATAGATAGTCAAGTTGTCCCCCCCTAAAGTAACGAATATCTCAGACTACCATCCTACCATCCTCCTACCATCCATCTAGCCTACTTGAACCAGAACCAGGTCCATTTGGGACCCCGAGTTGAGTTGGTTAGGCCCCTACGGTGTCTACGGACGAGTATTGCTCCCTGTATATAGGGGAAAATCCCGTTTTTGTAATTGTGTGTGTCCACCCCGTTGACTGCCGCTTGAGATTTTAGACAAGATTGACATTTACAACAGCTGTCAACAAAGGAGGCGACGCGGCCAAGTCGCCCTTTGTGTGTAGGCCTAATGATTGGCAGGGTGCTTCTTGGGTTGGCACGCAGAGTATGTAGGCCTAGATACACGCAAGAAATTTGATAATTTTGTTTCAGTCAAGGCCGCTGTGAAACGCACAGACTGGCACCAAAATGATCTCGACGAGGATTTCCCCCCCCCCCCCCCCCCCGACTCCCCCCGACTCCCCCACTTATATTTCGGTTCCGCTCTCTAAACATGGGCTGATTGAAACCCCCCTCCCCCTACCCCCCTTACCGATTCATGGACACGCCACTGATCCTCTCGTCTACACAAGACACACACACATACAGACAGACAGACAGACAAGTCAACAGACAGACAGTCAAGTATAGGTAGCATAGCAAACTGTTATGTTAAATTATGGCAACCCTACACACAGACAGACCTACAGACAGACAGGCAGACGGACACCGCGTCAAGCACGTACCTTCATCGCGTCCTTGATGTAGTTGGCCATGAAGAACGTCATGTCGCCTATATCACCCCCACCGCCCCCCTTGTCCTGGTCCTCGCCGTCACGTGGTATCGTCTTGAAGCACGTACCCTTGCCCGAGTACTTCAAGTCGATGAATTGCGATCCCATGATGTCCTCTTCGGCGTCCATAGTCGAGCCGCCCGACGCGTGATTGAAGTTCCACATGTGTGACTGTGTTACAAGTCAACGGGCCAAGCTAAGCTAGAGGCTCTGCTACTATTACACTACACTGAAAACATGCACTGTCACTTAGTGAAATGATCGCTTGTTGGCTCGCTGAGCCGCTTGCTTGATTTCTTTTATCTCACTTCCATTACATATATAGAGCGAGCGAGCGCGTAAATAAATAAATAAACAAACACACGCACACGACGCAACGAAGAAATGAATATTATATAAAATATGTTATCACTTCAATAATAAATAAATAAATAAATAAACACGGAAAAAAAATGATTTTAAAAACGAAAAATTATTAAAAACAAAAAAAAACACACACTAATAATCCATTATTGCGAACACGAGAACAGTATTTTGTATTTAAATTGACCGTTTTTTCGCGGGCACATTCTTTTCTCCTTTTCTTCGCTTCCCCTACGACGATTGTCGGCGACAACGATGTAGGCCTACTCCTCTTTCTCGCACCACGACCACGTGTTCGGAGGACGATGACAATGTCTTACGCGACCCGACGACTAGGTTCTCGTCGTCGTGGTGGCATTGTCGCCGTCGTCGCCGCGACTGACGACGCAGCAGCGGTGACGATACCATTGTCGTCGTCGTCGTCGTCAACAGCAGCGCTCCATAGCCGCGCGGCGGCGGCGGTCGTAACTAACGTTTTTCGTCGTCGTCCCGTCTAGTCTGTTCCTTCGTGAGTGAGTGCGGCGCGGCGCGATCACAGCATGCAGTGTAGACAACAGCTGTAGTAAGTACTTACTCCTTGCGTCGCCGATCCGCCGATGACTAGCACAATTTTATTATAATAAATACCGCGCTATCATGCTGCCTGCCTCCTCGATGCTGACTCACTCACTACGGACACGGATGGAGAGCGAGACCTGAAACAAGAGTATATAGTCTATATGGAATATATTAACGATTGCAAAAACATATTTCGTCGAATGGATGGGCCCCGTTTGTTTAGTGTTAGTTAGAGTTGGACCTTGAAGGAAATAACAATGTGCATGGCCGGTTGGTCCCGCAGAGAGAGAGAGAGAGAGAGAGAGAGAGAGAGAGAGAGAGAGTTGGCTGGTTGGTCAGCAGATCTCGATGAATGCGCATGGTCATCTAAACAGGTTGCTGTGTGGCAGGGCCTATTAGTAGTGGGATATTCTGGCTTGTTTGGGTTGTTCTAAAAATATGGCGTGGCATTCTTTTTTTTTTTTTTTTTTTAGAATTTAGTGATTTGGGTGTTTGTGCGACTAATTTGTCTCCCTTTCGGCGGCTTGTTTTGGTCTTGGACAAGGTCTTTGTCAAAATGTGTCATGGATTTCCAGTGGCGTATCCAGGAATTGGGAAGGGGGGGGGGGGTTCAACCCATATTATAGAGAGCGGAGCCGAAACATAATTGGGGTTCCGGGGAGCTTGCCCCCCGAAACAATTCTCGTCAATGGTCATTTTAGTGCAAATCTGTGCGTTTTACAGCGGCCAACTGAAACAAGATTACTTATTCTGGCAACACATTTTTTCCTTAGCACCGCTAATAAAAGGAACCTCAATCAATAATTTGCATATTTTTCGTATTGCTTTTGCTTTTAATTACAACAATATACAATGATTATAAAGTAAAACATCTGACTGTCTATTGAAATACTGTCTATTGAAATGTAAACGGTCATTTTCCATGTTTCCTTACCAAAAGGGGGGAGGGGGGGGGGTGTCCCCCCCCGCGTGTATACGCCACTGCGGATTTTCTGCCTGCTTATCAGCCACCCACCCTCTACCCCTTTCTACATTCCCGCTTACTTTGAGATTAGGTATAGGGGGTTTGGTCACTTATGCATTTACACCTGTCAATGTTATTACTTGTGATGTTCCTAATATTTGTTCGATGGGTTGTTTGGCCTCGGTGTCGTTGTTTACGGAGAGTGTACAAATATGTACAAACAAAAATAGGTGACGATTGCTGCGCTCGACCAGCCAAGTGGCTCTTCTGCATAATATTATGCTTCTGGTCGTATAGTAGGCCCATCCTAGCCGGCCGGACAGGTCGAGGTAGAGAAGTCTGACGGAACACAGTCCACGTCCTCCCCTTCCATAACCTTGACGTTTTACGCCCCCATTTGCTACAAACCTCCCTCCCCCCGCCCCCAGACGTCATATGATCTTAGTTGTCGACAACAAATAATCAATCAATTCATATTTCATTTCACCCACTCGTCGTCTCGATTATAGCAATGTTGTAAAAATAAAACGGGACGTAGAACCCAAATATCATCGTCAAGATGTTGGGAGTTGATCTCCCAGGGAGGGACTGCTGCTATACCTTATCGTGGTGGGCAGGTTTGCGTGCTATGTTGATCCCGAGAGCTATGCCGGCGGAAGCGTATGCTTCTGGTAGGGCCACCTTAGCCGGACAAGTCGAGGTGGAGAAGCCAGACGAAAGGTAGTCCACGTCTTCCCCTTTACGTCCTACTTGTCCCTTTCCTCAAAACACCCTCCGTCATCATCATAATAATTATAATAACTTTTCGTAGGAATACCCGTTATATAGGGTGCACACCAGCTTTACCTGACGTGCCCCTCTTCAGATGACTAACTACGAAGAACTGAGCGGGCAATGAGTGGGTACACCGACAATAAACACAAGTTTATTAATTTGTATTAATTAATTATTAAGGGATCTGTTGTCTAATTCAAATGTTACATATACCAATTTTAGCAATTTCGTTTAGAAATTTTCCAATAGCATTTCTGCCCCCTGTCTGATCTGATTCATGCATCATTGCGCTACAGCTACATTGTGCATGCATCATTACGCTACAGCTACATTGTGCATCATTGCGCTACAGCCACGATATGGGTCACTGAGGTCAGGGTAGCTATTAAAGTAGTAGATAGATCTACATATTTTCAATGAGAGACCCGACATCCAACGTGGGTGGGTGGTTTAGTTATATAAATGCCGCACGCGATGGTATTGACCCCCCCTCATACAACCCAATCCGACCGACAGACATAACACACAGGAATTAGCTCAAGGTGGATCACGCTGCAGTGATTGTAACTATTCGAGTTGCCCTATTCTCATGTTCATTTTCTAAAATTCTACAGACCCGTCTGGGCCCGGGTAAGAATAGGCCTAGAGAAACTCTGCTAGTCGTAAGAGGCGACGAAAGGAGACCCGTCTCGGCCCGGGGTAGAAGAGGCCTAGAGTGACTCTGCTAGTCGAAAGAGGCGACGAAAGGAGACCCGTCTGGGCCCGGGTAAGAATAGGCCTAGAGTGACTCTGCTAGTCGTAAGAGGCAACGAAAGGAGACCCGTCTCGGCCCGGGGTAGAATAGGCCTAAAGTGACTCTGCTAGTCGTAAGAGGCAACGAGAGGAGACCCGTCTCGGCCCGGGGTAGAATAGGCTCAGTGACTCTGCTAGTCGTAAGAGGCGACGAAAGGAGACCCGTCTCGGCCCGGGGTAGAATAGGCCTAGAGTGACTCTGCTAGTCGTAAGAGGCGACGAAAGGAGACCCTGTCCTTCCCCCCCCCCCCCTCCACTGTCCCACTGAATATCTCTCCTCCCACTTGGCCCTGCCCTCCCTACCAGGACTCCCGTATGACGACCCACGCGGCGTACAATGGATATGATTCGGATGTGGCTTAATTCTTCATCATCATCTTCCTCATCTTCATTATCACCCGCTCATCGTCTCGATTAGCCATTATTGCACAAATATGAGACGTTAAGCCCCATTAATCAATCATCAATCATCTAAACTTCTCCATTTACCTGAATAAAATAAATAGGGTCCACATCCTCGTCCACACTCCCTTTTCATCCCCCTTCCCCTTTCCTCCCTACCCTCCTTATACTTTTCCCTTTCTTCCAAACATCCCCTACGTCATATGATCATAGTTTATTTATTTAATTTTTTATTTAATGTCTATCCTATTCAGTTATAAACACTGATTTACAAGGAAGACTTTAAATAAAACTAGGCTATGCAAACAATTAATAATAATGAAATCATAAATAACAAATACAAAACAAACTAGGCCTACTGTACTATATAACAAAAAAAAAAAACAAGAACAAGAAAAAATAATTGAGAAATGAAATAAAATCAAATCAAGTGGAAATTCAACATATTAAATAATAAAAATAAAAGTATGTAAGTAAGAATGAACATGAAGAACCCACTTCCCCTTTCCTCCCAGCCCTCCTACTATCCCCTTTCTTCCAAACATCCCCCCTACGTCATATGATCATAATTGTCGAATACGTCGTTAAAAACACCAAATAATCACACTGCACAAAAAACGAACATAACCATGCAACCAAGGCGTGGCGGACGGACGACGAAAACCGGAACCGGAACATGTCGATCTCTCCAGGACCCGATGACCTTGACGTACACTACTGCTACTCGGCAAACAACGACAGCGTTCGGACATTCGCACAACATACTAAATACGAGCGACATTATTATTCAAATGCGCAGAGGGCGTGGTCCGCGGAGTTTTACTCGGCGATGCTGTAATGTGGAGGTCGGCTACATCAGCAGCGAGTATTATAACCAGTGTCGTGCGCGAAGGTTGATGAATGGAGGAGGGGGAATGAGTCGACACTTTTGAAATTTTACATGATGTTTAGTAATTTTTTTTAATATGCGAAAATAGTTTCAAGTTTAGGGTAAATTTCGTTTTTGAATTTACAAATTTCAGTTCTTGTCATCTTCTCTGGGCTCATTTTGTAAAATTTACATCATTGTGGTGGGCAGGTTTGCGTGCTTTGCTCATCCCGAGAGCTATGCCGGCGGAAGCGTATGCTTCTGGTAGGGGCCACCCTAGTCGGACAGATCGAGGGGGAGAAGCCAGACGAAATGCAGTCCACGTCTTTCCCTCTCCAATTTCCTCCCTGCCCTCCGCTACTTGCCCCTTTCCTCTAAACACCCCCATCACCTTCATATTTCACCCGCTCATCGTCTCGATTAGCCATGTTGCAAAGATATGAGACGTTACGCCTAAATATCTATCAGTCTACACATTTCGGAGCGAGGTCTCTCACACCAAGTAGTAAGATAGTAGGTTTGTTCGTTTGTCCTGCCTCAACAGGAGTATTTTACGCCAGGAGTAATCCGGAAATATGCCATTATAACGGATATGGGAGTAGAAATCACAGTTACTCCCACTTGGACAAAAAAACAGAGTTGTCACAGTTGAGATCGTTTCAGTTGTTCCTCCTACTCCTACTCGGGAAGCAGGTGTAAAAACCTTACTCCCAGCACAGTTGTAGTAAGTTACCACTGGACAAAAGAACTTGTCGCAGCTACTCCCATCACACTTACTCCAGGACAGAAAAACGGGGTTTTCGTAATACCGTACTCCTGGAGTAGTGATCACAGGACAAACGAACAAAGCTATTGTCAGGGGAGTCAGGACCGCCGGTAGTTTCCAAACGACAAGCACGAATCACTAACGTTTTTTGACGGAAACCTGCTTGCACGTTTTCTTGTACCGTTTGTACGTTACCGTCAAAAAACTTACCGCAACCAAACTGTATACTATAGATAGATAATCGGGAAAAACGTTAGTGATTCGTGCTTGTTAAAAGCTGAGAACGAAAAAGTAACTATCCGACTTCTTTGGGTACCGCGACTTTATATGTGTAATCTTTGGTTATAGGGTACGCATATATGACGTAACAGCCGAACTACAACAATGGAATAAATGAATTGAACTGGTGGACAAACAACAAGCCGTCAAAGTAATATTTTTGCAAAAAATGAGGAGAAACAATTAGTTGTATAACGATAGTAACTGCTCGCCAGTTAAAATTTATGTTAAGTAATGGACAGCAACTATCTGAAAGTGTGTAAACGTTCTGAACGTTTGTTTTTTCCAACTTCAGAACTTCATATTTTTTGCTTTGACAGCTTGCTTGTCCATCGGTTCAATTCATTTGTTTCATTGTTGTGTTTCGGTGTTGTGCGTACCCTATAGTCATTCGCCAGCAGTACGTGACTCTATACCACGGCGCATATCTGTATCACCTAACCACAAGTGTTCGCGAACCGCCCGCGAGATCACCTATGACGTCACAGTCACCACCAGGAAACACCGTTAGGGCTACTCCTCGGAAATTGAAAAGCGGTTCGTCACTTTATGACCACTGCAGTCATTCTTCACACACGCTATATTTATCTAGCCCTCCTCCTCGGTCGGTGCTGGGATTAGACAAGTCATCGTCACACTATCTATGTATAACACAACAGCTCATGTCATGTCCACGGTGATTTGTCATGATGAAGTCTCGGAACCGGGGTAGAATAGACCTAGCCTAGAGTGACTCTGTTATATAGTCATCGTACAACATCTTCGGGAATGCTTCCGTCACGGGTGGGTGAGCGGCAGCCAACCAGCGGCCGTGGCTAATTCAGATACCTGCTCGGGTTAGCCGAGACCGTAAACACGTCATTGATTGATGACGAAAGCATTACCGAAGTTGTTCTAAGAGAACTATAGTAAAGTCGTCTTACAATAACTTCGGTAATGCTTCCGTGACAGGTGGGTGAGCGGCAGCCAACCAGCGACCGTGGCTAATTCAGATAACTGCTCGGGTTGGCCGAGACCGTAAACACGTCATTGATTGATGACGAAAGCATTACTGAAGTTGTTCTAAGAGAACTATAGTAAAGTCGTCTTACAATAACTTGGGTAATGCTTCCGTCACGGGTGGGTGAGCGGCAACCAACCAGCGGCCGTGGCTAATTCAAATACCTGCTCGGGTTGGCCGAGACAGTAAAGACGTCATTGATTGATGACGAAAGCATTACCGAAGTTGTTGTAAGAGACCTATACGATGGTATACTCTGTAAGACTCTGTAAGAGGGGCGACGATAGAAGACCCTGTCACTTCCCCCCTCCCCTCCCCCCCTCTGTCCCACTGAAGATTTCTCCTATGTTGTCCCTATGACGACCGCCACGATGTGACATGGATCTGACAGGACGTAAAAACCGAATATCAATCGATTCAGACATGATTGTGGCGATTTTCATCTTCATTTCATCGGTATACCGGGGGAGAAGTCCTAGACGAAAGACAGTCCACGTTCTCTCCTTTCCCTTTTGCCTCGACCCCTTTCGTCCAAAACAGCCCCGGGTAACGTAAACCGGATCAAAGTTGTCGAGTACGTCGTTAAACACAGAAATAAACAAACAAACAAATAAAGACCTCAAATTTTAAGGTTAAATTCAAGTTATTTCTGTCGAAAGACTCAATTGAGGGGGTTGTGACATCACGGGCGGACAAACAATGTGTTGCTAGGGAACTCCATTGTTGCATCTTTCTTTGATTGGTGCATATAGGGAGCTTGCAATAACGTCATTTCCGGTTTCGCACGGTAGCCATACTGAGGTACTCTGTAAACATTTGTTTACGTTCTTCCGACACTTCATTGTTGCAATATTGCAGATGTTCTTTGACTGACACATCAACTGTTTTCAAACAAAGGTTCCGTATTATGACTGAAAACAAAATAAGAACGCGAAAACTTTGTTTGAAGACAATAATTTGCATGTGTTATCATTTTCTTCAACTTTTACCTGCACACTTCAATCTATACGGCTTAAAACTGTGATTTTTCATGGAAAATCTATGTGTCTTCTATTGACAGAACAAATGTAAACAAGCAATGAGTACCTCATAATGGCCGCCACGTGACGTCTATTGAAAGCTACCTATTCAATGTTTGTCCGAAACAAAACACGGCCACAAGGCTATTTTTGGAATTGAGTCTTGTAGCATCGTAACCTGCCCAAGGATTGCTATGCTACCTTATCGTGGTGGGCAGGTTTGTACGCTTTGAGTTGCCGATTCCTGGAGCTATGCCGGCTATGCTTCTGGTAGGGCCACGCTAGCCGGCCGGACAGGTCGAGGAGGAGAAGTCAGACGAAATGCAGCCCACATCCTCCCCGCCCTCCTACTTGCCCCTTTCCTCCAAACGGACCCGAATTTCATCTTCATATTTCACCCACTCATCGTCTCGATTAGCCTCGTTGCAAAAATATGAGACGTTAAAGTCACTCCTCTATAACTCGACATCGTTGTCACGTTCTTCATATTTGGCTTACTTTACAATGAGACAGCGCTCTTTCACAATACAAAAAAATTTAAGTACTTTTCCGATCTACTTTTTCCAAAATAATGAAGTGAACATTTTAAAAATCCCTATCCTTTAACATTGGAGAGAGAGAAATTACACATTTTATCACCTTCACATAGATATAAAGGAGCCAAAAAACGTTGCAACGTGAACAAATTTAGTATCAAAATGAAGCTAAGTTCTCAAGAAATACACACAAAGCAAAAAAAATGAGTATATCCGTACTACTTTTTGCGTTATTTGAGCCTAAAGTTGCATGTACGCTCAAAAACTTGGCAACAATGCAGAGTCGACTGCTCCAACAGGTCACTCCCCCGCCGCCCGCGACATGCTAGACCCGGCTGTCCACACTTGCCTGACGCAGACCAACGTTCATATTAACCGAATAACATTTTCCTTTATGATTTGTATGAATTCTTATGTCAAGATTGTTCTTTGAATACTTGTATTCTGCAACATGAGCCTTTTGTAGGCCAGTACTCAATTTTTGTAATCTAGAATTCTTAGCTTTTGATTGATTCAGTTCTTTATTTTGTTGGTACATAATACACAATATCTGTATTTGATCCTTGAAGTTAACTGTGTATTGTAATATTTTGTCTACGTTCTATTTATGATGTTGATAGCGGACAATGACGTGCCCCGGCCCAGCGCCTAGGCACTCGCGCTGCGCTTTGTTTACATTGAAAGATTTCGTTCTTTCGTCGTCAACAATGTCGTGATTATCATCTAATACTAGGCCTACTTTGTATAGAATCCAAGGGCCAGCCTAGGGCAACAGCCTTGGTCTACCCTTAGTACCATACATGTTTATCTGGAATAAAGTCATTGTTCGCATTTCGCAATCGGTAGCTAGGGGGTATGGATGGAGATTGGCGTGGGCCAAGAATGTACTAAATTTAACAGTAGAGCCCTAGAAGCAAACTGCAGTAGGGCCTACCCCTAGGCCTGTATCGATTCATTTCTGTGAAGGCCTGGTCTAGGCTAGGCTAGAGAGAGCCTAGATAAGGTAGGCCTAGCCAATGTCAGCATTCTCTTCCGTATGAAATTGAGACCTAGGCTAGCTAGGCCTACGCCTCGTTCCAGACATTGGCTTTACGGCTCAAATGTTAAATTAATGACATTATTATGTGCACACACCACCTAATCTGCTAGCTACCTATGCCATCGCATTTTACTTGTCATGGAGTGCTGTCCCACAAGACTTTCGTTTTCAACAGCCGTCACAAACAACACAAACAATGTGTTGTCAATTGTTTTTGTTTTGAATTTTGATATGCACTTTTTGCACACGCAACGCGCGATAAAGTTAAATCTGACACAGCTAATCACACCAGATAGCGTCGCTCCAAACTGATCATCTGATTTTAGCGTTTCAGTCGCGTCGCATCAAGCGCGTTTTAGTAAACGCAGCATGAAAACGTCCCTTTTTACTGCGCGCGAAAGAAGCTGACATCTTCACATGGCATGTGGTTGATTGTTGGGAAAGTTGCGATCACGTTGCGATGTTGCCAAGCGTATTTTAAGGTTGGCAATATACTACATGACCAAATATTACGTGTTCCACTTCATATATCATTTCTAAATCAAAGCAACCATACACAAGTGTTTATAATATGTTAATATCAATCTAATATACGGGACATTATTTCAATCAAACAGATATCAAATTAGTGTTATTCTTGCTATCATTTTGTTTCCACTATATGGCTGCACTGATTTTGAGCGGCAACTACTGCGCCGTGTTTTAGTCAGTTGACGGACTAGCACTTCCGACAATGCAAATAAATTAACAGTTTAGTTAAAATAACATATTTACGTAGGGAAAGATTTACAAACAATATTTAAAATACACACTTCTATTTAAAAATTAAAAACATTTTGTTTTAATTGCATTGTTCAGCTGACTTTGATCATTAGTTATAGTTGACTCTGACTAGAGAGTACACTTAGAGGAGTGACTTTAAGCCCAAATATCAAATCATTAGCATCGTAATTTTAGTACGGGATTGGCAAGGAAGCGAGCCAATCTTATTTTGCACCGAGTGTGCTTCTTTCTGGTTGTGAAATGTGAACGCACGCTGCATACCCCCGCGCTTATCACCACTTCCCCATCCTGCTACTGCTACTGTATGTAGATATACCAGATCGTGGGCTGTCCACCATGATTGAGCTCTGTCTGCAACTCTTATCAGCTTCGTCCCACACGCATTGATAGTCCCGTATGATTGTTGTGAATATTGCTTTATTTGAACAAAATGTCGGCGTTTAATAGCGAAAGGGGTCCAAGAATATATATATAAAAACGCGAAACTCGCGTAATTGGCATTCTATAAAACCACAAATAGCGAAAAGCTCATGTTTTACGGGAAACAACCACGCAAAATCTCGCAAAACACCCATTTACTAGTGAAAATTTTTCCCGAAACTTGCACAAAAAGTCGCGTTCTTTCCATAGCGCGGATAAGAATATTTATTTCGCCAACCAACCAACACGTTTTACATTGTATTGTACGTATCACTCGACACAGCTAAAAACAACAACAATGAAAAATGTCGATTTTTAAAACGAAACTTGGAAAACTCAATTAATAACCCGTTTTCACTGGGACGGGGCTCTAGCTTTACAGCACAAAGTGCCACAAAGAAATTAGCCGGCATAGTCACTATGGGTCTATTCTACCCCGGGCCGAGACGGGTCTTCTTTTGTCGCCTCTTACGACTGGCAGAGTCACTCTGGGTCTATTCTACTCCGGGCCGAGACGGGTCTCCTTTCGTCGCCTCTTACGACTGGCAGTCACTTTGGGTCTATTCTACCTTAAACCGAGACGGGAATCCATGTTATACCTTGAGAGCTCCACGCAATATTACCACTATTTTTCGATACAAGGAAAAAGAACTATAGAAAATCACTATAATCCCCAACCAACTACAAGGAAACCATGACAACACGTTTTTTTTATCAACCACGGCAAATCCCGTGTATCTCGTGACGTGACTTGCATAATGCACTCTTATCGTATAATTACAATGTACAATGTACAGTGTACACTGCATTATTGTAAACAACACCTGGGCCAGCTATCAGACCTGTGATGTAAGATCACTGTTCGCCATAAGGCAAACAATGAATCAGCTGTTCTTTCTTTCTTTCGTTGCGATTGTAAACATGATTTAGGTAGGCGAAAGTCCATGCTGCACAATTTACCTAAACTGCAGAACCTGTTCGCGGGGACTGAGCTACCTTATCGTGGTGGGCAGTTTTGCGTGCTTTGGTGATACCGAGAGCTAGGCCGGCGGAAGCGTATGCTTCTGGTATAGGGTCACCCACAGGTCGAGGTGGAGAAGTCAGACGAAATGCAGTCCACATCCTCCCCACTCCCTTTTCCTCCCCCCTTCCCTTTCCTCCAAACAGCCCCCTATTTCGTCTTTACACTGCACTCACTCATCGTCTTGATTAGCCAATTTTGCAAAAATATGAGACGTCAAGCCCAAGTATCAATCAATCCACTGCACATCAAGGCTGCAATAACAGGACGAGGTAGAGTTTTCCCAAAGTATAACTATAGTCTAATGCTTACGGATAGTTCTAACTATAGCTAAAATGTTCTACTTCACCTGTCCCAGCAGGGACTACTGCTACAACTTATCATATGGTGGGGGGGGGGGGGGGGGGGGGCTCAGCGGTAAGACGCCAGGCTCTAATCCGGGAGGTCGCCGATTCGATTCCGGCCACCGGCAAAGTCCTGTCCTGCCTGAAGGTTTTTTCCGAGGTTTTCCTCAGTCGTAAAGGCGAATGCTGAGATTGAGTCCTAAACTAACAGCCCTCGGACATTCCTCCGATCACTTTAATAACCTAGTTAGTCACCTGAATAGGCCGGGCACATCAGGTAAAAGCTGGTGTGCACCCTATAACGGGTATTCCTACGAAAAATGATTATTATTACGGTGGGCAGGTTTGCGTGCTTTGCTGATCCCGAGAGCTATGTCTGCGGAAGCGTATACTTCTGGTGGGACCACAGGTCGAGGGGAAGAAGCCAGACGGAATGCAGTTCACGTCCACTCCTTAACGTCCTCTGTTCGGCCCCTTTCCTCCAAACACCACCCGACGTGTCCTCATATTATGATCATACATAGTTGTCGAGTACGTCGACTGATTGATTATTGATATTTAGGCTTAACGTCTTATATTTTTGCAACTTGGCTAATCAAGACGATGAGTGGGTGATAATGAAGATGAAACTGGGGGCTCTTTGGAGGAAAGGGGCAAGTAGGAGGGCGCGTGAGGAAATGGGAAAGAGGAGGAAAAGGGAGTGGGTTGTGGACTGCACTTCGTCTGACTTCTCCTCGACCAGTCCGGCCGGCTAGGGTGGCCCTACCAGAAGCATACGCTTCCGCCGGCCTAGCTCTCGGGATCAACAAAGCACACAAACCTGCCCACCACGATAAGGTAGCATAGCAGTCCCTGGGCAGGTCGAGTACGTCGACAACATATAATCAAAGATGACAATAAATCATCTTGAAACACTTCTAGGTATTAGAAAGAGAAGAGGTCTACTACACAACACAATGTAACACTAACAAGTGAAGTGTCAACGCAATTTAATCTTCAAAGATAAGATTTCACCGACTCATAAACAAGAAACAATGCATTAGGCTACATTTATCAAATTAATGATAGCTCGAACTAATTACGTAAAACTACTTACGTACATATTGTATATACGGCTGTTTTACGTAATTAATTAATTAAATACATTTTATCAGTGGTGTGACTTTGGCGTCAGGCATTATCGTTGAGTGAGTAATATAGGGAGTATTCACGTGACGTCACATCGGCCATATTGGAGGCCACCTCTAGTACTATTTCAAGTTTCATTTAGCTGTCAATAGAAAACGAATAATATTGTTTACGTGGAAATATGACAAGTTAGATGTTCTACAACACATATATCCCCCGATAAAGTGTACGGAAATGATTATTGTATGCGTTTGTAAACGATTAAAAGAGTAATCGAGACAAAGGAGTTTGTTTATGATGATTTTAAGTAATAATAGCAAACCAAAGTTGAAGAAATTTGCATCAAACGCCAGCTGAAACATAGTAACAATGAACTACCAATCACATGCCACCATGCGCAATATGTAAATACCCTATATAGGGTATAGGGTAGAGTCGCAACGCAATAGGCAGTTTGTCTATGTACCGCTTTATGCTGTCTAACATATTTTAGTCGGGTAGTAGAAGTTCGCCAAGCGACGCGATGACGCGGAGTTTTCGGCTGTCTTCTTCGTATATCTTCGGTGAAGTAGCGGGCGACCAATCAGGCTCCGTCATCGCGTCGCTTGGCGAACTTCTACTACCCCCGACTAAAGTATTAGTATATTTTGGACAGTAAAAGGCGGTCCGGTGTGTTTTGGTCCGAGCGAGATGATGCGTATGAATTAGGATCGGCAAACACAGTCTCGCCCGGTACAAGAAGCAAATTGAGCAAATTGGTAGTTTAGGGTAGAGTCCCAGCGACCATTGGTGACTGTCTAAAGTTTTCGTACAACTTCGGTAATGCTGTCTATCGTCATCAATCAATGACGTGTTTACGGTCCCGGCCAACCCGAGCAGGTGAATTTGAATTAGCCACGGCCGCTGTTTGGCTGCCGCTCACCCACCCGTGACGGAAGCAATAGTAGCGAAGTTGTTGTACGACGACTTTACCCGTAAATCGCCCGTGTACGTACGCTAGTAGTACTGTGGGGGAGCCGCTAGTTGCCGCCACACGTACCCACTGCTTAGGCCGCGCTGATGTGGCGGCACCTAGCGGCTCCCCCCAGTACTACTAGCGAGCGTACACGGGCGATTTACGGGTAGACAGTCGCCAATGACCGCTGGGACTCTACCCTACACTGATGAACACAGTGATACTTGTCCCAAGATTACCTTACACATGCTTTCGTCACAGGCGAGGCACTCAGAGCCAACCGGCGAACCGCCCGAGACAAGCGTGCGCCAATACCGATCGCTGATTGGCTACGAACCAGTCGCCTGTGACGAAAGCATACACGTGTACGGTAGTCTTGGGACAACTATAGCACAGTGTAATAACACGCAACACGCGGATGTGTCTGCGCTGCGGGTCCGTCTGTCTGTCCTTCCGTCCGCACACACAAATATAACACAACACTTACACAATGTTTCACTTCCCCATGTCGTCGCGTCGCGTTCACTAGTAGTGGGGGGGCGTCCACATTCACACCAAGTAGAGTGCGGGGCAAGAAGGTTCAGTGGCGTAGACTTAGTTTGACGCTACCCTCCATCGTTATGTGACCATGCCCCTTACTTACCCCCCGTGACAACCCTACAATCATATCCTATATTTATTAATTTTATATAATATTATACTTATAATATAATCATTCATTATATTATTCTTGTTATGCAGGGCGGTGGTCACATAACTAGGGGGTGTGGTGTGGAGCTTGGATGTCAAACTTAAATATCTGCAATCTAGCCAAGATTTGGGTATAGAGGCTTGTGGTCAGGGGCGTCTTACGGGCAGCAATGAGGTGCCCTTGCCCCCCCCCCCCCCCACTCTCCTGTATTTCGGGAATGTTTTTTAATGTAACCGGTAAACAGATATATGTGCAGCAAATATTCATTACATTCGTCGAAAGCTCGGAACCTATTTTAACGTCGCAAAATCGGTTAAAAAGTGTTGAAAATCGAAACGTTTACCCGCGGCCGGGCAACGCCCTCCTCAGACCCCCGTACAACACCCGAATGGATATATTACTGTTTTGTCTTGCCCCACCCCCCCCCCCCCTTGGAAAACATCAAAACGACGTCCATGTGTAGGGGTCGGGGGGGGGGGGGGGGGGGGCAACGTCAACTAAATGATCACTGCCAGCAGCGCACGTAGAAAGTTACTATACAAAAAAATAGGATTAAATTTTAAAAAAAAATTAAGTAGTTGTGCAAATGTTTGCAATATAGCACACACTGCGTGAAAAAAAAAAAGAAAAAAAACTTGCGACGAAATAAACACTCGCGCTCGTCCTGTGATATATAGCACATATTATTATATACATAGTAGAGACTTACACAAAGAGTCGACGCCGCATGACTTTGCAAAAAATACCTACCAAGACAGAGAGAGATAATAGCCTACATAAAACAGCAAAACTACCGTAGCCAATGGCGGGAGAGAGCGGGAAACACCACAACAATTCAATTGGCTCAACACTCGACTCTTTTCGAGTAGGTATGCAAGCAAATCAAACAAAGAAAACGCACGTTTTCATAACGAGAGCAAGAGAGAGAGAGAGAGGGAGAGGGAGGGAGAGAGAGAGAGAGAGAGAGAGAGAGAGAGAGAGAGAGAGAGAGAGAGAGAGAGAAAGAGAGAGAGATATTATGTAAGTCGTCGTTAATCTTGTAGTTCGTTAACACGCAGTGTTTACGAGCAAGTTGAAGGTCATATTATGATAGTACTCATGCTCAATGTACGTACATGATTGTCATCCACCAAAGCACTTGACGATGACAATCGGGATGTAAAACAGGTCTCTGGCTGATTACCAAAACCGTCGCCATTATATAGCCTACTGCAGATAAAACGTAGATTACCGCACTCGTTCGTGACTTTAGGAATGTGGTGGGGTAATTAGAAGCAATTACATGTTGAGTGCACCGGTTATGTTATGTCAATCAATAGCAAATGCACTTGTAATAAATGAATAAATGAGCTTAAATGAATAACTGAATAAATAAATAAATAGATAAATAAATGAATGAATGAACGAATGAATAATTAATTAATCAATTAAATAACTAAATAATTAAATAATTAAATAAATGAATGAATGAATGAATGAATGAATGAATGAATGAATGAATAAATATATAAATAAATAGACGGTAACACAGTTAGTAAAAGAACATCTAGTATGGCATACATGGCATAGTAGACAGGCGCAGTGGCGAAACGTGGTCTTGAAATTAGGGTAGACATAGATAATTTTTTTATGTGTAATATGGTAATATGTTGCAAGAAAAAAAACGTCAACGATGAGAGGGGGATGGGGAGGGGGGGGGGGGGGGCACGTATATTCGTGAATCGCCCACGAGTACCTAAAAGTTGTCTGTTCCGGCAAGTCCCAACACACTGCCATTGCCTGACTTAACCAGGGTATAATACTCTAGAATAATAACATAAAAATTCGTATGCACTCACATCGTTAGCGACTAAACGAATAATACGACAATAATAAATAACGATAGAAATCGCACGACGCATAGCGAGCGCTATTTGGACATAAGTGTACACTTGTCCGCGGGACTGTGCTCAATCCATACCACGCACCTTACCTTGTCAAAAGATTGCCTTGATGAACCGATTACTCGAGAATCCATTGGCTTACCTTCAACCATAGAAATGTGAAGACAAAATGCAGTTGAGTTGGTTCATCAGATTTTACAAAAGCAGACCGCGAAGGTTTATTACTGTTACGGCCGTTCCCTCAAATTTTCAAGGTCCCAAAGTGTTGTGAAACAAGTGCCTGGAATGTGGCTCGGAGTTGTTGTGAGACCCGTCTCAGTTTCTTGGAAAACTGACGAAAAGAGCGTTCTGACCATGCACAAGTTAGACCAAAGAATTTTTGTCGCGTTTCACGTCTCGTCTCACACGTTTTAATCATTCAACTTCAAGTAACAACGGTAGACGGCGCGAGAGGGTTGTGCGCTGTCCTTCGCCGTCAACTAACTTCAAACGTTCGCGGGAACCACGGAAGACAAGAAAATGTAGGAATGAAAACAGGGGCAACTTGTGCACAAGTGTATAAACGGTATTAATGAAATTTGTATACAGGGTAGACAACGTCTCATTGTCTCATAGGACGCTTCGCCACAGAGGACGGCTAATAAATGCCGCTGAAGTGTGCTAGGCCTAAATCACCTCCACTAGGTTTCGCAGAGTATCCTAGGACTACATAATGACTAGGCTAGGACTAGGACCTAAGCCTTAAGGAATCAATTTCCTCAGCTAGGCCTATAGTCGTGATTGGACTAGGGCCTAGGCTAGGCCCTAGGCCTATAACCATAACTAACCTAGAAATTCCGAAGCCGCAAAATCTGCACGAAAACCCCTGCCTAGGGCCTGTGGAAAAGACGACGGGTCCAGACAAATATTCTCTTACATTAATATAGTAAGACCATACCTGTGCTAAGGCCTAGGCAGGGCCTAGGTATGGCTGGTTGAGATCATTCGCCTAGGTCTGGCCTGGGTCTCGGGCTTATGTTTTCCTCGTTTTCCTCGCCACAGTCTGTCAGAACCAGTGATGTGACGTTTCAACTACTCCTGTATGAACTTGACATTTTGATTCGCTTCTTAGAATGACAAAAACTAAATAATACACAAATTCAGCGAGTTTATTTGAATGAAATTGCACAATAATTAGGCTACTTTGGAGCCATGTCTTGTTGACAGCACGACACTAGCGCCCATCATGTGTTGCGACTATCCTTTCCGATAACCATTCATTTTCGATACAATACTTTCGATCTTTCGATTTTCTTAAATCGATTATTATGTCAAAACACACTGTCAATGAGGTTAGGTCGGGTCGTAGACGGTAGACCACTCTAACCTAAAAGTCGCAATTTTATTTGATATCTACAATATTTTATTTTGCTGAAATAATGGCTCGAGTCTTATCTAAAAGACTTTTAGGTTCTTTATACGCTGATTTGACGAGTTCGCTACATAGTTCTCCGGCGGCTCTGTCTCTGAATAGGTCTAGTAAACGTTTTACATCTTACAATGCAGCAGTCCTTCGTGAAATTGGAGAACCACTATGTATTGAGGAAAAGAAGGGCAAGAAATTAAATAAGGGTGAAGTAAGTTATGCAACACTTTTTTAGACTGTTACGCTGCTACGACTCCAGCCTTTTTAATTTTCATCCTTCATCTGGGGCTAGAATTTGCCCCAGGGTGACAAGGCCTAGGCCTAGGCCCATCCTACCAATCGTAAAAGACTATGAAATAAGGTCCTCCCTTTCTTTCCCTTAATCCCTTTCAATTTAAGTCGTCTTCCTACTTGTCCATGTTCTACAATCACTCCCTGACGCCGTATGACCTAGGTAGCTGTCAAGTACCCTACACTGTAAAACAACAATAATATGATTTTCATTCATTATTGCATGCCATGCAAGCCAGATGTGGAAATTAGGCACATACCGAGGTTTGAGGGATTTGATTCCTGAGCCCCGATTTTCAACACAACAAGTTTTTCATGTAGGCTTACCTGCAATCTGTAGTTCTTTGAAAACGGACTGAAGTTTTCAAATTCATTTGAATCCTTTCAGATACGAGTAAAGGTTCGCTATGCGGGCGTCAGTGTCTCGGACATGATGATGTGCAGGGGGGAATTTGCCGACAAACCCAAAGTCCCGTTTCGTCCGGGTTTTGAGGTCACGGGAGACATTATCGAAGTTAAGCCGCTCGACAAAGTGCAAGACTTTGCCGTCGGCGATAGGATTGTCGCTCTGAACAAGACCGACTTCAGTGGCTTTGCAGAGGAATGCATCGTCAGTGAGAAGGTAACAGCCTACCACACCCTCAATGATTCAATCTTACTCAAACATTCGTCCATGTTAAATTCATTCTCAAACTTTTCCTAAAAATGACTTCATCCTAAAATTTATAGCTACCTTCTTTAAACTAGTTTAAAAAGTGTACAATTTTAGGGCCTGCTAATATTTTTTTACGTTACTCGAACGTTTGTTTTGCGAGAACATTAGCTTTGTGGTTGCAGGACTGTTGGCACATCGCCTCGTCGATTAAGTACAAACACGCGGCAGCCCTCGTGGTCAACTACGCAACCGCCCTCATCGGACTGTCGAGGAGAGCGCTACTCAAGGAGAAGGAGAAAGTGCTGGTGCTCGCGAGTAGCGGGGGTATGGGTCTGGCTGCGGTCGACGTGGCTGCCAACGTCTACAGGGCAATGGTAAGTGTTCTAAAGACAGCTACTCAGAATGGTAAGTGTTCTAAAGGCAACTACTCACAATGGTAAGTGTTCTAAAGACAGCTACTCACAATGGTAAGTGTTCTAAAGACGGCTACTCACAATGGTAAACGTGTTCTAAAGACATCTACTCTGGGAGGAGGACAAAATACGCCTACTGGTTTTTGCCGGAATGGACAAGGGGGTGGGGGAGGGTACGGGGCTGCATCGTGCTGCATGGTACTCACTGCCAATGTCTACAGGGCAAAGTTATGGGAAGAAAAAGAAGGAAATGGTTATTGCATATCCAGACACTTTCACAATGTTGTGCGCATGGTATATATTTATTTATTTATTTACTTTATTATATTATTATTTTCAACTTAAAATAATGAATGCCTTTACCTTAAGTAGGCTTATAAAGTTAGTTCTAGTAACAATTTGTAATAGGCCTACTCGGAACGTTGCCATGTAAAGAGCTAGTCAACATTACATAAATAAGGAAATTACATATTATACTTTACAGGGGTGTTAAAAAAATATGAAGGGCCGTTTAATTTAACAACGTTTTTGTTTCTCCGTTCGTCTCTTAACGACGACGCGTCGCCAGGTGATCGGCGTTTGCGACACGGCCGACAATGCGACGATGATCCGTGACAAGGGGGCGTGGAAGGCGATCAGCTACGAGCCGAGCTTCATGCTTAAGGCGGTGATGGACATGACGGAGAAGAGGGGCGTCAGGATAGCGTACGACTCTGTCGGCGGGCCCATGTGCGAGTATCTGACCATGTGGTGAGTAGCGCGGCCGTCGTTGCTCGTCTTAGTACGGTAGTCTTCTTACTCCCGAGTAGGGCTGAGTCGTGTAAACGTTTAAACGTGTAAATGCCCGCGAGAAAATATACATGTACAAACATTCATACACGTTTAACTGTGCCAAAACCCAATTCACAGATTTGTCCAATGTAATAGTTCTTCGACTAGCCGACGAGGCATAGCTTAGTGTGTGGAGTCAAAATGGCTGCGGACATTTGGACACAACGGTGGGGAATATAATCAACAATGAATATTATAATAAATCATCCGTGTTATTTCGTTGAACATGTTTTTTCGCAACATTATAACTCACTTTTTTGTTATCATTTTGTGAACTGGATGGGTGTTACGTTTAAACGCAAAAAATTCGGAAAAATAAACGTTAACAAAATTAACCGTTTTCTCCCAGCCCTACTCCCGAGTGATCAAGGTCTTGTACCGAAACGTCTCGAAAAACTTGTGTTGTCCATTAGGCCTATATATTTTGTTATTTAATCTCTATACCTCAACGGCCTACAGTTAAGGTAAGCTGTTGGGGTCATCCTTCTACCTATCATATTACCAGCCTTTTGGCCTCTTTAATCCAGTATGATTGGAACTCAGAACAAGATAAAACATGTCCTTTTCCCTCGCTAGAACATGTTTTATCTTGTTCTGAGTTTCAATTAGCTCAGCCATTTGGCCTCTCCAAGTATACACTACAGTTGAGTTCCGCGGGAGTTTACACCATGGCCACGCCATTTCCCCCCATTTTGGACACCCATAGATACGTTGAAAGATAAGCTACCCCAAGATTTCTTGTTTTCCTAGAACGATCGGACCTCATCGCCTTGAAGATGTGATTAATGTATTCAGTCATCTAAATTCCTTGTCCTTTGCTCGAGTTTAAATGGGGATAATTGCTCGACTGGACTTTGCTCTAGGGGTGTACCAAGAAAACTACCTGAAAGGTTGGTGTAAACTCCCGCGGAACTCCACTGTAGGCCTACATTAAAATTAAGAATTAAATAAAAAGATAAGTACCTACCCAGTAACATAGCCAATGTTTTCTTTGTAGTGTTGCGCAAGAAGGATGCCTAATTGTGGCCGGTACTGCGGCGCACAAAACAGAGTCTTTCCATATGAACGCTTTGCTCCCCAAGTCCATCTCCCTGATGGGACTAACGCTGAAGAACTATCGGGACGCCGCCCCCAATATCTACAGGTAAGTCGTACGAACGTAGGGACAACCCTGAGAAATAACAATTATAAAATGTCCCCATTTTGTTACAAAAAAATCTTTATATTTAAAATCAAAATAAACGTTTCATTTCTTCATAAAAATACAGTAGCATTTCCAATCGCCACTCGTCGTCGAAATAAACGACTGCGCCGTTGAAAACGGCCGATATTTTTGTTCGCTGTGAGCTACTTGTTCGATAATAGGCCTACGTTTGAAATGTGTAGGCCTATTGGAGTCATTTTTTTTTCTTGGCGGTTGCAGTTTTTTTTTAGCTGATTCTCCCTGTTGTGAAAACACTTCTTATTGTTGACTTAAATCAGTTAGCCTACTGTAAAATGTGATTTTTAATTAAAAATTTAAAAAAATCAGATTTAAATAAAAAAAAATTAATAGGCACAGGGCAATTGGCTACAGTACAATATGTCTTAATTTTTGTTGTTGTTAATTGCAACACTATAGGGAACTCGCAACTGACGTCACATCCGGACTACAACAATGGAACAAATGAATTGAACTGATGGACAAACAATCAGCTGTCAAAATAATAAAATTACAACCATACAAATAAAAACAAGTGTAGCAATAATAACTGCTCGCCATTTAAAACTTTTAATGATGGACAACGACTAAGTGAAAGTTTTGTATGTGTATTTGTAAGTTTTTTGTTTTGTTTTCCAAAATCAGAAGAAATTATTTTTTGACAGCTTGTTGTTTGTCCATCGATTCAATTAATTTGTTTCATTGTTGTCGTTTGGTGTTGCGTGTAGCCTATAAAAAGAAAGCACCTACATTTAGCAACAATGGCAAGGTTCGATTAAAAAAAAAAAAAAAAATTGAAAGAAAAAAGTCGATTTAAATCGCCACTGTTTGTTTGTTTGCCCCGCACGCATGCAGACAGATCGTCCAGGACGCGGTGGACATGTGCGAACAGAGGCTGATCCATCCAAGCGTCGCCAAGGAGTTCAAGCTGGCGGACATAAACGAGGCGTTCCAATACCTCGCCGACAAACAGTCGACGGGCAAGGTCGTGATCAAGATGTGCGACTGAATCCGACGCGGTCGCGACCGATCGCGGCCCGCAGCGAACTTTACGTTGATAACCGATAATGACATCGTTATCGTCCGTCGTATAAAGTTTTAGGTGCAAGTAGGCTCGGGTAAGAATATAGGGAACCCAACAGCTTACCTGGTTGGTGACTGCAGGGGTCTCGTAGATAAAATTAGGGTTTACATATAAAAGAATTGAGACATAAAACGTCGAAACTGTTTCGGCCAAACAGGGCCTTGTTCACTCGACGAGTGCAGAGGGATGCTGCACTAATTGTATCTACGAGACCGCTGCAGTCACCAACCAGGTAAGCTGTTGGGTTCCCTATATTCTTAACCCCTACTTGCACATATCTAGCCGTTTGGCCCCTCTGACCGCGTATAAAGTTTTAGGTTACGTTGATAGATGCCGATCGGCTACAATAGTAGAATGTAGGGAAGGATAGGATCCAATTGCGTACACCTTTGTTTAAGATGACGAATTCGAGAGTTGAAAGTCCACGACAAAGACGTACTGTAATAACGAGGCGTTTCGACGCAATGTCTTGATCACTCGAGAGGTAGATGGCTACTGACGCCAGGACTTAGACAAAGATGACAGTAGCCATCTTCGTCTTGGGTGTTCAAGTTCTTGTGTCGAAACGTCTTGTTATTTTCGTACACGTCTTCAACGTGTAGTTTCGACTCCCCGATTCGTCATTTTACACGAAGGTAAGCTGCCGAGTCTTACCGTTACATTCTACCACGTGAAGATTTTTAAGTAGTTCAAGACTTGTTTTTAACATATTCATGTATAATACTAGGGTTGCCGTTTATGATTGGAATATCGATTGGTAATTGATATGTCATGATATGATCATCGATTCAAGTATCATGATGTGGTATCATTGTATATATTTCAATACGCCCATTTTCAACATAAGTCGAGTCAGGGGGTGGTTAAAGGGCATCACAACACTGTGATTTTCCGGCGTTACAATATGCGTTATTTTTTTTAATGATTTATGGCGAAAACTAGAAGTCTCTAGCTTGTACCAGAAATTTATAATAAATTATTGAAATGACCCAAGTTTTGGTGATGCGCGCGCACCCGATAATCGTGACGTCACGCTTGCGCATTTTTCAAGTCGAAGCAGACGCCAAACTATGAGCCTGCGCCGTGAAAAACTCTCGCTGTAGCTGAAGATATGGTGCTCAGAGAAAAACAAATGATATCATCGTGTTCTGCGATCTTTTCTCTTCAATAATATTGTTAAAGAAAATATTTTTGTTGAACAGAAAATATAGTTTTGATTAATTTTCCAAATGCCTTCAATTTCACTAAATTAGCGTGTTTTTAACAACATTGAAAGCGGATAAGATAAACGAAATGTTAAGATATTTTCATACTGACATATAGCCACATGCATGCAGAAAAATAAAAAAAATATGTCACTTATAGTTCGTTTCAAAATGTGCAAGTATTTGTGTGGTATTTCCAGGCGTGTTTTGTTGTTGATTCGCGCAGCAGCCTACCGCTGTATGACAGAAATCTCGTTGCGGCTTTTCAGAAAACATTAACCTTTTTACTACTCGTTTGAAACTTAGCCCACGGGTAACACCATAGTAACCATTATTATTCTTATTATGCGGATTGGTTTGTAGTAATTTAATATTATTTATAACTTTGGTAACAATATTATTAGTAATATTATTATATTATTAATAAATTAATTTTTAAAATGTATTATGAATATTATTATTATTATTATTATTATTATTATTATTATTAATTTTATTAATAATACTAATATTATTAGTAATAATAATAATAATAATAATAATAATAATAATAATAATTATTATTATTATTATTGTTTTACACTTTTATTAAATGATTTATTATAGAGATACATTAGAGGATGAGTGTATAATAGGTGATGATGACCGACAACATTTAACACATGCATACGGGATATAAACCCACGTCCCTGTGTCTCATACTACGTAGTCAGGTGTGCCCCAGTTATGATCCATCACGAGCTACCGCGGTTGGGGTAAAGTTTACGTTTGTTGGATGAGTAGTATTCTGACAACAGTCAGCCGCGGGCGTGACTCGTTCTGGCGATCGCTTGTACTGCCGCCCAGTTGACCGAAAATGCATCTAAATATATTAAACGCACACGTGCACACGTTTCCCTCAATATACATGCCGTATTTTTTTTATTTTTCTGCATGCATGCGGCTATATGTCAGTATGAAAATATCTTAACATTTTGTTTATCTTATGCGCTTTCAATGTTGTTAAAAACACGCTAATTTAGTGAAATTGAAGGCATTTGAAAAATTAATTTAAACTATGTTTTCTGTTCAACAAAAGTATTTTCTTTAACAATGTTATTGAAGAGAAAAGATCGCAGAACACAATGATATCATTTGTTTTTCTCTGAGCACCATATCTTCAGCTACAGCGAGAGTTTTTCACGGCGCTAGCTCATAATTTGGCGTCTGCTTCGACATGAAAAATGCGCAATCGTGACGTCACGATTATCGGGTGCGCGCGCACCACCAAAACTTGAGTCATTTCAATAATTTATTATAAATTTCTGGTAGAAGCTAGAGACTTCTAGTTTTCGCCATAAATCATTAAAAAAAATAACGCATTTTATAACGCCGGAAAATCACAGTGTTGTGATGTCCTTTAACAACCAGTATTCTTGGCAGAGTGGAATTGATTTAAATCAATTGATTTAAATCATTGATTTAAATCAGATTTAAATCAAATGATTTTTTTAATAAAAATCATTGATTTAAATCAACAAAAAAACTTACCAGCATTACTAGGCATATATCTCATTTTCAATTTCCCTCGAAGACAAAAATCGCATATTATATGAAAAATGAAAATGTATTTGTTTATTTCCTGTCAATTAGTATTGTTTGTTGGCAATTGCAATTTACTAGTTGATTATCCCTTTGTGAAACACTTCTTATTGTTGATTTAAATCAATTAAAATCTGATTTAAATCGAAAAAAATCAAAAAAATCTGATTTAAATCAAGAAATCGATTAAAATAAAAAAAATCTGATTTAAATCAAAAAAATCATGATTTTTGATTTTTTTAATAAAAATCAAAAAAATCATCTACCCTGATTCTTGGGCATACAGATTTTGTTTTATTTTGTCATGATAATAGATTCCGTATCGGCAATTATCGATCGCTATTTTCATATCAAACGGCAACCTCAATGAATACCTGAACGAACCATTCAATTTGTAACTCGGCAAGTGTTGCCTGTCCTAACACTATAAGTATAATGCAGATAATTTGTTTGGTAGGCCTACTGTACTTGAAGAGCTCTTAAGCATTACCTAATATTTAAGAGAATTGAAACAGGTAGCTCAAAAATCGTAACAATTTTCTACGATGTTCTTTTTTGTACGTGATTCTTTATTATAAACATTCTAAAATAAAATGTTGTTTTTGTGCGGGCTAGAAATTATCACTGCCTATTACGATACTTGAAAGTTGGTAAGCATAGGTGACACAAGAAGTCAAGAACACTATTACAGTTGGTGGGACAGTGATAATGTCCACGTACAATAGCCAGTAGTATACATAGCTACGTCTGAGCATGGAGTACCGTAGGTACTATTATAAATCCATGGTCTGAGCAAGTAAAACGGATCCTTTTTTACAGTTGGTAATCTGCATAGTGTATTTGTGATCCAAACTTTACTTGAATTTGTAATTAAATAATTCTTAAGCTAATAGGTTGTGGAAATAAGTTCACATAATTAGGGCATCCAATGGATTCCTTCTCAACAGTCATTAAATTTGTAGAAAGATGTTTTGTTTGGAAATATTTATATTATAAGTATATTATTTTATCTGTGCATTTTGGTGTTGATAAGATTATTTCTACTACCATTTTTGTTATAAGTGATCATACTATTGTCATGTATGTGCTCTAATGTCGTGAAATAAAGACTGTTATGTTTAGAATTTATTTGTGTACAATTCTATTTATTTGAACCAAAAACCTAACTACAAATCTGTTAGGAAAACATGCTTGCAAATAATGTATGCATGCCTCAAATGAATGATGATTCCTTCAAGTTTGCCGACATCAAGCACCAAGGGGGATCAGTGGCGTAACTGGGGGGGGATCGCTGCCCCCCTAGTGTGGTCAAGAAGGGGCAAGGGGGGGCCAAAATGCAATTTACAATTTCTGAAAGATGAGAAACAAAACATTATGAAATAGTATACAAAAAATAGTATAAACTCTACAGTCGGAGCTTGATTAAACATGCTCTTGTTGAGCTGAATGAGGAGGACATTTTAAACGCGTTTTTTCAATTTTTCAATTAGTCCATTAGAATGAAAAAGTCGAGAAAGTTTTCAAACCAAAAATGTGGAAAAAAAGTGTTACCAACCGATTTTATCGGCCGACGGTAACAGACCATTGTTTAATCAATGTTGTTGTTGTTGTTGTTGTTTTCCCCCGCTGTTGATCACTGTGGACCGGTGGCAGGTTTCCATTCCTCTTCATCCTTCCATTCCTCTTTTCTTCCTTCTCTCCTTCCACTTCCTTAGCTCCGTCCCCTTCCTCTTCCTATTTCTCCTCGGAATCCTGTGCCTCTCGCCTTCATTTCTTCATCTTCCCATCTCCTCCTCTCACCTCCTCTTCCCATTTTGCCTTCAGCCTTTCCATAAAACACTTAGCCTTCTCCTGGCTCACTACCTCTTCACCCAGACCATTCCAATCCACAACCGTCCTGCCCAGGAAGGAAAACTTCCCAAGGTCCGTCCTCCAGGTCCTTCTTTCCAGTTTCCACGTATTATCCCCCCGGCCCATGTATGCCGCAGGTGCAGTGCTTCTATGCAGCTCCCCCCATCCCTCCATATTTCTTGTCACCTTAAACATCTTCCCCAGCCTGTCCCTTGCTCTCCTATCCTCCAGGTTTTCCCACCCCAGTTCCTTCACCATTTCTGTCACACTCTCATAAACCCTTTCCTTTCCTCCTTCACCCACTTCAACCTCCTCCCATCTCTTTCCCCTCCCAAGTATTTTCCTTGCCGCTTTCCTCTGCACACCCTCCAACCCCTCCCTATCCTTACTTTTATACGGGTCCCAGACCGCCGCCGCATACTCTAACCCAGGCCTAACCAGTGTCTTATAGGCATGATCCCTTAAGTCCTTACCCGCCCCCTTCAGCACTCTCATCACAAAATGTAGATTTCTTATCCCTTTCTTCACCATTCTTTCCACATGCCCTCCCCAATCCAATGTATCCTCTAGCCACACTCCTAGGTACTTTATTTCCACCACCTTCTCCAGCCTCTGTCCTTGCAACACGTAACCCTCATTGATCCCTCCTTGCGTTCTCCTCCTAGTAAACCTAATCCACTTGCACTTCCCCGCATTTAGCCTCATCTTATTCCTATCCACCCAATCGCCCAGTCCCTCCATGTCCTCCCCCATCAGCAATTCATCCTCCTTTCCCCTTATCTCCCGATAGATCACGCAATCATCCGCGAACAATCTAACTTTCGCCTTCATACCTTCCGCCAGGTCATTCACAGACTATGACAATGTCATAAAGTAGGTTTAAGAGAATGTATACGAATGATTTCAAATACAATTAAAATACAGTTAATATTATTTATATAATATATATTTAGTGAATATTATCATTTAAATACAAAAATAAAACCCCTTCCTTTCATCTTTCCGTGAATTTTTTCGTTTTCCAAGGTTGGCGACGCTGCAAACATTATCACCACCGCCTTCTTATCCAGTAGCAATCAAGGTACGTACCATATACAGGCGGTGTGTTTTAGCTACAAAATTCGTGGCTCCAAACTTGTCTTGCAAACAGGTTTAGTAAAAATGGGTAAAACAGACCCTTTATGTAGTAAAAGATACAACCAAATAAAACATAGACATCCGAAAAAAAATCTTGATAAAAGGAGACTTCGGACGACAGCTAATAACTGTGTAGTGGAGGTAGGTAGGCCTATTGCATATTCACTAATTTGGCATGACTAGGCCCTACCCTAGCCTACCAAGATGTGCTTAGCTAGCCTAGGGCCTAGCCTAGCCTAGGCCTAGCTTAGGACTAGGCTAGGCCCTAGGTAGGATAGGCCTAGTTCTACATAGTCTAGTAGTCTAGGGCTAGGACGCCTCATATCTAGGCTTAGAGTAAGCGTAGACTAATGATGTGCTTCAATCTCGAAGTTGACATGGATAGTCATCATATAGAGATTGTGGGATTTAAAGAATTGAGGGCTATTCATCTCGGTCAGGGAGCAATATTGTCCGGTCTATTGTCCGGTGAAGGCTAACAGCATTGGCAGTTCCAGAATAAGCTGACAGGTGTCGGTGAAATACACTTGGTGGCACGCCAGAGGCGGGCCACGTTTTATGTTGAAATGTGTGTGGTTACTATGGAACCGCCAACGCCATTGGATTAATGGCACTAGCCCCCGTGCAAGATCTTGCAGTTTGACCTGATAATATTTAACATAATTCCTGCCCATTGACTGACTACCTTATCGTGGTGGGCAGGTTTGTATGCTTCGTTGCTTGTCCCTTTCGTCCAAACACCCCCTGATGTCAAATGGTCATAGTGGTCGAGTACGTCATTAAACAAAAACAATATCAAGTTGTCGAGCCAAACAGCAATAACAACAATAATAATAATAATAATAATAATAATAATAATATTTCATATTGCAGGCAGAAGAAACTGTTTCTAAGCCAAAATTTCGACGAGGTGTCTCACAATTTACGAAAGCTGCGCGGGAATTTGGTGAGCGAAGAAGTGAATTTGTAAGTAGGCATTTGTCCTGCCCAAGGGCTGTTACCTTATCGTAGTGGGGAGGTTTCCGTGCTTTGGTGAGCCCAACAGCTATGCCGGCGGAAGCACCTTCTGGTATGGCCACATTTTACAATAAATAATCCTATCTTGAACTAATTACTTTCAATAACTGGCAATAGCAACCATAATCATGGGAATGATAGGTAGGCTTAATTGAAATACTGGCACCTATTCATTCTACACATAGGCACATATGATGTAGGGATGGTACGTGTAAACGTGTACACGCCGTGAGGCGTGTACACGTTTACCGATTTTCCTTGAGAAGTAAACGATTTATATGTAATGCTATTTTTATCCAGTGTGCAACCTGCTGAATTCTTATCATATGAGCCAATTTGCCGCCGTTCACTCTTTATTGTTCATTCATTTGCGGGTATAGCGTACAGAAGAATACAAATTCTTCTTCTGTGGATTCACGTAATTAATTGCCCTATGCAGTGTATGTCCGGCCTGCAAGCCTGAAGCGAGCGACCCAAGGCACGGCAGCCGTGTGACGCTGACCGCTCGGCGCTCGGGTTCGGCTCCTATCCGCTCCCCACCCTAACACTATAACCATATTCAGGACGTGCAGTGTTTTTTTACGTAGGCCTACATATCAGAGTCAATGGGGATTCCGTAAGGCCTCTTGATTTCCTTGGAGGGGGTACATTATTATGCAGTGAACATGTAATGACCATTGAGTATCAGGTTTACTACTATAAAAATGTAAACACAGATTGTACTTCTTGTAGAAGTAAACGTGTAAACGTGTACACGTTTTTGTGGACGGCGAGTACACGTTTAGTGAAATACACGCTTTTTGACATCCCTAATATGATGTCGTTCTTATTAAGCCTACTTATGGTCCCATGTCATCAAAGTACGGTACCTCAATTGTTAAGAAGGTCATTAAACTATTTATTAATAATAATGAAAATAATAAGACTAGGCCTATAAATAGACCCTACATTGATGTACCTGTATAACTAATTGTGTACTAAAATGTTAGGATTCCAAAGACGCCCGCGGCACAACCAAACAACGAGCTTGCATCACCAAAGGCCGACTTACAATTCCGGTAAGCAACTCTATCTTAGAAGTTAGTTTTATATATATTCATAGGAAGTATGTAGGGGCCTACCCTAAGTAACGTTCAAGAACAATAAACGATAACAACATAAGTATATTGTGGGGTCTACATCTAATCACTCGATTAATTAGCCAAGGTTGCAAAAACTTATAAAACTCAAATATAATCATTATCATCCCCCCGAAGTTTCAGTTTCAGTATCAATCTTGACCTTGTGATTTGAACAAATTTCTGACATGTAATCGACTATGATAATGAGTTGAAAAATTTGATCCCATTAACGAATAATTTTTTCCGACGACAGACATTGTTTTGGAGTCGTATAGGCCTAACCTAGTTGGCGAGTGTGTCGTTGCCACCAAATAATAACAATAATGATGGCACATGTTTTCAGAAAATGGGCATCTTTATGAGATCTAAAATGTCCGAGATTGTGGTTCGAGGAGGTAGGGCTCACTTGGACGAAATGAACCAGGCTCGAATGAACGACGACCTAAAGGAAATCATACGACTGGCAAACACTAACGTCAACGAAGTATGTTCCAGCAGAGCAGGTTTCTCTATGAGACAACACAGCAATGCTAGGTAATTTATTTGGAGATATAATTTCTTATCTTGAAATATCATTATCGTGGTGGGCCCTTGAAATAGTATTCTTCCCTGATGACTGGACCCGGGGTAGAATTTGGCCGAGCGTACACCTCTATCGATCGTAAGAAGGGAGAAAATGAGGTGGTCCCCTTTCCTATCTGCTAACAGTTAACTCATTTTATTCCATTATTAATATTGGTTCTCCTACTTCCCTTTTTTCCTCCCCACCCTCCTAGTTACCCCTTTCCTCCAAACACCCCCCGTCATCTTCATATTTAACCCCCTCATTGTCTCCATTAGGACGTAAAACCCAAATATCATCATCATACTCATCCTTTCCTTCAAACACCCCTCTCCCCCCCCCCCCCCCCCCCCCTCCGAGGATTGTGTGCTTTGTTGATCGTGAGTCTACTTCCCTCTCCCTTTTAATCCCCTTTCCCTTTTCCTCCCTTTTCCTTTTCCTCCCTGCCTTCTCCCACCTCTTGGCCCTCCTACTTGGTCCAATCCTCCAAACATCTTCATCTTCATATTTCACCCAATAATCATCTCGATTAGCCACGTTGCAAAAATGTGAGACGTTAAGGCCAAATATCAATCAATCAATCAATCAACCCGAGAGCTATGCCGCCGGAAACGTATGCTTCTGGTAGGGCCACCCTAGCCTAAGGCGGAGAAGTCAAACGAAAGTCTCCTCCTCTTCCCCCCATTTACCCATCCCCTTCCCTTTTATTCCCCGCCCTCCTACTTAACCTTTCCTCCAAACACTTCCTTCCTGACGTCATATGATCATAGTTGTCGAGTAGGTCGACGAAAAAAAATACAAAATTAAAATAATAATCATCATCATCATCATTATCCATCGCCGTTTCCTGCTTCTGGCTGGTCAGCTTGGGTTTCACAACCAAATTTTTCCACCTCTTCTTATCTTCCCACAATCATACTTCCTCTACTTCCTCCCAGTTCTCTCCTCTCTTCTGTAGGTCTTCAGCAATCTTTTCCTTCCATCTCTTCCCCGTCTTCTAATAATAATAATAATAATATTCTTCTTTCTCCTTACTTTACTGGGCCATCATGTATTTTCTGGTTAATTCCAGTAATAATAATAATAATGATAATAATTTTTTTTTTTTTATATCTGCTCCCTGTGTCCAACAATGAAGTCGGGTAGGGGATAGAAAATTAATCCCATCATATTCTGTCCCCTAGGTACATCAAAGCCGGCTGGCCATGCCTGACGCTTCCCTCATGTTAACTTCCTCCGGCTCCTCCTCTTCACTTTCTTCTTCCTCTGCTCTTTCTACAAATTCTGTCCATACTTTTCTATCTTCCCACCATCGTTCCTGATTGACCTCTTCCCAAGTTGCATTTCTTCTTTCCACGTCCATTGCTATCACTTCTTCCCACCTCGCATTAATAATAGAATATAATGTAATATAATAATAATAATAATAATAATAATAATAATAATAATAATAATAATAGTAAATGAAGGTTACATGTCCGCAGAACGACTGTACTGGAGAGCGACGAGCAGAGCGATGTTGTGGACGACCCCGAGACGCCGCGCTCGGTCGCATCGCTCCACAGAATGGGGGACGACCGCGGGGAGGTGGCGCCGACCAGGTGAACTCTCGCAATAGGGAAGGCTCATAAAAAATAAATATTCCTCAAAGTACCTAAAAACAGAAGGCCATTATCAAAAAGTACGGGCTATATAACTTTTATATCTGAGAAGTGTATATTTCCAATTCTATTAGCTTTCAAAGTTTGAAATTTGGAACTTACCGCTCCGTAATTGAAAAACGGCTCGTGACGTCATAACTCTTGTCAACAACTGCCTCCTTGAAGTATTCTTAATAATATCAAAGATATTAAGTTGGACATTTTACAATATCTAGGATGCAGTGACTTTACAACAATGTCTTTTATACCACTGTTTTCTTCAGAAAATACATTTTGATACAGTATTTGCCAAAACGTGTTTAAAATAATGCAATTATTTAACATATTGTTGTAAATTAATGTTGAGCAGTGTTCATTTACTAACTAGAAATAAACGTTGATTCAGTTAAAGTCTTATGAGAGCAATAATCTACTAAATTGTGGGATTTCAGTACTATTTGTATGATATAAAATGATTGTTTCCAGAGTTATGACGTCAGAACCTTATAATCACGAGCAAGATGGCGCAGGTCCGTTTCTGAGCGTGTTTTGACAGCAATATCTTTGACTTGCTGTTAAAGCGATGTTAATGCACCTTTCGAGCCGAAACCAATTAGTTCCCGTTTATTTTAACTTGAGGTAACCAGTAAGCAAATAAAAAAAATGTGTGAGCCTTCCCTATTAGGCATCGATTATTTTCAATTTCACATTTTTAACCACGACAAAGATGGCACGACAAAGTGAGGATGGATGTGGAAATGCAATGAGGGGACTGGAATGTAGTTGAGGGGAAAGAGTGGTGGCAGGATAGAAGAAGATGGAGAGGCTTTTCTTCAATGCCGACCCAACGCAGAGTTGGACGTGGCAGCAGATGATGATGATGATAATGTAGTGATGCTCATCCTTTTTTAGTTTCCTTTTCCTCCCCATTCCCTTTTCCTGTTTGCCAGCTCCTACCTGCCCCTTTCCTCTAAACAGACCCCGATTTCTTCTTCATAGTTTCATCCACTCATTGT
The DNA here is from genome assembly GCA_945910005.1 of Isoperla grammatica. Lineage (NCBI taxonomy): Eukaryota > Metazoa > Arthropoda > Insecta > Plecoptera > Perlodidae > Isoperla > Isoperla grammatica. The sequence goes on from OX246747.1 coordinate 31,722,936, forward strand.
CTCGATTAACCACGTTGCAAAAATACAAGACGTTAAGCCCAAATACCAAGCATCAAAATATGAAATCTTCTTCTTCTTCTTTCGAACACCCAGACTTATGCCATTCTCTGCCTGGTTGCCCAATAAAGGTTTGCCACATATTTCCTTCTTGCTATATTTTGCCCCTCCATTAGATCCCTTTCTGCTGTCAGGGAGACACATGTCGCAAGATGTTCCTGTCCCGATTTAATCTTCTTATTTCATCCACTCGTTGTCTAGATTATTAGCCAAGTTGCAAAAATACGAGACGTTAAGCCCAAATACCGAGCATCAAAATATGAAATCGACGTTCCAGATTTGTGCCGAACGTCACGAGCACCACTGTTCAAAGCGAACAGTTCTCCTTTAAGACACAGACGCTCGGCTTCCGCTCTTCTTCGAAGCCATCGGATCTGGCCCGCCCGAACGCCAGGAGACGTCTTCTATTCCCGACGGTCCAACGGAAGCGGCAGACTCCGTCGGATTCCGACATCGAGGAGGTGAACAACTTCTATCATACGACAACTGTGATGAACTTTTATGATTTCTTGTCCGAACTTGGTAGTTCAACCGTTTTTTTTTTTTTTTTTTTTTTTTTATTTTTTTATTTTTTTTTATATCTGCTCCCTGTGTCCAACAATGAAGTCGGGCAGGGGAAAGGAAATTAATCCCATCATATTCTGGCCCCTAGGTACATCGAAGCCGGCATATTTTTACAACAAATTTAAAAATGGGACTTAAACCCAAATATTGTATCATATTTCTAGGATACTTACGGCCCAAGGACTGCTACCTTATCGTGGTGAGCAGATTTGTGTGCTTTGCACATCCTCCCCACTACCTTTTCCTCCCTCTTCCCCTCTTTCCTCCCCGCCCTCCTACTTATCCCTTTCCTCCAAACAGCCCCCTTTCAGCTTCATATTTCACCCACTCATCGTCTCGATTAGCCAAGTTGCAAGAATATGAGACGTTAAGCCCAAATATCAATCTGATCCCCAGAGCTAAGCATGCGAAAGTGTATGCTTCTGGTAGGGCCACCCTAGCCAAACAGGTCGAGACAAGAAATCATAAAAGTCACTCAATAAATTCAAAGTCACTCAATAAATTCAAAGTTGTTCTGAATCGCGGCCTTGTTGATTCTGGCATTTGTCCGCAGATGTTCGCACTGTCCAATCACTGATTCATATATTTCGTATTTGAAATATCGATCTTTGATTGGTTATCGCTCACTCGTCGATGGTGTTTGGAGCCTACAGGGTTGGTTTAGTCACTTTAAATTAAAGTCCCCCACTGCAAATCAGTTTAGTTACTGAGTGGGTAGACTCTAAATGTGAATTTATTTACTTATTTATTTTAGGGCTGCCCAACGATATCGATAACTCGATACAATATCGATAATAGAGTAATAATTCGATATCGATATTGAATTGATATATCGTACATATCGCGATATCGAACCGAATCTAGTCGAGTCGAATATAACGCCTTATAAGCTAGATGATACAAAAAACCGATTACGTGTCACGTCACGCCAACCACACCATCGCTGTTTTGTGTGGATTCTTTACAATTTGAATAGTACAACAAACAAATTGACACACATAGTAAGACATTTCAAAGCTAAAATATTTCTTTACGTAATATTGTTTAAAGAATGACCTCTAGCTGGCATGTAAATCCTAAAAACAGACGAGAAAAGTTTCGATGTGGCGATATCGCCGATATCGATACGTCGTTTGAAAACTTCGATATCGCGACACGATATCGATATTTCTTCCCGCGATATCGATATGATTTTTTTTATCGTTGGGCAGCCCTAATTTATTTAATGTAGTCACCCACATCAACCCCGTTTCCTCCCTTTTCCCTTTTCCTTGCCATCCTCCTACTATAGCCCCTTTCCTCCAAAAATCCCCTGATTTCATTTTCGTATTCCAACCACTCGTCGTCTCGATTAGCCAAGTCCAACTGTCGATCGTACAGGTTCCGTCGACGGTCGCCGACGTCGCCGCCAACGAGGGTAACGACCTTGAATCGAGGGAGCCTCGACTGCCGACGGGCTGCGCCTCTCTCAAGGAGTTGTACAAGACGTTTGCCTCGAGCTACATCGGCGACATACACAAGGTCTACGGGGAGTTCACCAGGAGAGAAGGTCACAGTAAGTCCAGCGTAAACATTATCGTCGTTAGTAACGTCGACGATAATCGTACATATCGGTTATCAATGTTTTTGCGATAAACGTAGGTTACTCTAAGTGAAATTCTGTGCAACGTCGCGATAATTGTGACTACGTGATTTTATTTATATTATTTGGATTTGATACCCGCTCGGCGCACGCCCCCCACTCCCCCCCTTCCTATGAGCAGTGGCAACAACAAGGCTTTTGCTGCGGTTTTGTTATGCTGGGCAATAAGTTACGATGAGAAGAAGACACAATTTTAAAATAGATTCATAAAATGCACAGATATATAGTAAAATAGTGCTTATTTAATAATATATCGCGATATAAATTTGATCATTGTCTCGATTAGCCAGGTTGCAAAAATATTAGACGTTAAAACGCAAATGGCAAATATCATCGGTATACGTACTTATACTCCTGTATGTATGTAGTATGTACTATTAATTATTTTCTTTCAGGTTCAATTCGACGCACCAGAGAAGAGTTAACAGCTTTGTTCAGAAAAACGTGAGTGAAACCATTTATTTATTTTTAATTTTTAACCAACCCCGTTTGGACTGGAGTAGAATTTAACTCGGGACTCTCCAAATCGTAAGAGGTGACGAAATGTTTAGTGTGGCTCGTTAGTCTAGTGGGTTTGTTCCTTCTTCCAGTACAGAAGGTCTAGGGTTTGACTCCCGGTTTGGGCTAGGGTTTTTTTACTTGGCAAGTGTAACTTGATTTTAAACTATCAATGGGTGAACATGTAAACACTGACTTTGGAGCCGTCATAACAACTAAACACGCAATAAATTGTATAAATGTCCCTCACTGAAAATCACTTCTTGTAATGGAGTTGATAGACTATCAATACAAATTTATTTATTTCATTTATTTAATTAAAAATTATTAATTAAAAGATTTTTTTTCAGATGTGAAAGAGTCCTTAAAGAAGAGGGTAAGAGTGTAGACGAAGAAAACATACTCAATATGACGCTGCAGATATGTGGCCCGGATAAATACGCCTCACCAAATCCAGGTACGAGAAACCAGACATACAGTCGGAAAGTAGTACATACCCACTTTGAGTAGGAACACAATCGTGTTCCACCGTCTAAATCTGGCCCAGAGTGACTCTGTTAATCGTACGAAGCGAGGAAATAAGGTCCTCCCTTTTAATTCCTTTGTAAAGTAGTAGTTCTAGTTGTCTGATTAAACTCCCCACGCGTTTTACGCGACCTAGTTGTCGAGTACGTATTTTAACACCAAATTTATATAAAAAACCTTTCATAAGAGGCTTTGGAGGAGTTACCTTACGATTCAATAGGCCAAACACTATAGGTTGTTAAAATAATTCGTCGTTAAACAACGAATAGCCTCATCAAATTAAAATTTGCAACAATTTGTGTCCATTTATTGGTGCAAATTTACGTAACTGGTTTCAGCGCCCTTACACCAAATAAATTTCAAATTACAATTTAACTAAACCAATATGCAAATTAAAAACTAGGATTATTTTAGCCTTTCACTCCTACCTGTTCCTTTCCTCCAAACATCTTCATCTTCATATTTCACCCACATGCAGTCCACAGCCTCCCATTTCCCATTTCCTCCCCACCCTCCTATACTTCCCTCTTCCTCCAAACAGCCCCCGATGTCATCTTCATATCTCACCCACTCATTGTCTCGATTAGCCAAGTTCCAATTTAAATATAGGTAAAACCCAAATATCTAGGCCTAGCGTCATTTTCCGCAGGAACGTTTTCGTCCCTGCGCGATTACAAACAGCGAAACAAGGCGTTGTTTCCGGACACGGACTCGGAGGGCGAGACGAACGAGAGCGAGCCGGCCAGCGTCGCGCCACAGCAGCCTTGCAGTGCGCCACACCCTGCGCCACACCCTGCGCCACACGCCGCGCCACAGCGAGGCTCGAATCTGTTGGGACTGGACTTCACCAAGTACCCGTTCGCTCCGGCCGTCCAGGAGCGAAGCCCCTCCCCCCGGCTAGACATCAGTTCGGGACCCGAGCAGGAAGAAGAAGCAGAGGAAGAAGAAGACTGCGACGAAGTGTTCGGTTTCTCCCCGGAAGTTTCGCCGGAGCCGCTCGTCGTAACGGTGGATCCCCGCCGATACGTCGAAACGACCACGGGAAACGAGTCGGACGTCCGTAGGAGAAACGCGAGACCGTCCGTCTTCGATGCGATCACCCCGAGTCGGAATATCGTGAACGACGCCTTCCAGTGTCGCGGGGGATCGCGTCCCACGACGGCGGGGGATTCCCGCGACTCGACCGCGGGGGATTCCCCGCCGTACGCGGGCAGACGTATGTTCCAGACGCCGACGCCCCCGCGGATTTGCGACGTACCTCGCCCCCGCGTCTACCTGCAACACCCCAACCTTCGTCACGCGGTTTGTCGCGGCGAACCGCAGTGGCGCTCCGACCTTCGTCCGCCTGTTTGTCGCGACGAACTGCAGTGGCGCTCCGACCTTCGTCCGCACGTTCGTCGCGACGGCGAACACGATCGCGCGACGCAGTTTGCTCGGTCGCGATACCGCCTGTCTTCGGACGAGGGCTGCAGCTGGGACTATGCGAGCAGTTTGGACCGTCGGACGATGGCGGGGAACGGTCTGGGGACGATGCGATGCGAGAGCGTGCGGGAATTCGCGGCGACCGTGTCGCGACCTGGGGTCGGGGAGTGGAACCGTATGGGGGCCGATGACGATATCTTAATGGTGAGTCATCTTATATTTATTTATTTATTTATTCATTTATTTATTTATTTATTTATTTATTTATTTATTTATTTATTTATTTATTTATTTATTTATTTATTTATTTATTTATTTATTTATTTATTTATTTATTTATTTATTTATTTATTTATTTATTTATTTATTTATTTATTTATTTATTTATTTATTTATTTATTTATTTATTTATCTATTTATTTTTATTTATTTATTTATTTATTAGTAATATTTCACATACAGCGTATTCTGCCATTTGGCGTGAAATAATAAACATAACAGTTAAAACACAGAAACAAGCACAAAGAACACATATTACACATGTGTTTGTCACAATACTACATAAAATAAGTACAATAACAAAAACAAACAAAGTACAAGTAAAATGCCAGTGAAAGAGACAATGCTCACAATGAAGTTAAAAACATGGTAACAGAGTGTTAAAAACATAAGGCAATATGCAAATTAGTGATGACATCAGGTAGTAAACATTGGAGTCGGCTTTTGAACCTTAGGAGTCGGGTACAGGAGTCGACTCCTCGAACGACAAAAAGATAAAGTAAAAGCGATTAATTTTAACCAATGTTGCAATGCAACACCCTCGGCGGGCTGCGTGTGTTCCAGGCGGGAGCAAAAAAAAGTGATTTGGCAGTAAAGTACAATTCTTTATTGTTTTTTTATTACTGATTTGTAATATTAGGTGAATATTGGAGGTAAGGGAAACAAAAAGGGTAACAGACCGCCAATACATTATACACTTACACACAGCAACCGCTGTTTGAAGGAGTCGACTCCTAGAAAATGGAGTCGGGTACAAGAGGAGTCGGGAAGGAGTCGAGTTCCCGATGTCATTCCTAATGCAAATAGACACTGCACTACACACTTTTTATAAAACTTGTTCCAAGCTGGTTCAACGTGCCCCTTTCCTCCCAACTCCCCCGATTTTATCTTCGTATTTCACCCACACATTGTCTCGATTAGCCAAGTTGCAAAAATGTGAGACATAATCCCAAATGTCAATCGATCAATCTATCGGTGGTCAGTTTATTTTCGTATTATTTCAGGAGGAAGATCAGGAGACGGGCAGGAGAAAACTCGACTGTCACACGGACGAGGCTAAGCCCACGTTTATAAGTCCAGAGCAACGGTTCTATCAGCTGTGTTTGTTTTGAACGACGAGAGCTCCTTGCTTGCCGCCGTTAAAAGCTCCGCGTAGGTTAAGAGTACCGTCCATTGGTTCAGTATTAAAAGATCTCTGTGCACATAGTAATTTGTTCAATTGATTACTTTCTACAGTATTCACATAAAGTTAATAGTTGCTATTTAAACTGGAGATATTTTCATGGAAGTTTAAAACAGATAGGATGTTCTCAGTTCCTTTTGTTAAACATCAAAAGTGCTGCGTCTAGAGTGGTAGCGGGGTGGAAAAGTAACGGGGAAGCTTCAATACCTAGTTATGGAGTTGACCGTACCAAATTTCAAACCGGAATATGTTGCTAAAGAAATGTTCAACACTCTGATTGATAAAGAGTGTGAATTGTGCTGAATATTGTGTCAGGGCCTTCACAATGTATATTTAGGCCGACTAGCTAAATAATTTATTTGCCTATGTAAGCAAAAAGTATGTTTTAAAGAGTGCCTGAAGAAGTTAGTATTATATATTTTTAAATATGGCATTAGATTTTAGTGTTTCCCGTCAGTGTATAAATAGTGTTCGGGTGTATTGTGATACGTAACACATTATTGTGTGGAGTACTGCATATCCAATTCTGTGCTGGTAAAAGTATTGTTTGTTAAAATTAATACTGTAGAATATTTATTTATTTTTCATACCAACGCTGGAAGAATGTAGGTACGACCTACTATACATATTACTGTATTATTTATAAGGCTACATGGATGTTTGCAAGTAAGTGGTTTGTAATATTTTCAAGTTGATGTTAATTAAATTATGAAAATATATTCTGTAACAATCTGTGATAGGATCCAGAAGGTTAGGTTTGAAAGACATTGAAAGGTGACCGAAATGTTGGCGGCGATACTTACTAACATAGAAGAGATTTTTCAAAGCACAGTAGTAGGTTGAAAAAGAAGCGAGTGGCTTGCTCTCGTAAACTTTCGTAAACGAGCTATCGGATCTTATCCTTGTATAAATTCAAGATGGATTGCAGTAGTAATGACAACAAATTATAACTTAGAGGTACCTATGGTAGTTTCCTGCATTATTTGATTTTTTTAACTTTCAAATATTCTAATTGCTACAATTTGTATTTTCTTAAACAAACGAGTAATTAATTATAAATCATTTCATAAATTACAGAAATGACAATTGTAGCAATTGCATTTTTGAAAGTTTTTAAGTTCATTGTCTCATAATTCATTAGGGGGGTGTATCTCTTTTTTTTAGTTAAATTAAAATTAATTAAATTATTAATTAATTACAGAAATTTCAACACATCCCACATATCAATCACATTTTGAATATCGTGAAGCATTCTCAATAATATTTAAGACATTAGGCCTACATTTTATGTTAATAATTTTAAAAAAAAATGTTACAGCTACATAGTAAAGTTTCAATAATACTGTATTTTTGTATATAAAGAAAATTTGACTGGCTACGGGTCTGTGTAATACACAAATGTGACTAAGTCAGTCGTAAAGGTCTGAAGATTGGTTATATGTATGAACCGTGCAAGTGTTTAGAACTTCAAGGAAATAGAATAATGTTACAATGTTTCATTGCTTTCACATCCAGACAAAAGAACTATGTTTGAACCAAAGAGAAGAAGGTGGAATAACATTGACTGTTAATTATAATAAATATTTAATTTATCTACCCCTGCATTTTACTTATTTTTATAGATTTTAAGGTACTACTACAGAAAAATATAAATTATTGTTGTACAGTGTAGATTGTAGATGATTTAAAATTAAGACGATGGAAAAAGATGTCCTAAATGCAGCAATTGTGATGTGGCTTTTTCATCATCAACTCTGCTTCTGGTAATTCACGTCCGCCCACTTCTGTTTTGGGAATGTCCTGATTAACTGTACTGGTACACGGATCCATATACACATCTTCGTGTGGTATTGTGCTTTCCTGCTTCCAAAGCAGAAGGTCCCGGGTTCAAATCCCGCTTCAGGCAGAAGTTTTTTAACTTCTAATAAGGATTCAATTCCATTACTTCTTGGCTTAGGATCAAGTAAACGGTGACTTTGGAGCCGTCCTAGCAACGAAGCACTCAATAGATTCAAAGTTGTTCTGAATCGGCCTTGTTGATTCTGGCATTTGTCCGCAGGTGTTCGCACTGTCCAATCACTGGTTCATATGTTTCCTATTTGAAATATATATTTTTATATTATATTATTTATATTTTATATTTTATTATATTATATTTGATTGGTTATCGCTCACTCGTCGATGGTGTTCGAAGCCTACAGGGTTGGTTTAGTCACTTTAAATTAAAGTCCCCCACTGCAAATCAGTTTAGTTACTGAGTGGGTGGACTCAAAATGTGAATTTATTTATTTATTTATTTATTTATTTATTTATTTATTTATTTATTTATTTATTTATTTATTTATTTATTTATTTATTTATTTATTTATTTATTTATTTATTTATTTATTTATTTATTTATTTATTTATTTATTTAAAGTCAAGAAGGTGACATGAAAAGATAAACGAATTTTTCAGTGAATCCATTATTATTATTGCAGAAAACTAGAAGCCACGTCACCGCCCCCCCCCCCCCCTACGCCCCCCCGCCGGAGAAAGAAGATCGTCGAGCAACTGCCCACTTATTATTTTAGAATTTGCCTAGCCGGACAGGCCGAGGTGGAGAAGCCAGACGAAATGCAGTCCACCCACTCATCGTCTCGATTAGCCACGTTGCAAAAACATGATACGTTAAGCCGAAATATCATCAATCGTCTCTTTTTTCTCTTTCCTTTTCCTACTTGTTCCTCTTACTTGCCCCTTTCCTCCAAACAGTCCCAGATTTCATCTCCATATTTCACCCTCTCATCGTCTCGATTAGCCACGTTGCAAAAATATGAGATGTTAAGCCGAAATATCATCAACCGTCTCTTCTTTCTCTTTCGTTTTCCTACTTGTTCCTCTTACTTGCCCCTTTCCTCCAAACAGTCCCAAATTTCATCTTCATATTCCACCCACTCATCGTCTCGATAAGCCAAGTTGCAAAAATATGAGACGTTAAGCCCGAATATCAATCAATCAAGCATGTTATTTCCCATATTGATAATGAATCCTTAGCAACATCGGGCGCCCGTAGGGGTAGGGTACGGTCATGACTTCCAGCTTTTTTTTTCAATTACTTCTTGGCTTAGGAATAAGTAAACGGTGACTTTGGAGCCGTCCTAGCAACGAAGCACTCAATAAATTCAAAGTTGTTCTGAATCGGCCTTGTTGATTCTGGCATTTGTCCGCAGGTGTTCGCACTGTCCAATCACTGATTCATATGTTTCGTATTTGAAATATTGATCTTTGATTGGTTATCGCTCACTCGTCGATGGTGTTCGAAGCCTACAGGGTTGGTTTAGTCACTTTAAATTAAAGTCCCCCACTGCAAATCAGTTTAGTTACTGAGTGGGTAGACTCGAAATGTGAATTTATTTATTTATTTTATTTTATGTATGACCTAGTTGTCAAATACGTCGTCAAACACCAAATCATCAGGAAACAGTTGAACATGACTCATAATATTAATTATTAAGCGAGCGAAGCGAGCGTTTCCACTTGACTCTTATGGCACTTCATTCTGTTTTTTTTTTTGTTTGTTTGTTTGTTTTTTTTTTTTTTTTTTTTTTTTTTTTTTTTGTTTTTATGTCCGTCGATAGCGGTCGAACGGAAAGTCCGATCAACTTGAAATTTGGACCATCCACAAGCCTCGATGTGGATTGAAGGTGTATAGTTTTGAGGCAAAATCGTTCGAAAAGTTACAAAGTTACACCATAGTTACTGCAAAATATTTTTTTGAAACAAAATGGCGGCAAAATGTGAGATAGCCATATTTTTTTAAACTTTTTTCCGGTCACGAATATGTTCATGTTTTGACGATACGATAAATATTGGCAAAGTTACACAAAAGTTACTCGAAAATATATTTCTGAAACGCAGTAACGGCAAAATGTGAGGTGGCTATCTTGTAGTAAATTTTTGTCCGGTTACGAATATACTAATGTAAACGCGATCCAATACGTATTAGAGGCAGAAATTACATTTCTATTGCTGTCAATAAGTGTTAGTAACGGTGGCGGACCGTGTTGAAAACATGACAGCGAAAATTCTTAGCAACGCACATTGCACTGCATCCAACAATGTCGGGAAGTATAATAGCTTTGGAAATTAGAAAAATTTTTGCAATGCGCATTCTTAAATTGTTGTCCATTGTTGTTCGTATTAGCATTGAAACTTTTCGCCAGAAAGTTCGTAGATATTGACGCGCTCGCTTATCAACGCGTCAAACAGAGCGTTTTCCTAGTATATTTTCAATGTCGACTTATTAAGCGAGCGAAGCGAGCGTTTCCACTTGACTCTTATGGCACTTCATTCTGTTTTTTTTTTGTTTGTTTGTTTTTTTTTTTTTTTTTTTTTTTTTTTTTTTTTTTATGTCCGTCGATAGCGGTCGAACGGAAAGTCCGATCAACTTGAAATTTGAACCATCCAAAAGCCTCGATGTGGATTGAAGGTGTATAGTTTTGAGGCAAAATCGTTCGAAAAGTTACAAAGTTACACCATAGTTACTGCAAAATATTTTTCTGAAACAAAATGGCGGCAAAATGTGAGATAGCCAGAATTTTTTACAGATTTTTCCGGTCACGAATATGTTAATGTAATGGCGATCTGATAAGTATTGGCAAAGTTACACAAAAGTTACTCGAAAATATATTTCTGAAACACAGTAACAGCAAAATGTGAGGTGGCTATCTTATAGTAAATTTTCGTCCGGTCACGAATATACTAATGAAAACGCGATTTGATACATATTAGAGGCAGAAATTACATTTCTATTGCTGTCAATAACTGTTAGTAACGGTGGCGGACCGCGGCGAAAACATGTCAGCGAAAATTCTTAGCAACGCACATTGCACTGCATCCAACAATGTCGGGAAGTATAATAGCTATGGAAATTAGAAAAAATTTTGCAATGCGCATTCTTAAATTGTTGTTAATTGTTGTTTGTATAAGCATTGAAATCTTTTCGCCTGAAAGTTCGTAGATATTGACGCGCTCGCTTATCAACGCGTCAAACAGAGCGTTTTCCTAGTAATAATAATAATTGCTTCCTCGCAGTTGTGAAGCGATAGTATGGCTGGATACGGATGTGTGATAGCGCCCCTGGCGGAAGCATCTCTTACTATCTATCTATCAGTCGTCTACAGCATTCACATCCCCCAACAGCCAATCAGAACGCGTCTCTCTTATCTCGCTGCCAATAGCGTGCATGTATGCATCCGTCATTTGTGCTACTCATGCCTTCAATAAGAGACGGACGGACAAACGTTTATGTGCGTGTTCAACGGTTGTGTAAAGTAGTGGCAATTTCAAAACGTTTTATTTTCGGCCGCAAATAAGTCCAATTTCACACAATTTTATTTTCGAGTTACTCGATAGAATGGCGGCTTCGAAATTTTGTTAAATTTTATTTTTTTGCTTTTTCCTGATTATTTTATGTACTAGACGTCATGGATTATTTAAAATTTGCGACATTTCTTTATTTATTGTGTATATGTGTGTTTGTGATTTTCGTACAAGAGACATCATGTGGTAAGTAACGAACTCAAGTTATTTATTTTATTTTTTATCCCCGTACGTATGGACGATTTCAGAAACTGTTACCCCTATTTGTACCTTTTTTAAAATTTCTGGTGGGGCCATCCTAGCCTTACAGGTCGAGGGGGAGAAATCAGGCGAAATGCAGTCTACATCCTTCCCTTTTCCTTCCCTTTCCCCCTTTCTCATCGCCCCTAATTGCCTCTTTCCCGAGAGCTATACCGGCGGAAGCGTATGCTTCTGGTAAAGCCACCCTAGCTGGACTGGTCGAGGGGTAGAAGTCTCACGAAGTGCAGACCACACCCCAATTCCCTTTCCTCCCCTTTCCCCTTTCCTCACGCGCCCTCCTACTTACCCCTTTCCTCCAAAGAGCCCCCAATTTCATCTTCATTATCACCCACTCACCGTCTTGATTAGCCAAGTTGCAAAAATATAATACGTTAAGCCCAAATACCAATCAATCAATCATAAACATCAGTGTGCATTATTTGTGGCTGCGTAGGACGTGTGTTTGGGGGGGGGCTCAAACGCTAATAGGCAACGTGGTCACATCCTGTAGGATGTAAGGAAGTAGTCTTATCAATTCCCACTCGACAATATTATCTAGACTGAAACAGATGCCAACGTACTGCAAGTGGATATCTTCA
>OX246747.1:31735508-31738008 GCA_945910005.1 Isoperla grammatica
AGATTATATCCAAACAGGTTTTCTGTCCGAAATACTTAAACATTTTCACTAATATTTTTAGGTCGAAAGTAGATTCAGTGCAAAGTGATTCTGTGCAAAGTAGATTCGGTGCAAAGGTTTTTCGGTGTAAAGACCCCGACCCATTCGCAGTGAATTAGAGGACTAGTATTCAAAAGAGCCTCCCCCTTACACTCTTTTACATCATACTTGTCCCTCTCCTTCAAACGTACCCCGACGTCAAATATGAACATAGTTGTCAAGTTGTTGAAGTAAGTCGGTTGTTATTTCTTGTCCAGGTAACTACATGTACATCGAGTCGTCTCCTCCTCGGGTGGTCAACGACACAGCCAGACTTATCTCGCCCTTCTACTCGGCCAAACACAGCGTGGACGCTTGCTTTATCTTCTGGTACCACATGTTCGGCGTTACTACCGGTGAGTGGCGCTCTGACCAGTGGTGTATTCATAGGTTGCACCAAGGTTGGTAAATCTCCTGGCGGGGGCCGTCGAACTCCCAAGTCAGGTCGTCCCATCCATTTCCATAATTAAGCGAGCGTCCCCACGAGACTATTATGGCACTTCGTTCTTTTTTTTTTATTTTTTTTTATGTCTGTCGATAGCGGTCGAACGGAAAGTCAGATCAACTTGAAATTTGGACCATTCACAAGCCTCGATGTGGATTGAAGGTGTATAGTTTGGAGGCAAAATCGTTTGAAAAGTTACAAAGTTACACTCAATAACTGTTAGTAACGGTGGCGGACCGCCGCGAAAAGACATGACAGAATGACAACGAAAATTCTTAGCAACGCAAATTGCACTGTATTCAACAATATCGGGAAGTATAATAGCTATGGAAATTAGAAAAATTTTGAAATGCACATTCTTGAATTGTTGTTAATTGTTGTTTTTATTAGCTTTGAGATCTTTTCGCCAGAACGTTCGTAGATATGGACGCGCTCGCTTATCAACGCGTCAAACAGAGCGTTTTCCTAGTGTTAAAAATTACATGTTATTCAAATGAGAGAATCATTTAGAAAAACCAATGAATTGATCTGTCAAAACCAATTCTTCTGGCTCAAAACCGCATTACATCTAATTGAAATAATTTTTGAAATAATTTATATATACTTTATAGTATGTCTACATTTTTAAGTGAAGTATTCTGAAATCAAATTTTGCATAATAAATTAGCAGATTAAAGTAATAAACCAGTTATTGTGTGGGCACGAGAATGGCGATTTTCGTGCCCATGAGAAGACCTTACTTTGAGGTTTACCGAACCTCCGCCAGGGGATCGACGGACCTTGGGTTGCACGTACGTCACATCTGTGCGCGATGGTGGCCACATTTGTGATCAAACTTTGACGTTGCCATGCGGAGAAACAATTGAAGCCTGTTGTAGTAGAACTAATACGTTCTTAGTTCTTTAAAATCCAGCCTGTTTTTGATATACAATTGGTATGTGTGGAAATTTCTTATTTTGGTATTAATTATGTTTACTTTTTAAATTATAAATTAGGCTTATTTATTAAATTTGAATAGTATTTGCCAATGATCTAGGATTGGTCCTCATCAATTGTGTCGCAATCATGGCCGCTGTGACGTCACGTGGGAACTATGAATAGTAATTAAAAAAAAAAACATTGATAATGTTTCACGTATCAAAATCTTGGTCTGGGTCCACAAGTTTTCTCTTCCACGTGCCCTTCACATTTAAGTGGTGGTTCCATCTTATGACTGAGTTCTTTGCTATTACCAGGCTCTTTGCAAGTGTACCAGAAACCGGAGGACGCGCAACTAAGCTCTTTGAAACCTTTGTTCTCAAAGTCGGGTAATCGCGGCGACCAGTGGTTCAGAGGTCTCGTCCGGCTCAACGAAACGAATAAACCATTCCAGGTAATGGGCATAATGGGGTATTCACATTTATTTATTTATTTATTTATTTATTTATTTATTTATTTATTTATTTATTTATTTATTTATTTATTTATTTATTTATTTATTTATTTATTTATTTATTTATTTATTTATTTATTTATTTATTTACTTATTTATTTATTTATTTATTTATTTATTTATTTATTTATTTATTTATTTATTTATTTATTTATTTATTTATTTATTTATTTATTTATTTATTTATTTATTATTTATTTAATTATTTATTTATTTATTTATTTATTTATTTATTTATTTATTTATTTATTTATTTATTTATTTATTTATTTATTTATTTATTTATTTATTTATTTATTTATTTATTTATTTATTTATTTATTTATTTATTTATTTATTTATTTATTTATTTATTTATTTATTTATTTATTTATTTATTTATTTATTTATTTATTTATTTATTTATTTATTTATTTATTTATTTATTTATTTACTTACTTACTTACTTACTTATTTATTTATTTATTTATTTATTTATTTATTTATTTATTTATTTATTTATTAATTTATTTATTTATTTATTTATTTATTTATTTATTTATTTA
>OX246747.1:31743008-31762107 GCA_945910005.1 Isoperla grammatica
AAATAATTCTTCACAAATCACTACTCAAAAACCGACAAGTTTTTCGAAGAAAATACCGGTAAAACAGGTTGTTGTTGTTATTACTGAAGAGCAAACTACACAGGAGGTTGTGATAAAACAACGGATGACGACGGCAGATCCAATCCTTGAGAAAGCTACCACCATCCCTAGAAAACGGATCTTCATTCCGGTAAAGAAGATGTTTGTTCCAAAGAAGACCACGAGGTCGACAACGACGACAGAACAGCCAATCACAACGACGATGACGCCAAAGCCAACGACCACGAGGAATAGAATGATGTTCTATCCGAGCAACGAAGTCGGGGACAAATCTGTCGACGCCGAGAAGAGTTTGCTACTCCAGAAGAAACTTATCACTCAGCCGAAAGGAAATTCAGGTAATGTCGCGAATGGTTGTTTTTCTCTCTGCGGGGGCTCTGCTGTGACTACCTTATCGTGGTGGGCAGGTTTGCGTGCTTTGGTGATATCGAGAGCTTTGGGTGTGGGGGGGGGGGGGGGGGGCATTTCCTTCTGATTCTCTTCCAAGTAAAGCTATAAGGTATTTTTTAACTGAATAGGATAGATATTAAATAAATATATATATATATTATATATATATATATATATTATTTATATATATATATAAATATATATATGTGTGTGTTCAGTTTTAAATTCTCACGGCTATATGCTAAATAATTGATTTTGGGGTATAAAAATAAAAATAAATAAATAAATAAATTCACATTTAGAGTCTACCCACTCAGTAACTAAACTGATTTGCAGTGGGGGACTTTAATTGAAAGTGACTGAACCAACCCTGTAGGCTTCGAACACCATCGACGAGTGAGCGATAACCAATCCAAGATCGATATTTCAAATACGAAACATATGAATCAGTGATTGGACAGTGCGAACACCTGCGGACAAATGCCAGAATCAACAAGGCCGATTCAGAACAACTTTGAATTTATTGAGTGCTTCGTTGCTAGGACGGCTCCAAAGTCACCGTTTACTTATATCTAAGCCAAGAAGTAATAGAATTGAATCCAGATTAGAAGTTAAAAAACTTCTGCCTGAAGCGGGATTTGAACCCGGGACCTTCTGCATTGGAAGCAGGGATGCTAACCACTGGACCAACGAGCCACCTATTATCTCGTGAGTTATAGAATAAGGGTTATGACTTTCTGAGGACTTTCTGAGGGTTCTGACTTTGGGATGGAGGGCCGGATAAGTCAGAACCCTCATTCTATAACTCACGAGATAATACCCCAAAAAAACATTATTTAATATATATATATATATATATATATATATATATATATATATATATATATATATATATATTTATATATATGTTAACTCGTAGGTTTTCGTGAACCGATGGATGGATGTGAAAGTTGAGAGTATCTCAAGAAAGAGCGCGGCAGTCAACCCGAAAAATCTCAACTATCATACATATTATATATATATATATTAATATATATTAAAACACACACACAATTATAAAACGGTACCAAGGTCATTTACTTTAAAAACCGATGAATTTTCGGAGTAACACGTTGCTACTCCTTCCTCAGACCGACAGCAACTGCTCAACTCGGTCTGAGGAAGGAGTTGGAACAAGTTACTCCGAAAATTCACCGGTTTTTAAAGTAAGTGACCTTGGTACCGTTTTATAATTGTGTGTGTGTGTGTTTTAACATTTATTCCGGGTCAATATGTTTCTGCGTGTGACTCATATATTATATATACCTATTAATTAGTTAATTAATTAATCAAATATAATTTCAAGTAATTAAATAAAATGTAATTGGATAAATAAATGAATAAATAAATGTACTAAAAATAATTTTTGGGTGTCGCCGCGTCCATCTTTTATTAAAAACTGACGTTTCAGACTAATTGCATACTCCATCTTAAGAGTATTGAAGAGATAGTCACTGAGAGAACCTACTCGATCCAGCTCTACCCAGCGACTGTGCCTCACAAAGGTGACTGTCAGACAGTGTGACTGTGTTCGGTGACTATCTCTTCATTACTCTGAAGATGGACTTTTTTTTCATTCATACACAACAAGTTATACGGCACCACCGAAGCAGAAGCATATGTGCCGAATCCCATTTACATTTTCCATAAACAAACATATAATTTTACTAATTCTCAGGCCAAGGATCCTACATCTAAGGGCTTATCCTTGCCTTCAATCATACATCTAGCCTTATCTTATAACCTGCACTACTTTTTTGCTTCTTTTTATAATTTCATCCATCATTTCGACCTTCCCTATCAGCAATATCTTATCTTCATGTAGGCCCCTAGCTATCCTTCCAACTCCTAACTTCTTATCGTCCTTACAACTTCCGTCTGAGGATGGACTATGCAATTAGTCTGAAACGTCAGTTTTTAATAAACGATAGACGCGGCGACAGACAAGAATTTGAAGTCAACGGTTTAGCCGCGGTCGCTTAGCCGGTTCCCATACAAACACCGAAGTTAAGCAACCTCGGGCTAGGTCAGGAGGTGGATGGGTGACCACTCTCCTCTGAAACACTAGTTACCGTTGGTTAGAGCAGATTGGAGGGTTCGAAAGCTTGTGTAACAGCTTCGTTCTTCTCGTCAACAGTCCAGGTTAGTGGAGGAACCTATATGACTGGTCAAAGTTACACCGTCCTTTCGGATGGGACGTAAAGCCGATGGTCCCCTTGGTACTTTTCGACAGGAGTAGGCTACCTGCTGGTACCGGGTTTCCTCTCGTCCCTTCTTCATCATCATGCATCGTTGTTAATCATCCGTTGTTATATTGGTCACTGTTAAATGGCATAAAATGCTGTATGGGACCAATTCATAAATAAATACCTTTAAGTAAATTATTAATATTGACTCGGGCCGCGAAAGCCCACGACAAGTTTAAAATAAAAGCCCTCATCGTTTAAATACCGTCAACTTGAATGTTGTGTGTGTGTTTCAGTGGTGCCGTGGCCGCAGACGCAACAGGCGACCAAGGGTACCGCGACGACCGACGCATCCATGGTGATCGGCGTCGTCGGCGGCGTCGCGCTACTCCTCGTCGCTTTCGGCGTCGTCGTGTTCGCCGTCGTCAGGCGGAGACGCATCGCGGGGGGACGCGGCGACGTGTCTGACGACTCGGACGTGAGATTCCTGACGGCCGACGAGGTGTTGGACTTTAACATTGCCAGGCCGAGCGAGGAGGACGACCGTTGCTAAGGGGGGTGAGGGGAGAGAGGGGAAGGGGACCTCCCCCTTCCCACTCCTTTAACATTGCCAGGCCGAGCAACGAGGCGACAGCTGCTGGAAGGGGGAGGAGAAAGAGGGGAGGGGGGGTTTAGGACTGTAACATTGCCAGGCCGAGCGAGGAGGATGACAGCTGCTGAGGGGGGGAGGAGAGAGAGGGGAGGGAGACCTTCCCCCCCCCCTTTAACATTGCCCGGCCGAGCGAGGAGGCGACAGCTGCTGAGGGGGGGGAGGAGAGAGAGGGGTGTGGAGGTGTTGGACTTTAACATTGCCAGGCCGAGCGAGGAGGACGACCGTTGTTGAGAGGGGGTGAGGGGAGAGAGGGGAGGGAGACCTTCCCCCCCCCCTTTAACATTGCCCGGCCGAGCGAGGAGGCGACAGCTGCTGAGGGGGGGGAGGAGAGAGAGGGGTGTGGAGGTGTTGGACTTTAACATTGCCAGGCCGAGCGAGGAGGACGACCGTTGTTGAGAGGGGGTGAGGGGAGAGAGGGGAGGGAGACCTTCCCCCCCCCCTTTAACATTGCCCGGCCGAGCGAGGAGGCGACAGCTGCTGAGGGGGGGGAGGAGAGAGAGGGGTGTGGAGGTGTTGGACTTTAACATTGCCAGGCCGAGCGAGGAGGATGACAGCTGCTGAGGGGGGGAGGAGAGAGAGGGGAGGGGGAGGTGTAGGACTTTAACATTGCCAGGCCGAGCGAGGTGGATGACAGCTGCTGAGTGGGGGGGGGGGGGGGTAGTGGAGAGAAGGGAGAGGAGAAAAGGAGTAGGAGGTGGTTTTTTAACATTGCCAGGTCTAGGAAAAAGCGAGCGGTGTTGAGGGGGTAGAGGGAGGCGGATAGGGGGAAGGTGCATGGTGGCGAAGAGGGAGGTGCTTT
Source organism: Isoperla grammatica (assembly GCA_945910005.1). Taxonomy (NCBI): domain Eukaryota; kingdom Metazoa; phylum Arthropoda; class Insecta; order Plecoptera; family Perlodidae; genus Isoperla; species Isoperla grammatica. The sequence continues at coordinate 31,747,135 of OX246747.1, forward strand.
TAACAGTGCCAGGTCGAGCAAGAACGTCGAGGGGTGGAGGGGAATAGTCAGTAAGAAGAGGCAATGGAGGGACAGATGCTTGGTTTTAACATAGCCAGGCCGCAAAGCGAGGAAGAATGGGTTGAGGGTGGGGGAAAGGGGGAGGAAGAGGGAGAGGTGCTGTGGTAATAAGAGTAATAATTCGAAAGTCACAAATATGTTAATTTACAGTATTCAACAAGTTTATGTTTAACAAAATCATGGAAGGTGTATTTGTAATTGTAGATAATGATTTAACTACCTTGAATTGTCCGCAATGTTTTCATTTGAGATTGTTCTTTACAATGTATCATTTGTTTGTTATCAATTTATGAATGTCTGTTGTGTATCTTTGTTAAAATAAGCCACTTTTAAAGAAAATACTCTCAAAGAACCCATAAAGTTAGCTATATTTGATTGAAGTTTGCAACTTACTGAAACTATGATATTCAACCAACTATTAACTGTGTTTATTTTTATTTTTGCCATCAACATATTCTCCTATTTTATTGACAGCTTCCGAAATAACAATGTAGGCCTATTTACTAACATAATACTATCACTAAGTGACTAAAAAAAAATAGTGTAAAATGTATTTAATCAAATTGTATGCCTACATGTAAATATATTTTGATATAAATTAATGTTTTTGTCTGAATAGTGTGTAACAATTTCTTTTTGATATGTTGGTTGAATTTTAACTCGTCCTATTTCTCCTTGTTGTACTTTTAAAACAACGCATATAACCTACTTGTGAGTTTTTTTTTTTTTAAATGTACACATTTCAAATCCTTTATTTCTACATAATTAATGTTCGCCCCGATGTTTAGTTTGTAGTGTAATCTAGTTTCACGTCACCTGATTCGACCCTCCCACCCCTTCTCATATCTTATCGGCTGCACTGCCGGTCCCGAGTTCGTTGTTAGTCAGTAATGTTCTGTCTTTGCCTCACAACGCACGGTTCGTGTCGCTCATCGTCTCGTGGTGACATTCACCATATTTCTCCGTGCAGCACATCCTGCCTGCATCAGTTTTCTTTCGCAAATAACCTGGACATTATCATACAGTGTTTATTGCAAGTACAAGTGCAGTTCTTATGGTCTTTCTCCGTATATCTCAACCGCTAATCTCGCTGTGTCTGCTAACCGTCGCCTGGTGACCTCCACGCAACGTCAGTCGATCGCCTTGCATCTCTGCAGTCCTGAGTTCGACCTCTCTCTCCAGGCATTTCATACTTTATACTTTCCTTCTATACTCGAGTATCTTTCTTCTTTTACTGTCTACGGTGGGCTTACAAATACGCCCATCTTATGCATCCAGTGGCGCGCCGTCATCATCGCTTGGGTAAGTCCATTTATTCTCATCTCACCTATGAAATCTCACAGTCCACTTTCTCGTACTGTCTAAGTACTATTTCTCCGCCTAAACAATTAGTAATGGATATGGGTAGAGACTGCTCACAATTGGTTGAACTGTTGTATCAATAAGCCCTACCCACTACTACGCCAACTACTGCAACTATTTTCGGAATAACCACAATCGCATTCGGAAAATCGTGGAACAGTTAAAACTTTGATTTTATGTCATTTCCTTCCCTTTTCATTTTCTTCCCTGCCCTCCTACTTGCCTCTTTTCCTAATCCCCCCCCCCCCCCCCCCCCCGACGAAATATGGTCGTCGTAGTTGTCGAGTGCCTACGTTGTTAAACTTAAATAATCAATCAATCATTTATTCTTATATAGCTTTGGTTGCACACAACTAAATCGTAATGTCGCAATTAGCGTTCATGGGTTTCTAATGAACAAATTGTTGGTGTCAGTTATTATTCAACTTCAGCATTCTCTTCTCTCTATATTTTTTTCTTGTTCCCACGTGACGTCACAGCGGCCATGATTGCACCTATCTTAAATCATTGGCGGATACTATTCAAATTTACTAAATAAGCATAATGTAGAATTTAAAAAGATTACCTCGTAAGTAGTAAAAAAATCACAAATTACTACATATATCAATTTTTTTATTTAAAAAAACACGGGCTCAATTTTTTCAATTGTTTCTCCGCATGGCAACGTCAAAGTTTGAATACAAATGTGGCCGCCACGCGCAAAGATAGAACGTGGAACCTATAAATTACATTATCTTATATTACAATAGAGTATTACCTTTGACCTTCAACTTCGCACCTACTAGGTAATGTTCATTGTATAAAAGAGGTATTTTTTCGGTCGACTTTTTATTAAAGGTCGACTTTTTATTATGTCTATTGTTAGTCAAAACTGTAATTATATTGTTTTTGTGTATTGTATCTATCAAGACATGTACACTGGCCACGCCGTAAGAAGCAAGGTGTCCTATAAAATTCTGAGAAGAGACGGTCGCTCCACGCGGTCTATTTCAACGGTATTCAACTCGAGATTGCCCGATAGCTGCATTGTTATTGTCCACTGTATTGACTACACCGACCGTGAATGGAATGCGACCCCATCACGTCTGACAATATTCGTGCGATATTATCACTACAATACCTGAGGAAGAAGAACGGCATGCAATTATATTTAGTTTGGTAGTTGTCACATGCGTCACTTCACTATTACTGATAATCCGTGACGACAACACCTTGCAAGTTAGCGCGACGTGACTTTACATGGCAATGGGAGCAGAGTAGATGAAGTATGCGCATGCGCAGAATGAATGAGTTTGTGTTGTTGCCGCGTCACTGTTCTAGTTGAGAGAGTTGAATGCACGACAAGGGATTATCAGAGCGGCCACAGTGGGTTTTACTGTCTACGGATGAGCGCTGTTCCTTATAGACCTAGTAAGTATTTTGTTATGTTTTTCAATGTATTTATTATTATTATTGTTATTATTATTATTATTATTATTATTATTATTATTATTATTATTATTATTATTATTAAAATTATTTTTTTTTTTATTATAATTATTATTATTATTATTATTATTTTTATTATTATTATTATTATTATTATTATTATTATTATTATTATTATTATTATTAGTATTATTATTATTATTTTATTTCATTGTTGCAATACATACAAACTCGGTTAAAACCGGCGTAAACATGTTGTACGGACATTATATCAAGTATTTCCATGTGTTTACTCTTTTAAAGTCTACTTAGAACTAATTAAATATATCATTGTCCATATTATTTTTCAAAAACAAACTGTGGATGTTATGTACGGTCGTGGCCGATTTTCACTCATCCCAGCATTCGCTCATCGTATAGTGGAAACCACGAAAACATCAGGATGGAGTTCTTGAGGTGTTCATTCTTCTTAGTTCGAAAATTTTTACACATGTTCAAAGTTATTATTATTATTATTATTATTATTATTATTATTATTACTATTATTATTATTATTATTATTATTATTATTATTATTATTATTATTATTATTATTATTAATAATACTTCATTTTTCCCGTCTAGGCCACCTTAGCCGTACAGGTGGAGGGGGAGAAGCCAGAGAAATGCAGTCCACATCGTCCCCTTTAACTTTTCCTCCCATTTAAGAAACAAGTTTCAAGTTTAAATTACATTTTATTCATACCGTTTCATACAGTTTTTATTTAGTACAAAATAAACAAGTATGTATCAATCTTTACTATAATTTAAAAGTACAATACAAAATAGAAACAGAAGGAAGCCCACAAAATCTCGAGGGACTTGAGCGTGGGCAGCTTGAGCAACTTGCCCCTTTCCTCCAAAATCCCATAACACACTTATTGTCTCGATTAGCCAAGTTTAAAAAACATGCCACTACGTCAAAAACCGCAGAAAATTTTCATTTTTAATTATATCTCAAGATTGAAACACAAAATTTGAAAATCTGAGTAATCATAGCGCTGTGGTTTGGTAAGCTTTACAGACTGAATGATAAATTTAACATTATAATCAGTATGACTGTGATTCTTATTTCATTAAATTACTTACAAGTATATCACAGTCATACTGATTCTTATGTTGGATACATTTATCATTCAGTCTGCAGGGCTTATCAAACCACAGCGCTACGATTACTCAGCTTTTCGATTTTGTGTTTCAATCTTGAGATATAATTACAAAATGAAAATTTTCTGCCGTTTTTGACGTAGAAGTATCCTTCGCTTAAGCCTAAATATCAATCAATACGAACCCTAAAGCATTGTTACTAATCCAACACGACATTTTTTTCAGAGTTCTAACCCTGAAACATCTTGAAGACAGCCAATCCAACGGATAACGATATTATCGTTCGCAGGGATATAGCGTTATGGCTGCATCAATGATATTAACAACTCTAGCACGGAATGTTAAGCTTCGAAATATATGTGGCTGCATCCTTGCAGTATTACTATTATGGACTTGCTATAACAGCTATAGTCCTAGAAAACAGGTGGTCAAGTTACTACGGAAAGGTAAACACTTACTGATGGACAATCAATGCTATTTTATATACAGACACCATAAGAGCAAGTCAATGCACTGTTATTAGATTATCTTCTTCAGAATCAATATTGATAACAATTTGCTTTGATAAATGATATAATATAAAATTTAATTAATTTCAATTACTCGCCTCAACTTCGATATCACTTCTTTTCTATTTCATTTAGCTGTCTTGCACTTTACTGTTTCCAAAATCTGATACAAATTATGTACACCGTTACAGTAATTATGTTTTATGTATCTGCTTGCATATTCCGCAGAAAAGCTTTAGTATTAGCATTAGTGTTAGAACTCTAGAAGTAGTGAGGCATGTCACCATGAACATTTGTCTTTCTATGCCTACATTTAATTACTTTAGTATTGCATCCAACGTTTTCTGGAACTTTTGTATTCTGTTGTTGGGTAACGCATAAATAAATAAATGAACCATAATATTAAAGAAAGGTTTACAAATCTGATGGTGCGTTCCCGTACCCTTACGTCGGACGTTGGCCAACAGTAGCCCATTGAATTCCAAGGTCTACTTGATCTCTGCCTAAAGTGTATTGCAATGAATCTGTGGTCCTAGGATCCCGCCCTACTTCCCCTCGCGGCTGGCTCGAGCCGGCGATTCGAGGTATGGAGTGAAGTAGGGGAAGGTGGGCGGGATCCTAGGACCACAGATTCATTGCAATACACTATAGCGGAGGCTCGTCGAACTCCCAAGCCTCCGCTAGGCGGAGATCAAGTTGACCTTGATTGAATTCTCGACGAACGTCGAGGGGGTGGTGACAGCGATTGTTGTAAATGGCTACAATTTGCCAAAGTCCGACGTAAAACATTGAGAACCCACCAATTAAGCTAGTGCAAGTTTGTTTGCCCTGCTGATCCCGAGAGCTATGGCGCGGCGGAAGCGTATGCTTCTGGTAGTTGTAGAGCCACCCTAGCCGGACAGGTCTAGGAGGAGAAGCCAGACGAAATGCAGTCCACGTACTCCCCTGCCTTTTCCTCCCCTTAACGTCCTATTGTCCCTTTTCTTCAAACACTCCCCGAAGTCACATGATCGTAGTATTGTCGTTTACGTCGTTAAACCACAAATATTAAAAAATATCAAAATAGATATTTTGAGAAATTTTACAACTCCCGACAAAGTTCCTGTGTTTTATGTTCCAGTAATTATGAATAATTATTTATGTAATTACTAATTAATTATACATTAAATTAATTAATTACATAAGATAATACTGTTTATATTTCTGGTAATGCAATCTTCCCACTTCTAATGTTGCAAAATAGTCCACGGAATGAAAATAATATAATAGGCTAATACAGCAGAACTCTAATTTTAGGTTATACAGATGCAGAAGAATACCCTGGAGACTGTTCAGAAATGGACGATCTAAAAGTTGTGAATGACTTGCGGAAGAATTTAATTATTCCACCCATTTCAAGGGATGTGCCCTACAACCTTTTATACCCAGAAGACTATGATCCCTCAATTGGGCAAGCAGGTATCATAAAGCATATCCTAGACGGACAGGTAAGATTTATTTATTTATAATAATACACAGTGTTAAGTTGTATGTTGTGTTGAAAAGTTGTCTATATAATCATTGCGTTGGCCGGACAGTAAAACCAAAGACCTTTAACTACTATAAAGATAAGATCTTTGGTAAAGCCTCCGTTTTATGTCATTGCGTTGGCCGAACAGTAAAACCAAAGACCTTTAACTACTATAAAGATAAGATCTTTGGTATAAAGCGTCCGTTCCATGTCATTGCGGTGGCCGGACAGTAAAACCAAAGACCTTTAACTACTATAAAGATAAGATCTTTGGTAAAGCCTCCGTTTCATGTCATTGCGTTGGCCGGACAGTAAAACCAAAGACCTTTAACTACTATAAAGATAAGATCTTTGGTAAAGCCTCCGTTTCATGTCATTGCGTTGGCCGGACAGAAAAACCAAAGACCTTTAACTACTATTATTAAAAAAAAAACTTTTATGATAATGTTTCAAAGAATGCAATCTTGAAAAAAATCACCGTATAATTTTTTGAAAATACTCAAAGACTTAATTAAAAAAATGTATATTCTTAAATTTTGAAATATTTTTTATATAGAAATGTTGCATATATTTAATTAACTTTATTACTTATTATCGAACGCTGTTTGTTTTAGACTTCCGATTTGTGTAGCAATCTTGAGTTATAATAAAAAATGAAAATTGTTTGCGGTTTTTGACGAAGAGGTACCCTTCATACAGGCTGGTCCACACTGAATTTTTAATACATAATATACATATGGTTTTAAGGGCTCTGGTTCACATAGTTTCGTTTCGTTCAAGATAGACGTAGTAAAGTGAAGTCCTTTGTAACGTTTTATCATCAGTGTAAACATAATTGTGATACAATACAAATTAACTGGAATTCGTATTATCCATAATTAATTATAATTAGCCTTGTTCACAACAATTCCTGCACATCTGACAATTAATTCTTACGTATTATTAAAGTAGATGGTCCATTGACTTGAGAATTAGTAACTTGTTTCAAGATTTAAGCGTAAAGTTGGACATTGTCCAACTTTATGACAACGAATAACGCATAAAAACAACGTCTCAAAACTATAAAACTTTGTGTGAACGCCAGTACGTGTTTCCTTTGATCCAACTTTACGACTACGCGTTAACCATAAATTTTATGTCTTAAAAATCTGTGTGGACCAGTCTTAAGGCTCACTCACAATAAAAACTTAGTAGTAAACTTTAACTTTAACTTAGACGCTAGGTCTTCATAAACTCATTTAATAACGTTTCGTGAAATAAATTCTGAGCATGTTTTGGCTCCATTTTCGATTTAGCTAGCCTAGGTCTTGCGGCTGGCGCTGATTGGTTCTTTCTCACTGTTAAGTTTATTTTTATTTTAAAGTTTGGTCGTTTCAAACTTAAGTTCATTTTTATTTTAAAGTTTGGTCGTTTCAAACTTAACCGTAGCCCAAAACTAAGTTTTAGTTTTCTTTAAGTTGTAAGTTTACGGTTAAGTTTAATCGTGAATAGGCCTTTAAAGTAAAGTAAAGTAACACATGTTGTTCCAACAGAGAAACGGGTTCTTCATCGAATGCGGGGCCTACGACGGTGAGAGCGGGTCCAACACATTGATGCTAGAACGGTGGTACAACTGGACGGGTCTTCTGATTGAAGCGGATCCGAAGACCTTTAAGAAACTCGTGAAAACGCAGAGGAAGGCCTACCTGTCTCCTACCTGTCTTAGCCCTAAGTGTCATCCCGAGAAGGTATAATAAACATTAATCATAATAATAATAATAATAATAATAAAAATAATAATAATAATAATAATAATAATAATAATAATAAAAAAAAAAAAATAATAATAACAATAATAATAATAATAATAATAATAATAATTTTTTTTTTTTTTTTTTTTTTATTATTTTCAAGCGAACCAACATACAACAAAAAATAGCATACATATGCCCCACTAAGCCAAACAAGGCTTATCAGTGGGTCTATATTATACAAGAAGTATGTTTTAGCGGAAGGCACAATATAAATTAAAATTACCAACTTATTCCTAGACAAAATACAACATAAAGTTACTATATAATAATAATAATAATAATAATAATAATAATAATAATAAAAATAATTTCATTTAATTTCATTTCATTTATTTCATTGACACAAAAATACATATACACTCATTTTGGCATAAGACCACCATGAGCACTTTGCTCGCGCGGTGGTTAGCTCACAATGTCATTAAAACAAATATTTATTTGCTGTGCCGCCGCCTAATAACCATATACATATTATACACACAACTAAAAACTAAAAAAAAACATTTAAAATGTAAAACTACAAATAGATATTAAAACAACATTTGTATCACTCAATTAAAAAAGTATCTGTTGATTCGATTTGCTTTAAAACATCCCCTGCTTTCATTTTGAAATTACTCAGAGTCATCCTAGCATTAAAGTTAGGCAATAACTTAACCATTATGTTAAAAAGAGTTGGTCCTCTATATGACAGTTGATTGCGCGCATTTGACATTACAAACTTATATAATAATAAAAATAATAATAATAAAAATAATGATGATGATAATAATGATAATAATAATGATAAAAATAATACTTATAATAATAATAATAATAATAATAATAATAATAATAATAATAATAATAATAATAATAATAATAATGAAACTAATAATAATAATAATAATAATAATAATAATAATAATAATAATAATAATAATAATAATAATAATAATAATAATAATAATAATAATAATAATAATAATAATAATAATAATAATAATAATAATAATAATAATAATAAGAGGCTTGATTGATTTAAACAATTTATATTATAAACAAATTGAAATTCTGAGAAAGTACTTTTATACAAAATGCCCACATTCACAACTTCATAGAGCTATAGTATCGGCAGACAAGTCGCTTTCTCCCCTCAATTTAAATGACGGAAATTTAAACTTGCTTCAAAAACTAAATTCTGACACAGCAAAAGAGATCAGAATATCAGAAAAGACGTTACATAGCAGACATTATAAAGAACTTCTTAAGGATAGCGTCAATAGGGTAGCATCGAACAAATGGTTAACGTCCGGGGACATTTTCAGCGAAACAGAGGGATTTATGATCGCTATTCAAGATAAAGTAATCAAGACTAACAATTACAAAAAATACATACTGAAAGACGACGTCACAGTGGAAGATAAATGTAGAAAATGTAATTTGAACGGCGAAACAATTGAACATATCGTATCTGGGTGCAAAATGCTTTGTCAAACAGATTATCTTCATAGGCATAACCAAGTTGCAAACATTGTACATCAAAAATTAGCCATGAAGTATAAACTTATAAACACAACCACTGCGTATTACAAATACAAGCCTGAAAAGGTATTAGATAGTAAAGACTACAAATTATATTACGACCGGGCAGTTATTACAGACCAAACCATACATCACAATAGACCGGATATTATATTTATTGACAAGAAGAAACAAGAAACGATTTTAATTGATGTTGCCGTCCCTTTATGCCACAATGTAGAGACAACTTGGCGGGAAAAGATAAACAGATATAAGGAATTATCAATTGAAATAAAAAGGTTGTGGAAGCAGAATAATGTAACTGTTATACCGTTAATTATATCAGCAAATTGCATTGTTCCACGTAAACTCCATGACAGTATTAAACTAATTGGTCTCCAACCGAACATATACATCGAGATGCAAAAAGCAATTATTTTGAACACGTGTAGGATAGTGCGAAAATTTTTGAACTAAGAAGAATGAAGACTTCAACAAGTTCTCCATCCCGATGGTGGTTTTCGTGGTTTCCACCGTACAAAGAGCGAATGCTGGGATGAGTACAAATCGGCCACGACCGTACATAGCATCCACAGTTCGGTTTGGAAAAAATAATGTGGACAATGATATATTAAGTAGTATAGCCAAATGTGGGCATTTGAGAAGCAGAAGAAGAAGAAGAAGAAGAAGAAGAAGAAGAAGAAGAAGAAGAAGAAGAAGAAGAAGAAGAAGAAGAAGAAGAAGAAGAAGAAGAAGAAGAAGAAGAAGAAGAAGATATATTAAGTAGTTCTAAGTAGATTTTAATAAGGTAAACACATGGAAATACTTGACATTTGTGTCCGTACAACATGTTTATGCCGGTTTTGACCGAGTTTGTATGTATTGCAACAATAAAATAATAATAATAATAATAATAATAATAATTGGTTTGAAGGTAAGCTTCCTCAGAGAAGACGTTGCTGGGCACATTGTCCGGGATAAAAATGAGGACTACCACGACCGAGAAAGGCCTGAAGTCCAATGCTTCCCCCTCTACACCTACTTACTGGCCTTGAACCGGACAACCATCGACTACTTTAGTCTCGATGTTGAGGGCTTCGAACTGGATGTTTTAAGGAACATCCCTTGGCACAAGGTCAACATCCGGGTGAGTATAAATAAAAACAGAACAACAACCAACAACAAACAAACCTAACATGATATTTCAGAATAATATCCGGCACTATTTTCAACCGCGGAATGAAATCTTCACCAATAAGTTGCTATACATTAATTGGCCACATATAGCGCTGTGTGTACTAACACACGGTCAAGTGTCAACTGTCATAGCTAGCTTTGTTTACCTCGATTTCCTAGTTCCCGTTTCCACCGCATGAGTGCGTGATTTGTAACTTAATCTTTGTTAATATAATATATATATATAACAGTATGTTACCATGCGATGAACAGTCTGCTGCTGGGATAGAATTGAACTTAGGCCCGGTTCCACCAAACTGATTTAAACTCGGGTTTAAAAAAGCTACGCTTATTTTTAAACTCGAGTTTGAACCATGCCGTGTTCCACCCCACTACGTATAGGGCACTAGCAACAGGGCACTAGCAACACCGAAAGACAACAATGGAACAAATGAATTGAACTGATGGACAAACAATCAGCTGTCAAAATAATAAAATTGCAACCATAGAAATAAAAACAAGTGTATATCAATAGACACTGCAATTGCCATTTAAAACTTTTAGGTTGGAATTCATAGTCGGCCCCTACACCTAGGGGCACCCATTGTTGCTATGGATTTGTTTTGTTTATGGGAAATAACATGCAAACAATTGTTACCTTGGTAACAATGGGCGCCCCTAGGTGTAGGGGCCGACTATGAATTCCAACCTTAATGATAGACAACGACTAAGTGAAAGTTTTGTATGTGTATTTGTTTGTTTTTTGTTTTGTTTTCCAAAATCAGACGAAATTATTTTTTGACAGCTTGTTGTTTGTCCATCGATTCAATTTATTTGTTTCATTGTTGTCTTTTGGTGTTGCTAGTGCCCTATTGTTTGCCTAGTTACTCTAACTAAAGGCGCGATGCCAACAATCGAAAATCAACTTTCTTAATCACTCGTTCTTAAACACTAATCACTATAACAGTTTGTTAACGCTTAAACATAAATCGTATACTTCAAGGCGCGTTCAGACAGAATGACTATGGACTAAGACTAACAATAGAGTGATTAAGCCTTGGGAAAACAACGTACTCGGAAACATCCATCCCCAAATGTATTTCAACAATGCCTACAATCGAAAATCAACTTTCTTAATCACTCGTTCTTAAACACTAATCACTATAAAAGTTTGTTAACGCTTAGACATAAATCGTATACTTCAACCCTGTTAAACCTTAAATCGTTAGTCTTAAACACTAATCGTTAGTCTTAGTCATTTTGTGTGAACCCGCCTTCAAGGCGCGTTCAGACAGAATGACTATGGACTAAGACTAACAATAGAGTGATTAAGCCTTGGAAAAACAACGTACTCGGAAACATCCATCCCCAAATGTATTTCAACAATGCCAACAATCGAAAATCAACTTTCTTAATCACTCGTTCTTAAACACTAATCAATATAACAGTTTGTTAACGCTTAAACATAAATCGTATACTTCGACCCTGTTAAACCTTAAATTGTAAGTCTTTAACACTAATCGTTAGTCTTAGTCATTTCGTGTGAACCCGCCTTAAAGGCTGGTCCACACAGATTTTTAAGACATAAAACATAAGGTTTTAAGACGTTGTTTTAAAAACAACAATGAAAACAACGTCTTAAAACTAAAACTTTGTGTGAACGCCAGTACGTGTTTCCTATGATCCAACTTTTCGACTACGCGTTAAACCTTAAATCGTATGTCTTAAAAATCTGTGTGGACCAGCCTTAACTAACCTCTATTCTCCTCCACTGCAGACGCTATCAGTCGAGTGGAACTTAGTACGCCAGGGCAAGGAAGCTATAAGGACCTACATGGAGAGTGTTGGGTACTACGTTCACAGTGACATTAGCATTGGCAAGTCGCTAGCTTGGGACTACATCTTCGTCAAGAGAACATAAACAAGGCGCTGGATTCATTACAGTGGCGGCTCTGCCTCTGGGGCAATCAGGGGCAATCAGGGGCAATCAGGGGCAATCAGGGGCAATCCGACTGGTGAGGCCAGCAATTTTTAGAAATAATTAAATATATTTTGAATTTGTCTTTTTGTTTTTCGTTCATGACGTATACTTGTCACGTCTTGGATTGGATGCAACTTTGTACTATGATGAAGCATAACAAATGCATCATTTAAAAATTATTACCACATGTGTCTTATTTAAAAAAAAAAAAAAAAGGTTGATCCTTCTCTCGTCCTTTTTCCTGGCAAAACGGTTGAAGGTATAATATCTGTATCACTCACCGCAGGCTACTCGCCGGCAGCCCGATGCACGGTCGAGCCAGCTCGCACGAGCTCGAAAAATGTCCAACTTGTATTGTATTGTATTGTATTGAAACGTCAATGTTATTTAACGATATCTATTAATGTTCACATTTTCATGTTATAGGCGCATTGCCACCCATTCTCTTTTGCTCCCCTTACACTTTTCCTCCCCGCCCTCCTACTAAGTCAGTACCACAGATAACCAATTCTTCTTTCAATGAAAACCATACCGTAAGCTTTGGGTTTTTACTTTCTAGTAAAAACCCAAAGCCGTAAGTGCAATTTTCATTTTTTTTTTCAAACTAAATTTTGAATTTTCACTGTTGCTTTGCATTTTTACCATAGAGGCCAATTACAGCTTATACTACCTCGATGGGTTTTAATATCGTCGTCACTCCCAACAATTTGTCGACAGAGCGTGCGACTGTTATACCGACGCATACAAGACAGTAACGCCATCTAGCGGAAAATGAGGTAACTATGAACGCCTCGATCGCTTCCTGCTTGGAACGAAAGAGCGCGAAACCATTTGAAATTTATTCTGTTAAATGAAATTAACAAATCTACCACAACAAAACTTCATAAGGGTGAATTCACATTTTAAACTTTCGCGGCCCGGTAATAATAAAATAAAATAAAAAACTAAAAGGGGATGTTACGCCGCGTCGTGGGTGTTGAGTTAGCTGTTGAGTTACCTCGACGCCTCGTCTCGTCCGTCGATGTCCCTCACAGAAGGGACGAAAAGTCGAGGTAAGTCACCTCATTCTAGCAACGAAGCACTCAATAAATTCAAAGTTGTTCTGAATCGGCCTTGTTGATTCTGACATTTGTCCGCAGGTGTTCGCACTGTCCAGTCACTGATTCATATGTTTCGTATTTGAAATTTCGATCTTTGATTCGTTATCGCTCACTCGTCGATGGTGTTCGGAGCCTACAGGGTTGGTTTAGTCGCTTTAAATTAAACTCCCCTACTGCAAATCAGTTTAGTTACTGAGTGGGTAGACTCTAAATGTGAATTTTTTTATTTTATTTATTTAAACATCCCGTATTAGTTTTATTTCATCAAAATCGTTTAATGAATGAATCTTTATCGTAGAATCTTGAATCTATTACATTCTTTACAGGTTTTGTAAAGTCGCGGTCCGGTTAAAGAAGTCAGATAGTTACTTTTTCGTTAGCTCAACTTACAAGCACGAATCACTGACGTTTTTCCCGATTATCTAGTACAATTTGGTTGCGGTAAGTTTTTTGACGCGGTAACGTACAAGAAAACGTGTAAGCAGGTTTCCGTCAAAAAACTTAACGCAACCAAATTGTACTAGATAATCGGGAAAAACGTTAGTGATTCGCACTAGTTAAGTTGGAAACTAATTCTGGGCGGTCCCGACTTCCCTGACACTATCTTACTTCTTGGTGTAAGAGACTTTTGGCTACATAGTCGGTATCAGGGTATATCTTACTATCTTTGGATGGGTTGCTTATTTATGAATTATGCTTGTAATTTAAGATTAAAACTAAGATTAAGTAAGATTATTTAGCACAGACTAATTGCTGGTATAGTTGAGAAACTGTAAGAATGACGGCCCCCTCCATATCCCCTCCACAGCTACCCGACCCCCCTCAACTCCGTGACAACCTGACAAAATGAAATACGTAACTGAAAATCAGTTTGTTTCAGTTGTTCAGTTTGTTGTTTCATGGAGTTGAGGGGGGTCAGGTAGCAGTGGAGGGGTTTAAGGAGGGGGCCGTCATTCTTACAGTTTCTCAACTATATTGTCAAGATTAGGATCAGATTGTACCAGCTGTGAATGGCGTGACCTCAATTGTACCACCTAAGATTGTACTGACAGAGATAATCGTCCCACTCTCCGTCTGGGTCCTGGGTGACTCTGCTACTCGTACGAGATGACGAAATTAAGTCATCCCCTTTCCCCTTTCGCCCTTCTACCCCTGGTGGCAAGAAATGAAACTATTATTAGGAGAAGTTTAGCTGTCAATAGACCGTTTCAAAAACTATCTAGGACCCTTCGTATGATTATCATCACGGTCCTCTAATTTTTATTAGAAACAATACACAACAATTAAAAACATAAGATCAAGGTAAGTAGATGATGATCTTGTATGTATCAATGAACCTTGATATAACATTTAGAAACTGATTTTTAATTGTTGTGTATTGTTGTTCTTGAAGACTAAGGAGACC
>OX246747.1:31762307-31839699 GCA_945910005.1 Isoperla grammatica
AGTGTTTGAATTAGAGCCTATTGAGTAGACCACGGTCGAATGAAATTATGCGGAAATCCATCAACTTGAAGGTTTTAATTTCTTTAAAGAAAACTTCTTAACGGATTTAAATAATAATTCGTGCATTTATTAGCAACATATCAAGAATAAATATACTTAAGTTATAAGGTTGTAACTTGATCCGCCATCTTGTAAAAAAACATATGTTTATTATAAAGGTATTTTTTTTTAAAGAGTTATTAGATGAGCGTAGCGAAGCGGAGTGAATCTTTCCATACAACTCGATCGGCGCTTTGTCTGTGTGTATGTGTGTGTGTATGTATGTATGTGCGCTAAATTTTGTTCGTCGCGCACAGGTCAAACGGCTTGACGTATTTGGCTGAATTTTTCTGTCAACATTTGTGACTACTAAACTCGATGCTGTTAACATAACCAGCAAAAGTCGTCAAGATGCCAACCTACAAAAAATTAATTACTGAAAAACAAAAATTGTTTATTTATTTAAGTTAATGAAAACTTACTCACGGATTTAAATAATGTTTCATTTGTAGATTTACATCAACGGTACCAACACTTGACAAAAGTTTCAAAATTGTACGTTTATCCGCCATGTTATAAAAAAATATTGTTTATTTACACCAATAATTTCTTCATTTTTACAGTGTTCCGCCGATATGATTCGCATTTGCGGACTTTTGCAATTAGATGCACATAGTATACACCAAAAATAGCGTACGTAAGAATACCTATGCACAATTATTTGGAATCTCGATAGCTGTCATAAAATGGCTACAATGACATAAGATGCCAACCTACAAAAAACTAACAACTGAAACACATGTTTTGTTATTTATTTAATTAAATTAAAACTTACACACGGATATTAATGATTTTTTATATGTAGGTCCACATCAATACTACCAACACTCGACATTAGTTTCAAAATTGTTGCTTTAACCGCCATGTTATAAACAAATATTGTTTATTTACGGCAGACATTTTCTTCATTTTTACAGTGTTCCACCGATATGATTCGCATTTGCGGACCATTGAAGTTAGATGCACACAGTATGCTGCAGGAATGGCGTAGGGAGTCAGACCTTTCTCACTATGTATTTGGAATTTTGATAGCTATCATAGAATGGCTACAATGACGTGTTATGTTTTATGACTTTCACGGCAAACATGTAGAAAATAACAACAAACTTGGTCGACAATTTAAAAAGCTATTATTATAGTTTAAATGCGAGTTATTGTATGATTCAACAATATCACATTTTAGATATAGTCTGTATCTACATTATGGAACTTTCCATACACTGATAGGTTTAATAGTTTATGAATAAGAGCCTATTGAGTAGACCACGGTCGAATGAAATTATACGGAAATCCATCAACTTGAAGGTTTTAATTTCTTTAAAGGAAACTTGTAAACGGATTTCAATAATATTTCTTGCATTTATTAGCAACATATCAAGAAATAATATACTTAAGTTATAAGGTTGTAACTTGATCCGCCATCTTGTAAAAAAATCATATGTTTATTATGGGTATTTTTTTTTTAAAGAGTAATATGATATGCAAATGATTTATTTGATTTGATACATTGAAGAAATCGCTCATCTGTCAACGCGGAGCGTTTTCCTAGTAACTAATGATTGTAACACAAAATCGAGAATCAAAATCAACAGCGCACTCTGTTTTGGTAAGCCCTACAGACTGAATGAAATATTATAAACATTAGCGTAGTTATTTTAATTATTAATTCGATAATTAGTAATACAATTAATAAGATATACAAACCATACTGATTATTAAGTGTACGAAAATGATTATTGTATGCCTTTGTAAACGATTAAAAGAGTAATCGAGACAAAAGAGTTTGTTTATGTTGATTTTAAACGCCAGCTGAAACATAGTAACAATGAACTAACAATCACATACGACTGTGGCCTCCAATGTGAACACAATTTAGAGCATTCAGAATGTAGGGTTTACCAAACCACAGCGCGCTGTTGATTCAGATTTTTGATTTCGAAGTCCATTCTTGAGATATAATTTAAAAATAGAAATGTTGTGCCGCTTTTTTGACGGAAACGTAACCAGGGCATGAGAACTAAGGGCCGGTCTTACAATCTCCTATTAAGAAAGTTATTAGTAGCAATTAAGCTATTTGGAGGATTTCAAGGGTTTTGATTGGTGGTTGCCATGGAGACAACAAGCTATTCGACGAATAAGTAGTTATTGGGACATTGTAAGACTGGACCTAAGTTTTACACTTCATAGAACAGGTGAAGACTCTATCTTGTGAGGTTCGTAACACTTGAGAACGGATAATGAATATTTTTAATGTTGTATTCAGTAGGGGTAAGGCGGAAGTACAGTCGCATCCACTAACTTGGTACCTAAAAAAAAAGTTCTAATATTGCAATGGAATCATTACGGTTGTCATTAGCACAGCCAATTAATAAATTCATAATTAGAGATACGTGAAAATAGCGTTTTGTGTATAGATGCTACAAAGCGCTATTTTTCAGTAGAAAGAAAGTAAGGTTTTTCTGTTCCTATTTTATTATATTTAACATAGTCATTATACTAATTGTTTATGATAAATGCAATTTGGTTGATTTTAATTTTAATAGTAGGCCCTATGATATGATCTAAAAATAAAAATTTGAGAAAACTTCATTCTCAAGTTTTTTAATCTTGGCAAAAAAATATATGCTACAAAACGCTATAAAATGACAATTGAAAATGCTATTTTCACGTATCACTATTCATAATGAATTTATCTATTCTAATGACACCTGCAATGATTGCAATATTTTACGTTTTAACCCACTTTTTAGTTCTTACATTACCGACATTTTTCATTTTTTCAATATTGTATGTAGCGGTCTCTAAATATATTTAAAACACGTTAATTAGTGCGATTTTTGCAGTAAAATTACCCTTTGTAAGCGAGTATGGGACGTGCAGTGACGTCAATCCACGTTTAGTCATAAATCGCTGAAATCGCTGCCACGCCATTGTGTTTGAAATATTTCAAACCCAATGGCCACGCGCAGCAGAATTGTCTAAAAATTATTTCTGTATTTTTTCTCATTCTCATTAATTATGCCAGGCCTCTTTGCCAACTGAATGTCCCCAACTGAGGACAACCTCGGCGAAAAAACCTTCAGTCGGGATTTCCGGTGGCCGTAATCGAACCAGCGACCTCCTCCCCAATTAGTCTCGCGTCTTACCGCTGAGCCACCTCTATCGGTAAAGAGGGGCAACACAAATTGTGGCCCCGTTGTTCACAAATGTTCGGCTTCCAATGTTCAAACCTTACACGAAGAATTAGACCCAGACATTCCGTTCAGTCCTTAGATTAATCATTCATGATTCCGCAGCACCGTAGCAAACATTACCTCAACTCAAAGTACGCTCTGTGACACATAAATGGACCCTGATGCAGCTGACCGATAAAGCCAGTGTCTCATGTTGGAAACACTTTTGATATCGTAATTAAGGTGATCTTGTTTTAGAACGTTGACTAAGAGGCCTGGCATAATTAACGAGAATGAGGAAAAAGACAGACACGAAAAAACTGTAAAAGTGAGTATAAGACAATGCCCAACACGCTTTAAATAAAGACCTTTAATGTATCAATCAATCAATTAATCAATCTTCCGCTCTCCCTCTTTATCTCCCCTCACCCACATATGTTACTGTCTCTTTAAATTAAATGTTGCAACCTGAAGAGTTATGTTCTATTTATTGTGGTTTACCATTCCCAGATCGGGTATGGAAGGCTACTGCAGGGCTGCTAGACCCTTTTCAGCCTGTTGGAGACCTACCCTCTAATACACCTATATTATAGATTATCTGCTTTACCACGTCAAACAACTCCGCACCCCCCCCCCCCCCCCCCACCCGCCTCCTAATGTACCATACTTATAGGTAGAAATATACACAAAGGAAAATAAATTACTGAAACTTGACAACCTATTTACACAAAATTATTGTCATTAGTGTCTTCTGGCGATAACTAAGCTTAATGGGTGTATTTACTAACAGGTGTATCTAAGAACTGTGTCTAACCTCATAAAAAAAAACACACAATTCTAAATGCTCTTGTTTTATTCCGAGTTTTTGTTTTCAGTTATAGACCTACTTAAGACGAAAGGGTGTTCCAACTTTTAAATATGTCCATAATAGATAGATTATCTGCTTTACCGCGTCAACCCCCCCTCCTAACGTACCATACTTATTGGTATAAAAATACACGAAGGAAAATAAATTACACTTTGTAACATGACAATCTATTTACACAAATTATTGACATTAGTGTCTTCCGGCGATAACTAATTAATGGGTGTATTTACTAACAGGTGTTTCTGAAAATTGTGTCTAAACTCATTTAAAAAAACACAATTCTAAATGCTCTTGTTTTATTCCGCGTTTTTGTTTTCAGTTATAGACCTACCTAAGACGAAAGGGTGTTCTTACTTTTAAATATGTTCATAATAGATAGATTATCTGCTTTACCGCGTCAACCTCCCCCCCCCCCCCCCCCTCCGAATGTCCCATACTTATTGGTTTATAAATATACTCAAAGGGAAATAAATTACTCTTTGAACCGTTACAATCTATTTAGTATTTACACAAATTATTGACATTAGTGTCTTGCGGCGATAACTAATGGGTGTATTTACTAACAGGTGTATCTGAAAACTGTGTCTAACCTCATTAAAAAAAAAAACACAATTCTAAATGCTCTTGTTTTATTCCGCGTTTTTGTTTTCAGTTATAGACCTACCTAAGACGAAAGGGTGTTCCAACTTTTAAATATGTTCATAATAGATGGATTATCTGCTTTACCGCGTCAACCTCCACCCCCCCCCCCCCCCCTCCTAATGTACCATACTTATTGGTATAAATATAAACAAAGGGAAATAAATTATCTCTTTGAAACGTGACAATCTATTTACACAAATTATTGACATTAGCGTCTTCTGGCGATAACTAATGGGTGTATTTACTAACAGGTGTATCTAAGAACTGTGTCTAACCTCATAAAAAAAACAATTTTAGCTGCTCTTGTTTTATTCCGAGTTTTTGTTTTCAGTTACCTAAGACGAAAGGGTGTTCCCAGTTTTAAATATGTCATTAAACAATTTAGGGGCACGCGTTTTTTTCTCATCCGGGCATTGTGTTATAATTAACGTGCCCACATCTTCTCGCCCTTACCCATCACGTACACTGTTAAAAGTTTGCTGGTAAATTTAAGTTACGTAACAAAGTATGTGGAAGTAGTATTGTCGTAAACAGTTGCGTTGTTGTTAGGTCGACAGTGTCGATGTGTAATAATATGAATTCGGGCTTTAAAATTAAGTGGACAAAGATTTGTTTTTAAGATAGATTTATAAATATGTATTCATTTTAACTCATGTACATGGTTTAGGTACGATCCTTTTTGGGAGAAACTGAACAATGTTAATAATAATGAAAGAACTAATGATACATTGATACTTAATGAATTATGATACCAAAACTAAAACTAAAACTTAGACCATGTACAATTTTTTTTTAATTTTTGACCATTTTAAAACATTCTAAAGTAATTTTAACAATCATGAATCGGGATTGACAAGGTAGATCAACATACAGCCTTAAAGGTATTCGGTAATTAGTTCTATACATACATAGTAAAAGTATTAAGACTTTGTAACTTTATATTCAAGAATAATTTTTACAGTGTACACAAAAAACCACATACATACAGGTTCCTCTTAATCTCTCATCTATTGTTCGTTAACTTTACAAGAGATTTTTTTGTGTATAACCCTACTCAAAAGAGGATTAATTTTTTTCTAAGATGTCCTTTTATCAGATGCAGCGATGAATGGTGTTAAATTAAAGATGACGGGTGTGCATTCCTCGGTGGAACCTGAGATGGATAAAAAAACGTTTTAAATGAAGGGGGTCACCCGGTGAGTTGAGCGTTGCATTTTAAAACGGTCAGACAGGTTAATTCGGTGAATGATTGTGGTTTTGGGTGACGGATGCGGGTACATTTATTGGGCTGTTTTTACGAACGCCGTGAAACGAAATAACAGGTGCGTGGGACATTTATGAATGTTTTGTATGTAACTACGGCAGAGGTGGGTGGGATGTGATGCTGTAGGTAGGGTGGTAAAAAGTTTGAAATGCCCACTTGCCAAATGTAAATGTTAAAAATAAATCATGTTTTTTTTGTTTTTTTTTGTGATCGTGTTTATAATCCGTTTTTCGTTTTGACGAGATGGTCGAATTTTTTAGATTTGTCTCCGAAAATGTAATATTTTTCAGGGCTTTCATTTTTTTATTTATATCAGTTGCCATTGTAGTTTTTTTCTCTTACATATACATAAACGACCTTTCCCTATACAGATATCACAAACCTTCCATTTCATCATTTAGACGCTTTTCAGCTATATCCATGTTTGCCCTTGTATGTGCGCAGTTTGGTAAATTAGGGAAAAAATGTTCCTTATAAATTTTCAGAATCTGCGTTAAATAGACCTCGATTTCGCTTTAACAGATTGCAATGAGCGCCTGAAATTGGCAAACATACGTTGAATTTCTTTCATTAGCATATTATATTGTGTATGTTGTAACGGAGATTTTCACGGAAAAAAATATAAGATGTGCAAAATTCGAGGCTAATAGTTTGTTTCTAAAGCTGTGCCTGTGCACCCACATACATGACATATTAGTACACAGAAAAACAGCGAAATAAAGCACCCAATTTCTTATAAATCAAACACTAACATAATAGGCCTATTGTTTTAATCTATTTTACAGTTTTAAAGTTAAGGGAATGGATTATCCATCTTTACAGTACATTCCTATTACTACCTAAAATGGACCCATCCCCCCTTCGCCAACATCGGTTGGCTGGGGCTTTGCCCTACAATTCGTCTACTAATCGAGATAACCAATATGTATTCGTTATTTCCAAGAATTTACTCAACCTCCCCCCCCCCTACCCCTCCCAACTCCCCAAAATTAAAAAATATTGCACGCCACTGGCTTGTGCAATGTCATCTATTTAGTTCATCTCGCCTCCGCAAGATTGCAAAACGCGCCAGTCTGTTAATTTTAATCAAGTGAAATCGATTCATTTTTTTTTCTGAGCGTACGTCTGACATAATAATTAGTCACCGAATGGATAAAGTGGCGACTGAATCTGTGAGACAGGTGGATCGTGTCGCTTTGAATCGGCTGGCTGTTTTACTGGTGAGCAGTGACAGAGTTGGAACAAGGCCAGAAGGTTAGAGACAGGACAGCGTGCATACTTACCATGCGGGGCTTGGCGACAGTGGGTGTAGGTCGTATTATTAAGAGCGAAGGATACCTCTACGTCAAAAACCACACAGAAGTTTCATTTTTTAATTCTTTCTCAAGATTGAAACACAATATCGAAAATGTGACAACAGCGCACTGTGTTTTGGTAAGCCCAACATACTGAATGAAATACTATAACCATTAGCGTAGTTATTTTTATTATTAAATCGATAATCAGTAATACAATTAATAACAAATAAAAACCATACTGATTATAATGTAAGACACAAATAAGAGCATTCAGTATGTAGGGCTTACCAAACCACAGCGCGCTTTTGATTCAGATTATCGATTTCGAGTACCTAGCATTCTTGAGATATAATTAAAAAATGAAAATTTTCTGCGCTTTTTTACGTAAAGGTATACCCTTCGCTATTTAGGCACAAATAAGCTTACGGATAATAGGTAGCAAAACAAATGACACCTTTAGAACGATTCAAAATATTGAAAGAACGATTCTTAGCCAGGGTTTGATTTATATCCACCATTAATAATATTGTAATGCCAATGCACAGTGAATTAAGCATCACTTTAAAATTAAAACCATACCCCCAGAAATATATTCTCCTTTTTTTAATAATACGAAATTAGAAATTTATTCAAGATGTTTTATTCAGATTACTTCTTGCCCCTAGACTAATGGGGCAAGCAGCCAACCAGCTTCTTATCAACTTCCATTATCAGAATTCCTAATCCTCGTCTTCATTTGAATAGATTTAACTCTCTGACCACTTCATACGTAAACTTTCTACCCCGATCAACATATCAAGGATACGAATGAAAAACTTATCATTTTAATGAAAATTTATCTCTATCCAGAATAATGAATGTAACTAATGTGATACCTCTGTTATTAAATAAGCTTGAAAGACAAGCTTACTGTTAATGTCACTCAATCAAGCTTAGTCGGATCAGTAAGCTTGACGATTTCTGTTAGACCCTCGCTCGACTCTAGACGGCTTACTTTTATAAATTAAATAAATAAATAAATAAATTCACATTTAGAGTCTACCCACTCAGTAACAAGACTGATTTTCAGTGGGGGACTTTAATTTAAAGCGACTACATCAACCCTGTAGGCCCCGAACACCATCGACGAGTGAGCGATAACCAATCAAAGATCGATATGTCAACTATGAATCAGTGATTGGAGGTGATTTAAAATCAACTTTGTATATTGTGTTAATTGTGAGTAATTTAATATTGCGAGTTATCTGTTGAGGCACACAGTGTGCAACCTAGTTTTATCGTCACATACATGTTTACCGATAGAGGTGACTCAGCGATAAGACTCGAGACTCTAATGGCCGGTTCTCACGGTGCGAGTTACTGGCATGCCAGTAAGCCAGTTGCTGGCCCTCTAACTGAGGGGCAAGCTACTGGGCTCAGACTCAACTGGCCCCATCAGCTGTTTACACGGTGCGAGTTACTGGCATGCCAGTAAGCCAGCGGCTGGCCTTCTGCTCGGACTTGAACTGACCCTCTCAGTTGCAAGAATGTCTGAAGATCGTATTATAGAGTGCTAGCATGGAAAGTAATAAGATCATTTTCGTTGATACTGTACGAGGAATTATTATTTTTATATCCAGGTCCAAAAACGTTCCACCAATTTTCTTGTTCTCTGTACAAATGCACAAAGTTTGCCGTCTGTTCGTCACTCCACCTTCCCGACATATTCCAAAACAAAAATTATGATAATAATAATAATATATCAGCACGAAAAACATACACAAAATAACGTGCTCTACCGTCTACTGACGCTCAGCTACTGACCTGTGCGTTCACATGGCGCCAGCGGCTGGCCGATCCAAACATCCCCGTGGTGGGGGAAGGCCAGTAGCCAGTCGAAACAAAAATATTTGAAGTAGCTCGCCAGGCGAGCTACTGACCAACTCGCACAGTCAGTAACTCGGCCGACCTGTTTACACGAAGCAAGTAGCTGGCCCCCAGCTACTGGCTCTATCAACTCGCACGCCAACTCGCACCGTGAGAACCGGCCATAATTCGGGAGGTCGCCGGTTAGATTCTGGTCACCGCCAGTCCTGACTGAAGGTTTTTTCAGAGGTTTTCCTCAGTCGTAAAGGCGAATGCTGGGATTGAGTACTACTAACAGCCCTCGGACATTCCTTCCCAGCTATCCAAACACCGTAATAACCTATTTAGTCACCAGGGGCCTGATTCCAGTACATTTGCAAACTTAACCCCGGTGTTAGGCAATAGCCAATCAGGAGTCAGCATTTGAGACGCCGATCGAAGGAAGATATTGTTGAAAAAACGAGACAAAATAAAAACAATAACAAACAAAAACATTCCAATAACCTCAAAACGTCCACAAAATACTCAATAAAACTACATATTTACATATGTAGGACCTTTATAATGTACTATAAATACACAAAATTATTTATTAACTTCAATAAACACATAAAGTAACGTATTCATGTAGGTGGATATCCCAATTAAAGAATTGAAATGTGACATTTGTGAAACTACAAACACGGCTATTGACAAAATGGCGGCATTTCAAGGTATTGTTGAGATAACTCTTCTTAACCCTACTATCAGACAGGGTCACATTTGCCTCCGAATTATGCAGGAAAGCCTGTGTAGGAGTTAACCCCGGGGTCATTTTAACATGGGGTTAGCGAGAGTTAAGGAGAGTTAAAAAAATGTACAGGAATGAGGCCCCTGAAGTGGGGCACATCTAGTGGGTATCCTATAAAGAGTATTCTTACAAAAAAATTATTAATTATTATTCATGTTTTTCATTTGTGATCCTTTGATCAAAGAAAGTGTCAGCTAATCTGTCAGAGATATCTCATCTCATTGAAATACCTCTCGTTGGTCGTCCCGTCAACATATAATCCGTTTGCTTACTACCTAAACCACGGTTTACGGTTTAACCACTCAACTCTTTTTGCTTACGTCGGTTTTGCTCCGTAATATGTTGTCTGCTCCATTGCTGTAACGCTTGCATAATCCACGTTTAATATACGAGTTCAAAGGATTTGATGCGTTTGCGGTTTTCCGCGTCTAGTCCGTAACAACCTTCAGCTTTTCATCTGTCTAATCCTAGACCAATCTCTGCTGTGCATCTCCTCGTTAAACGATGTTTAATTAATGTAATTAGTTTATTTGAAATCAAATTAAAAACTTGACCGTTAAATGCACCAGATGAAGAAATGAAATGAATAGTTGATCTTTAATTATAATTAATATTTGATGGGATTTTTGGATGACCCGTATTAATAATTGTGTATGTTGGGTTAGGAACTGATAGGTTTAAGATTTAAGTTTTGAGCTTCTATCCATGGTTCTTTAATAATTTCATTGCAGTTTTGTATTTTATTCATTCATTCATGCATTCATGCTTTCGTTCTTTCATTAATTAATTAATTAATTTCATTAATTAATTTAAATACTCCCAGTTTTTCTACTAACATTTCTCTCGTTTATAGGTTCGAGCTCCTTTTACTATAACCGTTGAGTGAGTAATGTAGGGTAGAGTCGCAACGCAATCGGCAGTTTGTCTACCACCTTATGCTGCCCAACATACTTTAACTTCAGTTGGGTAGTAGAAGTTCGCCAAGTGACGCGATGAGGAGTTTTCGGCTGTCTTCGTATATCTTCGGTGAAGTAGCCGACCAATCAGGCTCCGTCATCGCGTCGCTTGGCGAACTTCTACTACCCGATCAAAGTATTTTGGGCAGTAAAAGGCGGTAGACAAACTACCGATGGCGTGGGGCCTCTACCCTATATTACTCACTCAACGATATAGATGCTCATCAGTCACTGTACTTTACCTAGACTGACTCGGGAGGTCGCCAATTCGATTACTGCCGTCGGCAATCTGCTCTCATTGATTAGACGAATGATGGGATTTAGTTCTACTAATAGCGGGGTAATTACTTCCGAACTATCCATAAACACTCTACATATATATATAATTACAGTGGGTCCGCGGCTGAGTTGAGAGCAAGAAAATCAGTCGATCTTTCGTCGATCTTGGCACCTGGCTAGCACAAACATAAGACGGCATTACCGGAAGCCATAACAGAAGTTCAACCATGCGCACATTTTTTGGAAACCCAACATCTAGTCAAATGATAAGCGTCCACACACAACCAAACGATTACATGTGATTACTTTTTGACAGTTCGGAGCCAACAAATTCAAGGACTCTGCGGTCGCACTCGGGGTGTACAAACAACTTATTATAAATGCAGTGAAACAAATGCCCTGTGGCGTTCTCAGCTTTGCCTCGGACACAGTTTAGGCACCGAACATGATGATATTTGGGCTTTACGCATTTCGGGACCCTTCTTATAGTTCATTTTCTTACCACTAGAATATGCAATTTAGCAAGATAAAAATGAAACAAATGAATTTAACCGTTTTGGACAACCCAGAAGTTAACTACAAAGTATCGTTGCTCAGAGAAGAAGTTGTAACCATGGAAGCTTCCGCCTAATCAAGTCTTTGACTTCACTTGCAAGAAGCAATTTTGAGATGTTTCCCAATTTACAACTCTAATTTTGCTACACACACTACAATCATCAATGCATCATTATTGTAATCGAAATTGTGTTTCAATTTCCCCCGCTCCAATATTCCCCCCCCCCCCCCCCCCCCAGTCTCTTCTCAGTATAATATGTTGTGTAATTTCCTTTGTGCTGTCTTTAGTATATACATAGGGCGGCTTCGTGCTCGGAGTTAATATAGGTCCACAAATTCATTGCCTCTGATCCCAAAGGTCTTCTACAATTTAATTGTGTTATTAACTATTTCCGCCGCTGCATCTTCTAGCCCAACTCAAATTTCTCGTATATGGATTTTCAAGTTGCCTTTAACATTAAACGTATGCAATTAAACTGTGTGGTTTACTGTGTTGTGGGAGGGAGGGGGGTGGGGGGGTCGTTATAACCAACTAACAAATAAGCTCTGTATGTACATCGTCGAGCACTTTCACGTTGCTTCTATAATTTCGCGTTTATAGTATTGCTAGTTGAACACTTTTACATATTTATTAGTGAAATTATGTCGTTGTGGACACCTTTTACATCTGATTAAGGACATGTGCAAAACGGAAATTTATTTATTTATCATCTTCTTTAATTAGTATCTTCTCTCAACTCAAATTTCTCGTATGGATTTTCAAGTTGCCTTTAACATTAAACGTATGCAATTAAACTGTTGTGTGGCATTGGGGTTTACTGTGTTGTGGGAGGTGGTGGGGGGGGGGGGGGAGGTGGGTGGAGGGAGAGGGGGGGCGGTTGTTATTACCAAATAAGCCCTGTACAGTATACATGATGGAACACTTTCACGCGTTACTTTTATAATTTCGCATTTATAGAATGAACATTTCTGTACTACATTGCTTGTGAAATTATATGTCATATTTTATGAGTTTTTAATTTAAAAAATTGAAATACGTTCGTAAAGTGTGGTATTCTTAACTTTGTGTGTGTGGGAGGGGGGGGGGGGGGGGGGGGGTAGAATTTAACTGCTCATTCATCAAGGTTAGTATGTGTGTGTTTTAATTCGGTATTTTATATAGCAACTTATAAATACTTGAATTAAATTAATATTACACGGGTATATTTTGTCATAGTTTGAATCACTACATAAATAGTTTGGCGTTTTGTTTTCAATTACAACTATCAATCATATAAGACACAAATTTAAATAAAGATTGTCTTATTTCTATGACCATGACGTGATCAAACTTGAGACTTGCATTTTAATTAAATTTCTTCGATTACAATTTTGTAGAGAAGGATGATGCTGGTTACTTAGAGTGCAGATATTTTTAGTTTGACATAAGTTTGAAGCTCCCCCCCCTAGTTATGTGACCACCGCCCAGTATAATAAATATGATTGATTTTAATAACATAATACGAATAAATATGATTAGATTGTCGGGTCACAGGGGTAGGGGTGGTCTCATAGCGATGGAGGGGAGCAACAGGAGAGCGTCAAACTAAGAAAATCTTAAAGGATTAGTCAGGTGACAAACTAAAAAATCACCAATGAGTCATAAGTGCATGAAATTCAGTTATGTGTAAAATACAATTGATATAGGTTGCTTCAATGCAAGAAAAACAAATAGTGAACATTTAGCTATTCTATAAGATTCACTTCGCAAGCTCTGCTGCATTTTTCTTCTAAAGCGAAGTACAGCTGTATCGGTTCCGAGGTCGCTAACGCCTGCCTGATAGACATAGCACTCATTGTGTAATACGAGTCCAGCCAGCGCTTCGCGAAACACTCGGCGACTGCGGACAGTACCGCTCAAAACACATTGCAACTTTTCTTCACATCAAGTCACAAGAAAATTAATTGCAGGGCATTTTGTAGAAGTACACGTTCGTACTAAGAAGCATGTTATCGGTAGGGAAACGATGCACATTAAACCTTCTGATCGATTTTTGATAAGTGCTTTATTTTAGCGGTGGTTTTACTATCTCGAGGCAACATTTTTTTCATATGGGAATTACCATGAGAAGAGTTGCTAGGTGCTACCATGTAGTAAAAAGCCAAAAAATCGCGTTTTCTTTAATTTTTTAACCGCCTGCTTTTAAAGTATGGTATCTTTTAGTCATGTTTTCCATATTTGAGGGTGGACATATACAAATGATAGTTGTTTAGTTTTTCATCTGATTTACCCTTTAAGCTTTAATTTCGTTAATTACGGGGAAACATACATACAAAATAGATCAACCTTATGGAGTCTAGAGTTTCTATCATAAACGAGACTGTACTAAAAAAAAAAACGAAAACAATTTAATAAGACTCATAAGAAATTGTGTTCACCAATCCCCGTGGCGAGAGAAATTGATTCAGTAGATGAATGATGATAAAATCCGTCTACCAAGGGATGACGCTTCAATTACATTAAGGCAATCATTAATTACAGGACTAGTTCATTAATTATAGGTGTGTAATTAGTCTAATTCCCCTCGATGCTTCCTCAAAGGCTATCACGGGTCGTATCCGGCCTTCTCATTGGCTGACGCAGGTACAGGCGGCGAACATGATCCACACAAAGAACTTAGAGGGAAATAATAATCTATAATCTTTTTTTTGTGTCTAGTCTTATGAGTTCTGACTTAATATTATTTTGGGTGGTTGGAATTCATAGACGTCTCCTATCCCCGGGGCGCCCGTTGTTGCTATTGGAATTCATAGTCGGCCCCTAC
This sequence comes from Isoperla grammatica, assembly GCA_945910005.1. NCBI lineage: Eukaryota > Metazoa > Arthropoda > Insecta > Plecoptera > Perlodidae > Isoperla > Isoperla grammatica. The sequence continues at coordinate 31,776,881 of OX246747.1, forward strand.
ACGTAGGGGCGCCCATTGTTACCAAGGTAACAGTTGTTTGCATGTCATTTATATATTTTTTTTTAAATTTCTACTTTAAATTTTTTTTTACGTCATTTGTTTTTCATTTTTTTTTTACTTTCTTCAACTTTTACTAAGAATCTAACAAACCAACGAGAGGTATAGCGGCTTGGTATTTGCTTTTTATATGTGAAATAAAATGCATGACATTGTTACTTGGCAACAGCGGGTGCCCCTAGGGGTAGGGGATGACTATGACTATGAATACAATGAATAAGCTTTTGGTTGGTGGTTGCAATGGCGAAAGCAAGTTAGTGGAGACATTCGTGTCAGTACTAGGGATGACAACGGGTACTCGGGTACCCGACTCCTACCCGACTCCTCTTGTACCCGACTCCATTTTCTTGGAGTCGACTCCTTCAAACATCGGTTGCTGTGTGTAAGTGTATCATGTATTGGCGGTCTGTTACCCTTTCTGTTTCCCTTTCCCTCCAATATACTTTACTGCCAAGTCACTTATTTTTGCTCCCGCCTGGAACACACGCAGCCCGCCAAGGGTGTTGCAACATTGGTTAAAATTAATCGCTTTTACATTATCTTTCTGTCGTTCGAGGAGTCGACTCCTACCCGATTCCTAAGGCTCAGGAGCCGACTCCAATATTTACTACCCGATGTCATCACTAGTCAGTATACTATCATTGCTATGAATGGGTATATTTTGAGATGACACGCTGTCCTGTACTTTTACCAATATAACTTGTACTAAACGAAGCAGATATGAAATGTAAGATATTTCATTTAGTCTTTTCCATTTAGACAGTCAGCTTCTTGAATGCAATGTCGTGAAAGTGGAGTTGTATCGTGTAGAACCGCTTTTAGATCATTTGATCGAGGGATTTTCACCCTCCACGTCAATCTGGTGGTGCCTTCTGCTGTAAATCTCTTAATTCCACATAAACACATCACACGGAACAGCGCTCGCGGCTCAGCTCACCCTTTCATTGAGTAGCTATTTCTACTGACGTATACGTACTGATCCCGCGTCTATTAATACGTAGAGCCGTAAAGAAGAGGAAAATCGTCTTTACAAATAATTTCCCAGATTTTTTACTATTTCTATTAAGATCCTACTAAATAGTTTTGTCCGTTTTTATGACTTTTGAGTCAACATTTATCTGCTATAACTTGTATTCTCTGTGATAACTACATCTTTCGTTGAGTAGCTATTTCTAGTGGCGTACTGGTCCCACGTCTATTAATACGTAAAGCCGTAAAGAAACGTACAATCGTCTTTAGAAATAATTTTGCAGATTTTTTACTATTTTTATTAAGATCCTACTTAATAGTTTTGTCCGTTTTTATGACTTCCGACTAAATGTTTATCCGCTATGATTTCTTTTCTTTGTGATAATTACCTCTTTCATTGAGTAGCTATTTCTAGTGACGTACTGATCTCGCGTCTGTTAATACGTAGAGCCGTAAATGAGCGGAAAATCGTCTTTACAACTAATTTCGCCGAATTTTTACTATTTTTATTAAGATTCTTCTAAATATTTTTGTCCGTTTTTATGACTTTCTGACTCAATATTAAGTATCCGCTATAACTTGTTTTCTCTGTGATAATTACCTCTTTCATTGTGTAGCTATTTCTACTGACGTACTGTTCCTGCGTAGCGCCGTAAAGAGGCGGAAAATCTTCGTCTTCACAAATAATTTCGCAGATTTTTTACAATTTTTATTACGCCTACTAAATATTTGTGACTTCCGACCGTAATTTGATTACTGCATGACCACCATCAATCGTGTTTTTATATCAAGCTATCTGACACCTAAATATTTAGCCTGGAATCATTAGAAGACCGTGTTAAATGTAGTTAACGACAATGGATAGCTCGCAATGTTGAACCACACACATTTTATTGATATCTTGTGTACGCTTAAAGATTTTTCAAAAGTGATTCCTATACGCGAAATTTGGTCTTGTATCAGTTAAAAAACGAATTTATTAAATTTTAATTATTGTAATTGTTACGATCTGTTAGATTTTGAAATCAAATAATAAATATATACACATTTATTTCTTTGTGCTATCAACATAAAAATCCAAGGTCCAGTCTTACAATGTCCCAATAAGTACTTATTCATCGAATAGCTTCTTGTCTCCATGGCAACCACCAATCAAAACCCTTGAAATCCTCCAAATAGCTTAATTGCTACAAATAACTTTCTTATTATGAGATTGTAAGACCGGCCCTTACAATAATAATAGGCCTAATAATTACACATGTTTAAGTTACAGCTAGAGAATCCGGTCAGGACAAACTTTAAAAATTTCTCTCACTTCACAAGAAAAATTAAAACTCGTTTTTTCCCCCTTCTTTCTATGATTACTTGTTATGTTCGTTATCATCGATCATTAAAAATCACCTACTATAAAAACGATTTACGGTCTAAAGAGGGTTATAGGATTTGGTGTGTGATGAATGAGAGGGGGAGGGGCAAATAGGAGGGGAAGGGGAAGAGCAATTGGCCACACCATCATCTTGTGCGATGGAAAAAATGTCACGCATTGTCTTTCATTACACTATTATGTCAGTGGACAAACAATGGCGCTGTTTTTAATCTGCCATTGTCAGCCGGACCTAAGCTTCCCCCCCCCCCCACTCTTCTCAACCCCTCCTCCCCCCTCTTGCCACCCCGTGATCAAGCTGCTCTTCATAATTCATCATTCATTCATTCATTCCCTACGCTTTGATGGCGGTATTGTGATTAGAAATTATGGAGAGAAGAAAGGAAGAAGAAACATATGAACCGTGGTCTAAAGGGAGGTGGATTGATAGTCCTACAGATTTGCTTTCTGTGTGTGTGACATTATGTGGAAATAATCTACATACAATACGTTCATCTTTTGTTCTGATACGCTTACATCTGTACTAATCCTAGGGACCGTATGCACAGTCAAGTGTCAAGCTAGTTCAGGATTTGTTGCTATTCATAGGTTGCACGTACGTCACATCTTTGCGCGTGGCGGCCACATTTGTGATCAAACTTTGACGTTACCATGAGGGAAATAATTAAATCTTGTTGTGGTGGAACACATACATTCTTAGTTCTTTAAAATCCAGCCTGTTTTTGAAATAAAATTGTTATGTGTGGTGATTTTTTGTTTTTGTATTACTTAATGATTACTTTCTAATTTCTAAATTAGGCTTATTTATTAACTTTGAATAGTATTTGCCAATGATCTAGGATTGGTCCTCCTTAATTGTGTCGCAATCATGGCCGCTGTGACGTCACGTGGGAACTATGAAAAGGAACTGTTTTATTACATGTTATTTTCTATAAGAAGAACAAACTCCATAGCAACCATAAACAAATCATAGACTGTGCATTCCGCCCCTAGTATCATAGCAACGTCAGATCCTTATCTACTCCCTCTTTCATGCACGCTGTTTCAACGAACATCAAAACGTTTAAATTAAAAGGTTACTAGATGATCATCTAGAACACTATGATATAACATTTGAAAATGCAATTTTAATCGTCTTTCGTTATTTTTCTTGAATACTTAGAACAGCGTGCGAAAAAGAATATACAATCTATAATGTCTTTCTGCGGAGGTCAATAATCGAACATATACTGGCCACGCCGTAAGAAGCAAGGTGTCTCCTAAAATTCTAAAAAGAAGAGACGGTCGCTTCACACGGTCTATTTCAACGGTATTCACTGAGCGATTTCCCGATACCTGTATTCTCATGGCCCACTGCATTGACTGCACCAACCGTGAATGGAATGCGACCCCACCACGTCTGACAACATGCGAGCGATATCATCACTACAATACCTTAGGCAAGAGAACGGGATGCAACTAGATTTAGGTTGGTAGTTGTCACACGCGTCTCTACCCTATTATATAATCCGTGACGACAACACCTTGCAAGTTAATTTGACGAGACTACAGGGAACCCGCAACTGACGTCACATCAGGACTACAACAATGGAACAAATGAATTGAACTGATGGACAAACCATCAGCTGTCAGAATAATAAAATTGCAACCATAGAAATAAAAACAAGTGTAGCAATAGTAACTGCTTGCCATTTAAAACTTTTAATGATAGTAAACGACTAAGTGCAAGTTGTATGTGTATTTGTTTGTTTTTCTTTTGTTTTCCAAAATCAGAAGAAATTATTTTTTGACAGTTTGTTGTTTGTCAATCGATTCAATTAATTTGTTTCATTGTTGTCTTTAGGTTTTGCTAGTGCCCTTTACCACCTTCCGGAGTTGAATTCCGGCTCCCTACTCCCCAAACATATACAGCAGTACATAATATCACAGAACTTCCACAAAGGATAATAAAAATGAGATATGTTCTTTTTAAATCTTCGCCTCCTTTCGTATATTACATTTTCGAACGTTTAATACGGTACGGCGAGCGACCACCACAGCCTTCTATAGTCTCTATGTAGCCACGTGTGGTATCGTATTAGCGGTTCGGTGGCTGTGGCTCGTGCTTTGCTATAGCGCTCTCACCCGGTCGCGTTTTTTAATCACCGCACCGTATTTATTAAATAAACAGTTTGTTCTATTTGGCGGCGGGCTTGAATTCAAACTAACTCTCTATAGGTACCGTTAAATATAGACACACGTCAATTTGCACTCACTCGCTTTCGCGAGGGTTGGTAAATACAATTGGCGCGTTTAGTATTTGCGAAATGTGGACCAATCAATTCGATGATATATATAGATAGAGGTTACTAACACTGATGTGTTTGTTGTTGACCTCGTAGGTAATTGCAAAATGCCTACATACCTTTAGCTCGCGTACAGATGATGATAGACCTCCCCCCCACCCACCGCACACACAAACAACGGATGTGGTTTAAACAAATTAATTTCAAATCTATAAATTCTACAGACGAGCGGTCGGACGGCCACTTTGTAGAAAGAGTATAATGATAAAACTAACGTTCTACGTGAATGAAAATAAAATTTGGTTCCAACGTCATATTTTAAAATGTTTAAGCATAGTTAAATTGGTAATTGGATTGTGGAAGAGGATGGCTTTAGTCGTTTACAGTAGTTTAGTTGCCATTAACCTCGGTGTTCTATTGGTTGTGGATTCACTATTGCTGGCACAAGATGGATACAACAACTGCAGCCTGGCTGTTCGATGAATTTTCACTTTTAGTAACACAAAATGGCTGCCACAGTAGCCTGGCTTTTAAATGAGATATGAAACTTCACTGTTGGAGGCACAAGATGGCTGTTATGGTATGAGGTTTCATTCTTGGTGGCACAAGATGAGTGATACAGTATCTTGGTAACCATTTTGTGTAACCTCGGTGTTCTATTGTATGTGGTTTCACTGTTAGTGGCACAAAATGGCTATTACAGTAGTCTGGTTTTGGTATGGAGACTCCACTATTGGTGACACAAGATGGATGCAACAACAGTAGCCTGGCTATTCTACGAATCTTCATATTTTGTGACACAAAATGGCTGCCACAGTATCCTGGCTTTTGTATGAGACTCCACTAATGGTGGGGCCAAATGGCTGCCATAGTAGCCTGGCGTTTGTATGTGACTCCACTAATAGGGGGACAAAATGGCTGCCATAGTAGCCTGGCGTTTGTATGAGACTCCACTATTGGTGACACAAAATGGCTGCCATAATAGCCTGGCTTTTGTATGAGACTCCACTATTGGTGACATAAGATGGATGCAACAATTGTATCCTGGCTATTCTATGAATCTTCACTTTTATTGTCACAAAATAACTACAACAGTAGCCTGGCTTTTGTCTGAAATATGAGAGTTTACTATTGGAGGCACAAGATGGCTGTTATGGTATGAGGTTTCATTCTTGGTGGCACAAGATGGTTGATACAGTATCTTGGTAACCATTTTGTGTAACCTCGGTGTTCTATTGTATGTGGTTTCACTGTTAGTGGGACAAAATGGCTGCCACAGTAGCCTGGCTTTTGTATGAGACTCCACTATTGGTGACACAAGATGGATGCAACGACTGTAGCCTCGCTATTCTACGAGTCTTCACATTTTGTGACACAAAATGGCTGCCACAGTATCCTGGCTTTTGTATGAGACTCCACTATTGGTGACACAAAATGGCTACCATAGTAGCCTAGCGTTTGTATAGAGACTCCACTATTGGTGGGACAAAATGGCTGCCATAGTAGCCTGGCGTTTGTATGAGACTCCACTATTGGTGACACAAAATGGCTGCCATAGTAGCTTGACGTTCGTATGAGACTCCACTATTGGTGACACAAAATGGCTGCCATAGTAGCCTGGCGTTTGTATGAGACTCCACTATTGGTGACACAAAATGGCTGCCATAGTAGCCTGGCGTTTGTATGAGGTCCACTATTAGTGACCCAAGATGGCTGCCACAGTATCACCCGGTAGCCATTGGGCGAGCACATAAACAATGGCGGTAGGATTAAATACCCCCCATGACCATCGTTATGAGGTCATAGCTGTCCTATCATATCACAGAACGGCCATAAAGAAATTGTATACGAGTAAAAAAAAAAAAAAAAAACGTTGGAGCGAATTATTCCCCCCCGTCAATAACTACTCGCGCGTCCAATCAGAATCGCCGTGTGGAGATTTAATGTTTTAATTGGCAGCAGACATTTATCGCCATGTGGGGTGGGTGAGATAATGTCTTGGTTGGTTTAGAGTTTTATGTATAGGTGGCTGTGAGTTGAGGTTCGCGTGTGTTGGTTGCTGAATTGGTCGGCGGTGCAAAACCAATGAATATTCCAGCTGGCTTTGTAATGCGTTGCGCGTACTCGTGTAATGTGAGTGGGCGAGCGTAGTATTCCATGGGAGTCGTATTACGTCCTAGAATAGCACAAGACTCAATTGATGGGGCTGTGACATCATAAGCGGACAAATGTATTGCTAGGCAACTCCATTGTTGTATCTTTCTTTGATTGGTGCATATTCAATGTTTTTCCGAAATAAAACACGGCCACACGGCTATTTTTGGAATTCAGTCTTGTGCTATTCAATAATGCTCCGCTTCTTTGATTAGTGTGTCCTGGAATTCAATGTAACTAAACTGAACATTGAACCGTCTATAAACACCATTATTACATAAAAGGTAGTAAATATATATTTTTTTATTCCTCACAATAGTTCTTCGTTAATTCAAACTCTGTTCATCCACAATGTGTTCGACATTATACGTAATTTATAAGGTCAGCTCGTCAAACTCCCGTAATTATCACAAAATCTGTGGTATGTCACGCAAGTTTGTTTATACATTCTTAAAAAACATGCAATTGAGATTAACTAAAAGCAATCAAATTCAATGAATATACTCGGGTTCTCTTACAAATAGCTACTATGTGTGACATTACGTAATTTTTGGCCTTTTCGCAAAATGACCTAACTGGTTGAAGCGCCCTTAAACCCAATAAACATACTTAAATAAGATGTTATTGAGATTAATCGGAAGGAATCAAAGTCAATGAATATACTCAGGTTCTCTTATAAATCGCTACTATGTGACATTACGTAATTTATAATGTCATTTGTCAAACTTCCGTAGATATCTTGAAATGTGTGGTATGTCACGCAGGTTTGTTTATACATTCTTAAAAAAAAGATGTAATTTAGATTAATTAGAAGAAATCAAATTCAATAAATATACTCGGGTTCTCTTACAAATCGCTACAATGTGTGACATTACGTAATTTTTACATTACGTAATTTATAAGGTCAGCCTGTCAAACTTCCGTAATTATCTTGAAATCAGTGGTATGTCACGCAAGTTTGTTTATACTTAAAACAGATGTAATTGAGATTAATTAGAAGGAATCAAGTTCAATAAATATACTCAGGTTCTTATTGATTAAGTCCCTGCACAAAAGTTTTAACATAATGTTAATGTTCTTTTAATTTAAATTCGGGTTTTTATGGTCCTTTAAAGTTTTAATTTATGAGGGGATTATTGTTACACCTTTACGGTTAGTTTGCACTTAACACTTAAACCCGCTATACCCAAACTCCATCGATTTAGCGTTGATCAATAATGTTTCGAAATAAATTGGATTAATAGAGTGCTGCGGTGTGCGGTAAATTTCCAACTCCTCCCCCCCCCCCCCCCCCCCCGAACCACCACCCATCGCTCCCCCCCCCCCCTTGTTCTATAGTCCAATCAGCTGTATTTGCTGTAGGTTCTGTGGTCAGTAAATTCGTTTCGACCGCAAATTAACACATGATACCCCCCCCCCCCCCCACGGATTCACACACACAAACTGTGTAAACAACGCTTAGAAAGCACATGTGTAAATGAGTGTGGGGTCATACCATGGATTTATAATAGTACCTACGGTACAACTCCATGGTCATACGGTGGATATGTTTGCAATATTGGCGGGAGATTTAAATTCACGCTGTGAGTATGTACAGTACAGTTTTATTTCCATGTTTATAATATCTAATTAGTACTATATAAGTTAAACATAACATTAAAATACATATGATATATTGTATTACCCTTTTGGGTGTACAGGAAAAGTAGTACAGTCAATCAGAAAACAAACGTAAATTAAAAGATGAATTGCTTTCTATATAATGAAATTATAACAATTAAATACATATTTAAAAATTAATGAAAAAATAAGTACATAATTAAAAAATAAAACATGCCTAAACTATGCAATGTTATTAGTTATCTTACATAACAATTGCTTTTAAATTAACAGTTAATTTGTTGAGTCAATCTAACCTGAGGAAACAACGATTTCTGTATGTTAAAATTGCTAAAAAATGCTTTTAGGTTGTCACACTTACAATCTGAAACAAAATATATGTAATTTAGAGAATTTATTGGTACCTATGTTTTTGTGTTCCAATAGATAGTTCCGTTTTTAAAATGTTCTGAATGAGAAAGGTGTCTATAGCAACAACACAATTGTTTTTTCGTTTTATTTTGTTTGTACTATTTTTCGTTTTTTTGTCTTGGTTAATTGTTTGTTTGCAACAGATATTAAGAATAGAATAGAATAGAATGTTTATTGAATAATTTAGATATGTTACATACAAATTGCTTATTTTTGGCCACAGTAGGAAAACAATCTCCTGAGGTGTGGCCATTTATAGAACAAAAATGATACATATAAACTAGGAACTTATACACTAAGATAATAATAATAAAAGACAAGAGTAGATGCTAGTAGATACAATATTAATAATTACTTAGTATAAATATGAGAGAGCAGTTCATAATGTAAAGAAAACTTATGGCCTACTAACTAATGTGTATTTTCTTTTCTTTGTATAAAACAGTATATAAACACTGATAACAACCAATTTTCGACAATTCTTTAGATGCCAGGGTAACAGTTTACTATATAATTAACTTTCTCTATACTGAGATTTTGTAACCACATACTACATTGTTTCATGAAGCAATATTTTGATTTTAGTATTGAGATGTGAGACGGAAGAAAGTTATATAGTTTAGGACCAAGAAATATCGGGTGCCTCTATGTTGATCCTTTGACAACGCGCAGTTCTTGTACGCAAATTATTCCTGGATATATATAGGTTTAATGGATATATGCGGAAATGAAGAAACTGGCATTAAGCTGTAAGCAAAGTTGTGTCAAGCGAATCCATGTATTGATTACATGAAAGACGAAAACGCGACCCATTAGAAAAAAATCACGAACCGCCACTGGATTCATGCAAAGCACAGAATGCGGGGACATTTCGCTAAATCCAACAGCTGGTTAAATAGAGAAATATGTATTGACAAACACGGGCACGTTATACATACATTCAAAGTATATACAAACATTTGCTCGTCGCGTCTATTTATTGGTAAACTGTATAAATCTAAATTAAACAAATTGCAACCGAATGTATATAGTCATAAAGTTGTGTATTTACACTATAGTTGTTTTATCAAACGTGAAATTACTAGGAAGGGTTTACTGACTCCAATAATATAAAGAGAAGCAGAATCATTTGGAATTTACTTCATAACTAACAGGGAAGGATACCGCTACGTCAAAAACCGCACAAAAGTTTCATTTTAAAATTATATCACAAGAATGGACTTTAAATTTTAACTCATTGGTTCAGTGAAAAAATTTGAAAACAAGCGAACGGCTAAAATAAAATAAAATGAAAATACAAATAAATTCGTATTCATAGAGACTATACCCACTCAGTAAAAAGACTAATTTTCAGTGGGGGACTTTAATCCAACCCTGTAGGCTCCGAACACCATCGACGAGTGAGCGATAACCTATCAAAGATCTATATTTCAAATATGAAACATATGAATCGGTGATTGGACAGTGCCCCCCGTACCCGTGGACAAATTTAAGAATTTATGCTGAAGAATCTTTTGGTAAAGCTGATTTTGAAACAGCTGATTGGCTGTTATTGTGGTTCAATGTCAAAACTTCCCCTAACCTTATGAACGTCTTGAACTAAAGGCCACGGATTCATCCAAGGATTTATACTGACGGTCGAACTGGTTTTATGGGTTTTTCATGTACTTACAAACGCCATATCTTCATATTTAACGTGATTTACATGTCAAAACGATGTATTTTAAAAATGGAAATGAACTATCAAAAAATACACTATTTGTAAAAAAAAAAAAAAAACACTGGAACTTACAGATAAATAATCAAATAATGTGTATGTACTACTTATAGTGGTGTATTCGAGCCTAGCCGGGATTAGGCGCTGCCTAGGCACTATTATTTGGAGGCTAGGCTGGCCTAGGCGCTTTTTCACAGCACTGTTGTTTAAATTTCAAGAACCCATTGTAGTATTCACAATATCTATAATTGCGGAAAAATATGTTATCTCAACTTTTTCATGTATTCAGGTTTGATTTCTGTTAAATCTTTTTCCGGCCATTTAAAACAATCGCCATCGCCCCCACCCCCCCCCCCCCCCCCCGTGCACACGTAAATTCGACCGCCTAGGTACTTAATATTTTAGGAATAAACCATTACATAATCAATCTCGCAGAGGAATACACACAAACAAGTGAGTAGAACAGCCGATCAGCTGTTCGCAAGAAATACCTTACTTTTTTTTTATTGTTAATTGTTTATACACAGGTTTGGTGGTTATATTTAGTGCAAATGTTTACTATTTGGTAATATAGTTGCTAAGAATAGGCCTACTAGGCCAACACATTATTCTTACCGTATATAAATGTCAACCTACAATTTTGTAGGCCAAACCTGTTCAATCACAACTAATATGTCAGTCTTATTAATAACTAGTAATGAATTAATTATTAACATAAACATGGAGCTCTGTTCCTGTAATATGTAATAGGAGAGTATGTTAAGTTGTAAAAAAGCGAAAAGCTTAATTTCGCCAATAAAGACCACTTACTTACTTACATACTTACTTATTCAGTTCGTTAATTTTGTTAGTAACTGCACTGCATTTTGCCTTGTGAGTCAGTTTTGATTGAATTGTATCAGCGAGCGTACGCGATGCCCGGGGCAGATCGGGCCCAATGCGTGTGATAAAGTGCGACGCGATCAATGGATGAGACCGATCATGGTCAACGGATAATGCTGAATAATAGGACGGCCAATTTCAGAGCTGTTGTCGTCCGCTCAATCGTGTTCTATGCTAGTTACCACAACATGTACGGACATGTTTTCAGGATTTCAGTTATAAATTATTTATTGGAAGTGATGTTTGTTCGGTTGCCTACACCCAGTGTACACCAGTGTACGCACTAAGCACCACGAAATGTAGCAGTGTCACATACACCACGCAATGTTATTCCGATTTAGTACAATCACGATAAGCGTAAACGAGTAATCTTATTTTTTGTTATCACGTATTTATTTCTTATATTTAAATGTAAACATAATTTTTTCCATTCATTTTTATAGTTATTGTTCTTTTTCAATAGTAGGCCTACAGTATAGTAATTGTTTGTGGCCATATGGTTGATGATACCTTTTGATTGGCCCTCCAAGTCACGTAGTAGGGCCGTAGTCAAGTGTAAAGTTACGTACAGGATTTGTTGCTATAGAACTGCTTGATTACACGCTATTTTCCATATGTAAACTCCATAGGAACCATAATCACAGCACATACTTAACTCAACTATGCATTTCTATGGTTTTGAGAACTATGACTTAACCAAATCTGTTGTAAACATTGTTAAGTCATAACGGCAAACAATCACATGTACACTCTCTTACCAACAACATAGATTCTCTAACTTTGACCACGTTTCATACCGCGTTGCAGTTGAATGAAACCCATGCTTGTCACAGGTTCAAAAATAAAACTAATCACCGCGTTGAGTTCGTAAGAGATCTCCCTCTTTCCATCGCGGTAAAATTATATCTCTCACTTGGCCGTGTCGGGCACCTGTGACGCACGTTGGCTCCCGCCCAATAGAACAGCAGCTCTTCCTTCTCGCGGCGCGCATAGCGAGACTTGGCAACGTCGCGACCGGTTGTGTTATTGTGTCTACTTCGGACAGATAACATGAGACGACCTTGTCAATACTAACTAGGTGTAGACATTAGACACATGTCTCACTGTGATACAATTGTATATAGACGTGATGAAACCATGTTACTGTTATAAACTTTGATGTAACGACCGGGAAATTTTAAAATAAAAACACACACAACACGACATTTGGTTGGTTGTTAATTGATATCTGGCCTCCTATTAGAAATGATAAGGCATGCTCCAAGAAACTTCACCCGGTTCAAGAAAACTAAGTTTATAGGTCCTTGCACTAACCCGTCGCATAACCTAGGCTACACAACACAGTTACACTTAAACTATTGATTTGCTAGAAAACGTGGGAATGTTTAGTTGATTCGGACACGAAGTCTTATTTGACATCATATCTTCTATTAGAAATGATAAGCCAAGCTCCGAGAAACTCTGAATTGTTCGAGAAAACTGCGTTTTTAAGTCCTTGCACTTATACATCGTATACCCCACTATTACACCTAAACTATTGATTTGATAAAAAACGTGGATATGTTTAATCGATTAAGACACGATATTTTATTTGGCATCATATCATTTATTAGAAATAGTAAGCCAAACTCCGAGAAGCTCCACCTTGTTTGAGAAAACTACGTTTATAAGTCCTTGCCCTAACTTATCGTATAACCTATACATTTACACCTAAAGTAGTGATTTGATAGAAACCTTTGGTATGTTTAATTGATTTGGTCACGGTATCTTACTTGAAATTATGTCTTCTATTTGAAATGATTAAGCACACTCCGAGGAACTACACCTTCTTCACGATAACTATACGTTTATAGGTATTTGCACTTAGCATCATCGTATACCCTTACATCTGTGCACCTATACTATTGATTTGGTAGAAAACATGTGTATGTTTAATTGATTTAGACACGAAATCGCATTTATCATTATGTCTTCTATTGGAAACGACAAAAAAAATTCAGAGAAACTCCACCTTGTTCGAAAAAACTGCGTTTATAAGTCCTTGAACTACCTCCTCTTACGCTACTCATTTACACATATTATATACTATTGATTTGATAAAAAAAAACGTCGGTATGTATGCTATTAATAGATTACTTTATTAATTTCTGTCGTTTTTTTCTCTTTTCAGATTCGCTCGACCTTCGTTCGCGAAACTTCGGGCAAGCTCGCGTAACTCCGATCGGAATGGAGTTTGCCGATTCTTTCTTGTGTTTAACGTGTTAAAATATTAGCAGTAATAACTTACTACGAAAGTGCGACGTGTAGAATTGTTTATATCTTGTGAACGAATCAGTGACTTAGGAGTGAGGATTAACCTGGTCGAGGGTGACATGAGTTTAAGTGTCGCTCTGTCTAGTGTCGTTGTACAACAAGGCAACCGCTGAGGAGATTGTTAGTTCAGTCGCCGACCGCAAGGAGCAGCGTTGGGTCATCTCGCTTTACTGGTGAGTCAACCGCAGAGTTTATTTACCTACCTTTGTGTGTCTTGTTTTCCTTTGTGTATAACGCTATTTGGTGTGGTAGAGGGAAGACGCTAACGGTCATGTTAGTTCAGTTTTCGACCGCAAGAAACCACGTCTGGTCAACCGTAAGTGTTTACCTACCTTTGTGTCTGCGTAACTCGCTTTTCTGTGATTATAACGCTACTTAGGTTTGGTAGAGGAACGACGCTAGCGGTTTTCTGTCTACCGCGGCGTACCGCTTAACACGCCGGTAGCATAGGCCTACACATTAGAAATTTAATTTATTTTGAATCATAATAATTTGATTCTTATATAATTTACAAATAAAAACATAAACACAAAAAATTAATGAACATATTTATGACATATCATATAGAAAGTGTACATAAAGTGTACCTTGACCTGAATGATTAGCAAGTAGTTAACTGTCACCTACCATAATCGTGGCAGTTATTAAATAAATAAAAATAAATAAATTCACATTTAGAGTCTACCCACTCAGTAACTAAACTGATTTGCAGTGGGGGACTTTAATTTAAAGTGACTAAACCAACCCTGTAGGCTTCGAACACCATCGACGAGTGAGCGATAACCAATCAAAGATCGATATTTCAAATACGAAACATATGAATCAGTGATTGGACAGTGCGAACACCTGCGGACAAATGCCAGAATCAACAATGCCGATTCAGAACAAATTATTTTTATTTTCATGGAGTTATTGTCATGTTTATCATAGGCACAATTTACTTGAGCATTAATTTAAATTGAGTGGCCGCTTTATGTATGTTCAGTACTCAATGTGAAATGTTGTCGCCTTGGCGTGTTTACGGCCTTGCCTTCTTTCAGTTGATAAATATTTGTGTATTCAGCTAGGCCTCGTGTTGGATATTCGTTTGAGGGTTCAGCTGACAGTTCCCACGGTTAAGTATCCATCAATGTGTCATGCAGAAAATACCTGTCATCACGTTTCTGGGCTAAGTTACCTTTGAACTTTAACATGGGTGTTCGTAATCTATCATATAGCTTTTGCCTTCTGTAGGGACGTGGTATATAGTTGACAACCGACGCATTATATGTAATTATTATTATTATTATTATTATTATTTTGTATTTATTTATTTTGTATTTTTGTATTTATTTATTTATTTATTTACTGACTTACTTAGTTACTTACTTACTTACCTACATACCTACCTACCTACCTATTTACCTACCTACCCACCTACTTTCTTACTTACTTTTTTACTTACTTACTTAATTACTTACTTATTTACGTACTTACTTACCTTCTTCCTTACTTACCTACTTACTTATTTACTTACTTATTAAATTACTTACTTATTTACTTACTTACTTACTTTCTTATTTACTTTTTTACTTACTTAATTACTTACTTTTTTACTTATTTTATTACTTACTTACTTTTGACTAAATTATTTACTTACTTTTTACTTACTTACTTATTTAATTACTTTCTTACTTATTTACTTTTTTACTTACTTAATTACTTACTTTTTTACTTATTGAATTACTTACTTACTTTTGACTAAATTATTTACCTACTTTTTACTTACTTACTTACTTATTTAATTACTTACTTACTTTTTACCTAGTTACTGACTTACTTTTTACTAAATTATTTACTTACTTTTTTACTTACTTATTTTTTTTACTTATTTATTTATTTACTTATTCTAGTATTAAATATTGTGCAGCTTTCTCAAGCTATTTCTAAAACACAGTCTTTGTAGTGAGTCTACCCCTTGTATCGTGCCACTGCAAGGTCCTATACGTATGCTAATTGCCACTAGACCAGCCGGCTATACTCAAGACAGGTGCTACTTAAGTATACAGGTGCTACTTAAGTAAGTCACGTGCTTGCTGCCCTGCTTTGCCCCTACAATAACAAGTAAATGCAAGGAGCAGGCTTATAAACCTGCTATGCTATGTAGCACACGACTCGTAAATCGCTCGAGTCGGGATCAAGGGGTGTTCGAGGGGGGGGGGGGGGAGGGGGGGGGGTAAGGACATAATTAACCGGTGTACGGATGACATACAGTGCGGTGCACACGTTATATGAATGTGAAGAGTAGAAAAGATATCTTCTTTTAACGACCCCTCTTCGCAATAGTTCGGAGTTTCTATTTTGTATCACACAGACACCTTCTTTATTAACTCGGTAACCGTAACTATTCATAGTTCCCACGTGACGTCACAGCGGCCATGATTGCGACACAATTTATGAGGATCAATCCTAGATCATTGGCGGATACTATTCAAATTTAATAAATTAGCCTAATTTAGAATTTAAAAAGTAAGCATAATTAATACAAAAATAAGAAATTATTATTATTATTATTATTATTATTAATCATTTCCATTTACTACAAAAGTGAATGGGGGTTGGCAGAAAAGAGCACAGCTCCAAACACCAGAGTGACTGCCAACCCATACTAAAATTAAAATATAATTATGAACATAATACAAAATACAAAATATAAAATACAAAACAAAAAACATGAAAACATAATATGAATGAAAATATAATTATAAGATACAACTGTTAAACTAGAAGTAAAAAAGAATAAAAAAATGAAAATTTACAAAACAATGTTTAAAAAATGCTCCGTTAAAGAGGCTTTGAAGACATCTAATGAGCGTGCCATCCTGATCTTGAGTGGAAGAGAATTCCACACATACCAATTGTATATCAAAAAAACAGGCTAGATTTGAAAGAAGAAGAGTTTATGTATTCTACCACAACAGGCTTCAATTGTTTCTCCATGGCAATGTCAAAGTTTGATCACAAATGTGGCCGCCACGCTCAAAGATGTGACGTACGTGCAACCTATGAATAGTCACGTATCGTCCCTCATATTCGTATCTACTGCTTTCTTCATGCACGCTAGTTCAAAGAAAATCAACATATTCTTGGCGTTTTTCTCGCACATTCGTCAATTACAGTCTTCCGGGTGCACAAGCCTTAATTATTAGCCACGCCCACCGTTTCAGGTGACCAACGAGGAGTCGTAATGGACCTGTTTCAATTAGATGGTGAGAAAAAAAAACACTAGAAGACGAAATAGAAAATGAAGGTGGTATCACTGAACTGGGCTATGTCCTAAGTCGTAAAGGGGATCTAACTGACTGATATAGTTGAGAAACTGTAAGAATGACGGCCCCCTCCTTATCCCCTCCACTGCTACCCGACCCCCCTCAACTCCATGAAACAGCATACTGAATAACTGAAACAACCTGATTTTCAGTCACGTATTTCATTTTGTCAGGTTGTCACGGAGTTAAGGGGGGTCGGGTAGCGGTGGAGGGGATATGGAGGGGGCCGTCATTCTTACAGTTTATCAACTTTATCTTCTTTGTGGAATTGTACAATTCTGTTGTGTATATAAAATAAATAAATAATAATAATAATAAAAACTCTTCAAGATATTGAAAAAGTGATTCCTGATGTGAGTAAGTGAGAATGGAGAAAAAAGTGAGAATTTGGTTTTGAGAATTTAACAATGAATTTTGTTAATTAAAAAATTATTGAATTATTTACTTACTGGAATAAAAATAGTAACAATTACAATATTCTAACGCTTTTAAATACATTATTTGGCTGATACAAAAACAAATTCCGCATAGTAATCACTTTTTCAATATCTCGAATCGTTTCCAAGATACCAATAAAACACTTTGATAATTTAGCGATTTAGGAACTCCCCTTTGCTCTTCAATAAAGCCGAGCACGAAAATAAAACCCCATCAATTTACCTTCGCTAATGATTCCAAACAAGATCACTTGAAGTAAATCGAGATCTGAATAGGCCTATCCCCATAATCATCGTAATTTAAAACTTGCTCTAAATTACAGTAGGTAGGTAGGTAATAACAGCGCGGTGACTTTATCGACTATATTATATATACTACCCATAATGCACCGCGCGCGCACAAAGAAATCAATCCCCTTATTTATTCTCTATGACTGACGAGTGCCTTGCGCGGATATTCATGTTTATTTTCTTTCAATCAAGTGGATATTCGGGGGAGTCCCACTCTATTCAAGCGATGTAACGTTAATAACCCCCACCCCCCACCCCACCCCCACCCCCTAGGATCGAGAGTAAATCCATCCCTTGCCCCCTTACATAACTGTGAGCATTGAAGTACTGCGGTCGTATACACCCGGTTGTGAAAACGTTGACCTCTGGGTAGGAGATCGGATGGTGCGGGTATGTGAAGTTATTCTCTGCAGTGAAGGTTGTTGTCGTATTATGATAATGAATGAAGAAACTATAGTTATTTATTTTATTTTATTTTATTTTATTTTATTTTATTTTATTTTATTTTATTTTATTTTATTTTATTTTATTTTATTTTATTTTATTTTATTTTATTTTATTTTATTTTATTTTATTTTATTTTATTTTATTTTATTTTATTTTATTTTATTTTATTTTATTTTATTTTATTTTATTTTATTTTATTTTATTTTATTTTATTTTATTTTATTTTATTTTATTTTATTTTATTTCATTTTATTTTATTTTATTTCATTTTATTTCATTTTATTTCATTTTATTTCATTTTATTTCATTTTATTTCATTTTATTTCATTTTATTTCATTTTATTTCATTTTATTTCATTTCATTTCATTTCATTTCATTTCATTTCATTTCATTTCATTTCATTTCTTTTCTTTTCTTTTCTTTTCTTTTCTTTTCTTTTCTTTTCATTTCATTTCATTTCATTTCATTTCATTTCATTTCATTTCATTTCATTTCATTTCATTTCATTTCATTTCATTTCATTTCATTTCATTTCATTTCATTTCATTTCATTTCATTTCATTTCATTTCATTTCATTTCATTTCATTTCATTTCATTTCATTTCATTTCATTTCATTTCATTTCATTTCATTTCATTTCATTTCATTTCATTTCATCTATTGACGATTTAAATACGGCTCTACATCCATTCAACAATAGGCTACACTTTTTCATTCTATTCAGTTTAATTTCATTCAGAATTCATTTTGTTCAGGTTTTTAATTCTTCCTGCTTATTTTTAATACAAGTTATATCGAGGGTAAACAAGGTTCTATAAGTTGTCGAAAATCACGTCTTCATATTTTGGCAACGTTGCTAATCGAGACGATAATCGGGGTGATATGTAAATATTTCACGTGACATCCATATCCAAGCTAACATTACATAACCTCTTTTCTGTCCGGTTTTTCATATCTGCATAGCCACACAGCTCATACCCTTGATAATCTGCAGCAGCAATCCAGTTTATAGTTCTACCTCTACTATCATCCCATCCACAATTATATTCTTAAGAATTCCAGCGTTCGTTTCATTAAACTTGAAGCTTTCTTTTTCGTTTTTGCTTTTTCAACTTTCAAGTAGTTCTTTATTTGTTTTGTTTTCAATATTGGAGAGAGAAATTTGTAACCATGGTAACTTGGTAAAGATTGGCCAGGTCAACTTGATCTCCGCCTAGTGGAGGCTCGTGTAAAAACATGTTCACTCGTAACATTCGCTTAGCGCAGTTTATACACAAACTAGCAAAGGATACCTTTACGTCAAAAACCGCAGCAAATTGTCATGTTTTAATTATATCTCCAGAATGGACCTCGAAATCGAAAATCTGAAAATAACAATGCTGTGGTTTGATAAGCCCTACAAACTGAATGATAAAATATACTTAACATTATAATCAGTATGACTGTGATACCTATTTCATTAATATAATGAAATAGGTATCAAAGTCATACTGATTATAATGTTAAATATATTTATCATTCGGTTTGTAGGGCTGACCAAACCACAGCATCCCCATTTTTCAGATTTTCGGTTTCGAGGTCCATTCTTGAGATAATATAATTAAAACATGACAATTTGTTGCGGTTTTTGACGTAAAGGTATCCTTCGTTATGTTTACGACAAAAGATTGTAATAAAATCATGTGTGACCGAATTTAAAGACATACAATCGTTTATTAATTTTAAATAAAGAATGAAGTAGACTATCGCTTGTCAGCTCGTCAATTTAGGATCAATACTTTAGACCCGCAAGCATAGTCGATCCCTAAGCAATACATGATTACTTAA
Organism: Isoperla grammatica; assembly: GCA_945910005.1. NCBI lineage: Eukaryota > Metazoa > Arthropoda > Insecta > Plecoptera > Perlodidae > Isoperla > Isoperla grammatica. The sequence continues at coordinate 31,796,984 of OX246747.1, forward strand.
TTTGTTGTTTTATGTGTGTTATTAACATTTAGGTAACAAAATCTCTCACTATGATGTGGGCTGGTATATAATGTTTCGTCTATGAGTGGGGACCTTTAAGCCTAGGCCTATCCAAATTATAAAAATTGTTGAAATTAATTATGTATTCTACTATTATATTCTGTATCTGCAACAGGACCGAGATTCCAAAAGTGCACATTTAATAGACTGTAACAGGATGAATGATGATGAAGAAGGTAGGAAGGGAAGCCTGGTACCGATACGTAGCCTACTCCTGTTCCTGTTTGTCCTGTTGTACAGTTAATATTTACTCGCGAGGGAAGGAAATAATGACCACTTCTGTTCTTGTCACCAAAAGTTCAGCATGCATACACAATTTTTCACAGCCGACCAAAGTCTCACGTGATCGATTATTATGTTGTCCAAAGGTAAAACGAACTTAGGTCCAATCTTACAATGTCCCAATAACTCCTTATTCGTCGAATAGCTTGTTGTCTCCATGGCAACCACCAATCAAAACCCTTGAAATAGTCCAAATAGCTTAATTGTTACAAATAACTTTCTTATTAGGAGATTTTAAGACCAGCCCTTAGTTTAATCTCACTGCCCTCTAAACGTAGTAAAGTAACTACTCTTCAATTGAAATGTGTCACGTCAATTGTACTGGTTTGATTGGCTACACTAATTATTGTGACTTTAGAATCTCTCTATGACATCACACAATACATACGTAGATAAACTTCTGCCATAGACTGTACACTGATTTGATTCGCAACAGTTACTGTTGTGAGTCTATGGTTCTCGCTACGGTTATTGTTGTGAGTCTAGCACCTCCCCTCATGACGTCACATATAACAATATAGATGGTGTAAAACAAAAGACAGGCGCAACAATGGAGCGAGACTGTTGGTGACGTCAATAGATAAGATAATCGATTGTCGTTTGTTTTCCGTGTGATTCATTAGACTAATGCCTCGCGCTGCCCCCCAGTGGGTCGGGAACGAGCGAAGTTGTTGCAGCTGGCATTCGACTCGTGCGCTGTTGACTCAGATTAAGACTATAGGGCACTAGCAACACCAACAGACAATAATGGAACAAATGAATTGAACTGACGGACAAACCATCAGCTGTCTTAGTAACAAAATTGTAACCATAGAAATAAAAACAAGTGTAGCAATAGTAACTGCTCGCCATTTAAAACTTAGACAACGACTAAGTGAAAGTTTTGTATGTGTATTTTTTTTTTTTTTTTTTCCAAAATCAGAAGAAATTATTTTTTGACAGCTTGTTGTTTGTCCATCGATTCAATTCATTTGTTTCATTGTTGTTGTCTTTTGGTGTTGCTTGTCCTATTTGTTCACCTAGCCTACAGACCACCGGATAAGTCTTCGTTATAAGGGTTTTAAACGCTTTAAAGTTGTCGTAAAACACTTCGATTTTGATTAATTGTAAAGACAACAGTATGGTCATTTGACGTCGGGGGGTGTTTGAAGGAAAGGGACAAGTAGGACGTAAAGGGGAAGAAGTGGGAAAGTGGAGGACGTGGACTCTCCTTCGTCTGACTTCTCTACCTCGACCTGTCCGGCTAGGGTGGCCCTACCAGAAGCATACGCTTTCGCCGGCATAGCTCTCGGGATCAGCAAAGCATGCAAAGCTGCCCATCACGATAAGGTAGCAGTCTCTGGGCAGGTCAAAAAATATATCAAATTATGTCAGCTCCCGTAAAAAATTAAAGGTGCGGTTTGATTGTTTGTTGTACACATGTCAAGGTAGGTATATTCCAGTGCTGCTACCTAGCAGCAACTGTAAGCTACACTACGTAGGGAGACCGGCGCTTAAAATTCACCAACATGTTGGTTATAGGCAGACGCAGACATTTGTGGTGAAGACAAATGACGATTACGTTTCTCACTATAATTGACGTCGAAAATAATTAAAAATTACATTTTTAGAGGTGGATTCTTTTGCCTTTTAACCGTTTTAGGGATTTTCATATCTAGAGACCTTGTTCTCTACTTGCAGGTTACAATAAAAATATAGCATGAAGGTTCAGAAGAAAGTACCTACACCTACTTGTAGTAAAAACTGCACTTTTTTTCTAGAAGCCCCAAATCGTTGTTTTTATTGTAAAAACCAAATGTTTGTTTAATTTTCGTTTTTACCACAAAGTGTGTGTCTCTGGTCTGCCGAGTGTCATATGGCCTAGTCCTAAACAGTCTCTCACCCCAGTGAAACCGAAGCACAAGAGTGTTTCTTCTTCTTCTCCTCTCATCCTAGTGCGTCGATACACCAAACCTCTCGCTAGCCTATTAACACGTGTTTACGATGTTTGACAGGGCCCGCTTGAGCGCGAGCCAACATAAATAAGAGTATACGAGAAGCAGATTGAGACCTCTCAGTCTCACCGACACTTGGGTTACGTCGCAGGGGGTGAAGCAAGGTCCGTAAATCCCCTGGCGGGGGCTCGTCGAACTCACTCCCAAGTCAGGTCGTCACATCCATTTACACAATTTTAAAAATCACCTATTTTTATTCAAATGGGAGAATCATTCAGAAAAACAAATGAATTTATCTGTCAAAAACCAATTCTGGTTCAAAACCGTTTACTGACACTTGGATCACATTACAGGGGGTGAAGCAAGGTCCGTAAATCCCCTGGCGGGGGCCCGTCGAACTCACTCACAAGTCAGGCCGTCACATCCATTACACAATTTTAAAAATCACCTATTATTATTCAAATGGGGGAATCATTCAGAAAAACAAATTAATTGATCAGTCAAAAAACCAATTCTGGTTCGAAACCGCATTACATCTAATTGAAATAATTTAATTATACTTCTAGTATATCTTCATTTTTAAGTGAAGTATTCTGATATCAGATTTTGCATGATAAATGAGTAGATTTTAGTAATAAACAAGTTTTTGTAGTGGGCACGAGAATGGCGATTTTTGTGCCTATGAAAAGACTTTACTTTGAGGTTTACCGAACCTCCGCCAGGGGATCGACGGACCTTGGGGGCGAAGGGTTGCGTGTTTGTTTTCGCGAGGGCTATACTTGACCCAGAGATCACAGAGTGGTATAGGTAAGAAGAGATAGGTGTTTATTCTTCATCTTAAGAGTCTGCGGTAGCAAACCGCGAGAATTTAAGAGCGAATGATACCTCTACGTCAAGAACCGCAAACATTTTTAATTTTTTAATTCTATCTCAAGATTGTAACACAAAATCGAAAGTCTGAATCAACAGCGCATTGTGTTTTGGTAAGCCCTACAGAGAGAATGAAATATTCTATTAGCGTAGTTATTTTGATTATTAATTCGATAATTAGTATTAAAATTAAGTATATATAAAAAAACATACTGATTACATTGTAAGACACAACTTGGAGCATTCAGTATGTGTAGGGCTTACTAAACCACAGTGCGCTGTTGATTCATATTTTCGATTTCGAAGCCCATTCTTGAGATATATCAAAATGAAAATTGTGAGCGGTTTTTGACGTAGAGGTATCCTTTCCTGTTAACACATGCATTTAACATAATATGCCGTGTTAAATAAACGGATGTAAAGGAACCATCACCTTCAATCGTGTGACCGTATTTAAACTACCCTCATTGTGTTACACCTCCCAGGTATATATTAAGTCGGTTGTGATGGAATTCATGTAGGTTAAATTAAAGCTGATGTGCCGGAGCTTTGATGTATTTCACTAACAGTGTTTCGGATTAAAAACATCTAGTCTAGTTAAATGTTAAAGCGTTTTGATCTGAGCTTCCACGAAGCTTCTGGCTTCATAGTGGCTGTATGGGTTTGGACGCAAATGTTAAATTATGAGAAATTTAAGTTTTGTTTATAATATCTTAAAATGCGACACGATTTTATTGAAAAGGCGATTTATTTATTATTCATTCAGATTTGGTTGGTTTAGTCAGGATTTAAATATGTCCAAAAATCGTTTGAGGAATTGGTAATTAATTAGCAAAATATCAACCGAAATGTTAGGATATTTCGAAATATTAAAAACAATTATTTAATGTATTTCCTATTTAGTTGTATAACACCGATTTACAAAGAAGGATAGTAAAATAAAATAGAATGTACGCATTTTCTATTTACATGCAGATGGTTTGTGTAGATTTTTCGTTTTGAAATATATTCCCACAAATAACTATAGAAACCGCCAGCACTAAATCTCACGGGCTGCTTAATCTTAGAATATGTCTGCTTATCCTAATCAAAATACAAAGCAAAAAAAAAAGTATATCGAGATTTAGTATACTTACAAAACGAAATGTTAGCTATTAATTATCTGTCAATATTATTGTGTCGAGACTTCAAGAATGTGCGCTTTTAATATTTTTATATTGGTACTATACTCACTCAGTAACGAAAAACTGGATTTCAGTTGGGACATTTATACATTTCATTATGTGCTTCGTTGCTATGACGGGTCTTAAGACTAAAGTCACCGTTTGATAGATTAAAGACAAGAGCTCCAAATTAAAAAAAAACAAAAAAAACAGCCTGAACCGGAAATCCTTTCCACTTGTCTGTCCTTTAGTTAAATTCTTTATTATTCCTCGAACCTCATGATGAATTTGTCGAACTAAACTATTGGCTCTGCTTAATTACTCTCCTCCATAAGCTCGATGTTCACAAACTGGCATTTGGACATTTTGAAACATCCTATTGGGAATATGTTAATTCGGTAGATAAACAAAAATATAACTCCGATATACAAATCGCTAATGTTGCGCCTGTTGGAAACCATTTGCATTACATTGTTTAATTACCACGAGATAGAGAGGGTAGGGGGGAGAGAGAGAGAGAGAGAGAGAGGGAGAGAGAGAGAGAGAGCTACTGATAAGGCAATTGAATTGAATAAATATTACTCCAGCAAGCTCCCCTAAAATGTTAACATGCAAAGTCAATCGGATTTGGCAGCATGTTTTTTAATTAAGGACGACTAGGAAATCTGTTAAAAGCTGACGCGCGAGGGTTAAAACCGAAATCCGATTGTTTTGCAAAGGAAAAGGCATTCGACGCGACAGACCGTTTGGTGCGGCTTTGTACGCTGGCCACGTGCTTGTTTGCTTTTCTCACGTTTTGCATTTCACCCGCATAATTAACGCACTATTACTAAACACTGTGAAAACATTGACTCTATTGTATTTTTTTTTATTTATTCATTTTTATCGTGATTTTTATTTCGCTCTCTTCTCTTGCCTGCATGCATATTGGTTGGCCACGGCCCATTGTCTTATTTATTTATTTATTTAATGTCTAGCCCATTCAGTTGTTGAACTGATTATAAAGGAGGATATTAAATGCAACTGTTATATTTACAATGAGACAATAATGACAAAATTAAAGAAAAGGTAACATTACACAATTTATTATTTATTGAAAAGTAATTTGCTGTATTAAAATATTTATATAAACTAAAACTTGTATGTATATATACTGCATGTACTAGGCTATAATAAGTACAAACTGAAATATTAAATTAGCATATTATAACAATAACAGTTTAATTTTAGAGAAAATCGTAAAATGGTTAAAATTGTAAAATAGAATGTAATAACTTACCTTGGACTTACAACTATAAGTCCATGGTCACCACACACACAAAAAAAATAACAAAAAGGGATAGAGAAACAGAACAATGTACACATTTTAAAATTAATCTTGTTTTAGAATGTTGTAGACCTACCTACCAATTATTGTTTCAATATAATTGTATATTAGCAATTATTGTTCTCCTTTGTATTATACATTATAGCCTAGGTATATCCTAGCTAGGCAGGTACTTTTATTGAATAACATCACTTTTATAAACAATACACTTATTTCATAGCTATACCGGTAGGCCTATTAGTTACTTGTATACATACATATTAAAGTTTTTTCAAAAGATAAATAGGACATGTAAAGCAAAAATCAATTTAAAAAAATATAATTTAATAAATTACATGTTTGCTGCTTGCCTTTTGCATTTTTTAAATGTGAGAGTTATAGATAAACCACGTGCACGACAACAACGCCTGTAATAACTCTTAACATAGGAGTGAAACAGACAAGGCAAGGCAAGATGATAAAGTGAGTGGAGGCTGAAATGAGATGTGGTGTGCCCGAGTGAAAAATGAAGTGAGAGAAAATATGAAACTTTGATGGATGATGGGAGAAGAATGAATCTCTCTTATGTGATTGGCTGTAAAAGTGTGGACGATGCGAGAAGGAATGATCCCTCTGATGTGATTGGCTGTGAAAGTGTGGACGATGCGAGAAGGAATGATCCCTCTGATGTGATTGGCTGTGAAAGTGTGGACGATGCGAGAAGGAATGATCCCTCTTATGTGATTGGCTGTGAAAGTGTGGATGATGCGAGAAGGAATGATCCCTCTGATGTGATTGGCTGTGAAAGTGTGGACGATGCGAGAAGGAATGATCCCTCTTATGTGATTGGCTGTGAAAGTGTGGACGATGCGAGAAGGAATGATCCCTCTGATGTGATTGGCTGTGGACGATGCGAGAAGGAATGATCCCTCTTATGTGAGTGGCTGTGAAAGTGTGGACGATGCGAGAAGGAATGATCCCTGTGATGTGATTGGCTGTGAAAGTGTGGACGATGCGAGAAGGAATGATCCCTCTGATGTGATTGGCTGTGAAAGTGTGGACGATGCGAGAAGGAATGATCCCTCTGATGTGATTGGCTGTAAAAGTGCAAACATTCATTGTAATCAAGACAAGCTTCCAATCGTCTACATAGGTTTTGTTATAGTTGTCCCAACGAAAGTATTCTGATCCTTACGACACAGCCGAGTCCAAGGTGACAACTTAATTTTCTACCTGGCTAATTCTAATTATCTAATCTAAACAGGTTTTAGACGATTTAGACCTTCTGTTGGTTACCTGTAACGAAGGGTGTGGCCAAACCGCCTGTGCACTCGACTTATGCCCCTAATTTCAATGTCCAGTTAAAAGTCTTAAGTAAATTTAACTGTCAGGTAAGCCCAGTTTGGTGTATTTCTATTGGCCGTTGCCATGGTGAAAACGATTGAAGGCTGGTCCACACAGATTTTGAAGACATAATGCATAAGGTTTTAAGACGTTGTTTTAAAAACAACAATGAAAACAACGTCTTAAAACTAAAACTTTGTGTGAACGCCAGTACGTGTTTCCTATGATCCAACTTTACGACTACGCGTTAAACCTTAAATCGTATGTCTTAAAAATCTGTGTGGACCAGCCTTTAACTGAAAAGTAGATTTTAACAGGACATTGAAATACCGACCCTCAATCTTCAATTACAACAATACAGAACAATAAATACTAGTTTTCAAATTAGTTAGTTGTGTATAATTAGTTGCCAATGTTCATTTTTCATTGTTGTGCATTGTTGTCATTGAAGATTTAACGGCCATGATTAACTCTATCTAAGAGTCCTTGATCAATTTTGAACATGTTTATAACAAGAAGACAAATTACTATAAATAAATAAATAAATAAATAAATACATTCACATTTAGAGTCTACCCACTCAGTAACGAAACTGATTTTCAGTGGCAAGAACAACTTTATTTAACAACTCTATTTCTCTCTCTCTATCTATTTTAATAACAACTCTATTCTCATGAACCATCAGTTTATTTACACTCTCACTTACCCCAATATACGCAGCATTACGCGTACAACAGATATATTAGTTGTTGACGAATTGATGCGGCCAATGTCTGCGTCTGAGATATTGTTCTGTAGCCGGCTGGAAATATCACGGCCGCCTTGATTGACGGATGCGGTGCAAGGTCTACTGGATTTACTCCTAGCGGAGTAATTGCGACGGCAGTGAGGAAGGATTAAGATGGCTGTGAGATGAAGAGTCATTCACACGTGACCAGTCGGTGATGTGCGTGTGGTTTGGTCAGATTTGAAGCTTCACTTATGTTGACCTAACCTACGGATCTCCGGATTTCTTTCGTTTAACATTGCTTTAACATTTTTTAAAAAACTTTTTAACAAGTAAAGCCCGGTTTACACACCGTAATAAGGTTTAAAGTCTAAGGTTTAACAAAGTTGAATCAAGCTAGTAGCATCATGGCGTTCACATGACTACCTAAGATTTAAGGGCTAGGACGAAAGTTGAAACTATTCCAACTTGTTAGCTCTTATCCCAAAAATTCTTAGCCCAGCCAATGAGAGACGAGCTTTTATAAATCCGGCCAATGGTAGCGATCCTGGTAAATCAGTTTGGAAAATACTTTCCTTAGAACAAAATATAAAATGTTAAACCTTAAACCTTATTCCGGTGTGAAAACCCAGCATAAATCATCCCCAAGAGAAAACAATGTTTTTTCTTATAAATGTTTCTCTGTTTCCAATAAATGTGTCCGTTTTTTGAAATTAACAAATTTAGTTGTGAAAGGTGTGTTGCAGCAACACATTACAAAATTAATATGTAAGTTTATTTTGAAAAAGGAAACATTTTTTGAAGAAACAAACGATTACAAGAAAGAAAACTAGATTCTCTAAAAGACGAAATATTTTTGTTTACTTTTTGGACAATTTTAAAGCAATTTTAACCCATAGAAATTGGGGGCAGGTCGACATACAGCCTTAAGAGCGAAGGGTACCTCTACGTAAAAAATGCAGAAAATGTTCATTATTTAATTATATCTCAAGATTGCAACAAGAAATCGAAAATCTAAATCAACAGCGCACTGTGTTTTGGTAAGCCCTACAGACTGAATGAAATACGACCATTAGCGTAGTTATTTGATTATTAATTCGATAATTTGTAATAAAATTAATTATATATACAAAAAATATACTGATTTCAATTTAAGACACAGCTTAGAGCATTCAGTATGTAGGGCTTACCAAAACACAGTGCGCTTTTGATTCAGATTTTCGATTTCGAAGACGATTCTTGTGATATAATTTATAAATTAAAATGTTGTGCGGATTTTGACGTAGAGGTATTCTTCCTTGCTAATATTAGATCGTTCATAAAGTAGAGCACTCATTTCGAGACCTTTACATTCACAAGTACTTCAACTCTCCCACTCCTACTTCAAACTCCCCTCCCCCTTCCCCCCCCCCCCCCCCCCCCCTCCAGAACATCTCGAAAGCTCTTGTGCCTTGCTGGGGGTGGCTTATGTTGCATTGTGAAGCATTAATGACTCCCCGACACCAATTTGCATAAATAAACAATCATCCCCTCAATATAAACAAAACGTCTACTTAATATTTAAGTCGACAGCAGAAATGTTGATTGTTAAGTGACAAATCTTAGTCTCTTCTTTATTCAATTAAGACTCTTGTTGCATCAATCACTTGAATGATTGTATCACCTCATTTTATCAGATAGATATTGGTGATTCCATATCATTTCATTTCATTTGATTTGATTTCATTTGATTTGATTTGATTTGATTTCATTTCATTTCATTTCATTTCATTTCATTTCATTTCATTTCATTTCATTTCATTTCATTTCATTTCATTTCATTTCATTTCATTTCATTTCATTTCATTTCATTTCATTTCATTTCATTTCATTTCATTTAATTCATACATTGTGTAGATACAAATGATTTCGTCACATATATTACATTCATATTAAACAATCGTCAATATCCATTAGTCACATTAAAATAAAATTAAAACATGAAATTAAACGTTACTAACAGAAATTAGTTTTGTCAGTCCAAAAAATCAGCCGCCTTATATAAGACTCGGTTGATCAACTAGTCCTTAAAAGTAATCTGAAAACGATAAAATGGGTCAATTATGATAATTTAGTTTGAAGCTCCACCCCCTAGTTATGTGACAACCGCCCAGCATAACAAATATGACTGATTACAAATAATAAAATGAAACTAGTAAGTATGATATATGACTGAGTATAATAAATATATGAAATTAATAAATATGATATGATTGTCGGGTTGTCACGGGGGTAAGGGGTGGTCACATAGCGATGGAGGGGAGCAGCGGGGGAGCGTCAAACTAATAAAATCCCAAGTCTAAAGGATAATAAACATTTTTCAATGAAACAAAAGGAAAACACCGACTCAAGTCTCAAGGACAATATGTATTTACTATTAAAACACCGAACAAAATTAATTAGAAAAAATAGCAACAATCACGAAGGTATATAAATGAGAATTTGTTCATAATTTGCTCATTCGAGTAGCGTTCTTATTCACTTATCTAATATACGATTTTGGCGTAATATTGAATTTACTAAAGGTAACGATCCATCTAGTAATTAGATAATACAGGCAACCTTAGACCACCTTACACATGCTTTCGTCACAGGCAGGTATTCGTAGCCAACCAGCGAACCGCCCGAGACAATAGCGCGCAAATAACGATCGCTGATTGGCTACGAACCTGTCGCCTCTGACGAAAGCATGACGTGTAAGGTTGTCTTGGGATGACTATATAATATATTTTTAAATGTATAATTTTAAGTACCTACTTCAAAATAAAACTAAATTTATGAGATACGATTAAGCCTATATATTTTTACTTCTACGACCATCATTTTGCATGTACAACGTCTTAAGATTTTTAAAATAATTATCTAATGACTTATTAGAGAAATTGAGCGTTTTGGACAACATCTATAGCAGGTGCGTTTTACACGCTACGCTACCATTGGCTCGCTAACTAGAGTTTATCACGAAGTATAACTGCTATACGTATTTCATCCTCCGATAAATTACTAGAAAATAGAAATTACTATTTTACATCCCAATAAAGTTGGAGATATTAACGACTGTTTTTGATTTGATTTTCTGCACTTGTTATGATTAAGCTCAGGAATAGTGTTATTGTGCATTGTTTGGGACGAGACTTCGTGACTCCAATGACCCCCCCCCCATCTCTATCTGTAGCCCCCACCCTCCTCATCCCCTGACTTGCACCCTAGATATCTAGCTATACTCAGCAAGGTGTTTGGCCCCAATATCTTTGATTGACTTCAGATAATTATAAAAATAGTTTTTGTAGGAATACCCGTTCTAGGATGCACACCAGCATTACCTGATGTGCCCCTCTTCAGGTGACTAACTAGGTTATTATTAGGGTGTTTGGATAGTTGGGAAGGAATGTCCGAGGGCTGATAGTATGACTCAATCCCAGCATTCGCTTTTACGACTGAGGAAAACCTCGGAAAAACCTTCAGTCAGGACTGCCGGTGACCGGAATCGAACCGGCGACCTTCCGAATTAGAGTCTCGCGTCTTACCGCTGAGCCACCTCTATCGGTATTGACTTCAGATCCTTATCTACGCGCAGGTAAGGAGGTTGCTTATCAGCGCTATCTATTGTTAGTTTGAGTCTCCTATAATTACGTTGTGGCAACTACCTGCGTCGTTGATAGTGTTGCTAGTTGCAATCTGCTTGCACAGCTCTGTACCGCCGATCTAAGATTGTAATGCACGATGCTTGGTTCCCTCTGAGACCACCATGGAATTGTTAATGTCTCTACCTGATGTAGAAGCTGATAACGAAACTTGCCTTACGCTCGCTCGGAGCGCATAGATATAGTTGCGTCGCGTTAAGAGCGAAGGGTACCTCTACGTCAAAAACCGCTGAAAATTTTGAATTTTTAAATATATCTCAAAAAATGCGTCTCGAAATTGTAAATCTGAGTCAACAGCGCACTGTGTTCTGGTAAGCCCTATACATACTGAATGCTATAAATTGTGTCTTACATTATAATCAGTATGGATTGTATTTGTAATTAATTTTATTACTTATTAACGATTAAATAATCAAAATAATTACGCTAATAGTTATAATATTTCATTCAGTCTGTAAGGTTTACCAAAACACAGTGCGTTGTTGACTCAGATTTTTCATTTTGTGTTGCAATCTTGAGTTATAATTAAAAAATGAAAATGTTCTGCGGTTTTTAACGTAGAGGTACCCATTGCTCTTTAGGCTGTATGCTCACTTATCTTATGGAACACACCCAATTTTGGTCTGTTAAAATTGGTTTAAAAAGGTTTTACATTGTCCCCAAAGAAAATCAAAATATGTCGTAGGTACTATGGAGAATTTAATGCACTTTCTTATGATTTTTTTTTTTTAATTCCAATAAATATTTCCATTTTGTAGATGTTCTTTAATTAGGTGTGAAAGGTGTCCAGCAATATCACATTTCAAAAGGTAATTAAGAACAACGTCTGAAAAACGGAAATATTGATTGGAACAACGTCAAAGAAGCATTCATAAGAAAGAACACTAAATTCTCTACAGGATGCAGACATATTTATGTTTACTCTGTTTGACAATTTAAAAAAAATTTAACCGACAAAAATCGCGGGTCAACGATTTTTTTTTTTTTTTTTTTTTTTTTTTAGTAATAACCACAATTCGCGCATGCACACTTTTTAATATTGTGTATCGTTCTCTTAATATTACCCACTAAAAAATCGTGAACTTCCCGCGGTTTTTATTCTAAGACTCACAATCATCTCCCCTTAACGTGACGAAACTTTACCAACGTTTTAATATCAGAACATTTCCCATCGACCAAGTAAGTTGGTGATGATTTTCCTCCGCTTCTTTGCCGCGCGCGCGGTAAAATATAACGCTTAGGTCGGCGCCGGGATTAATCCCTCTGCGTAGCGAGCGCAGGGATTACCTTAATGATTTTCATTTTACAAATCGTCGGGTATGTTTTTTAACTTCATACATATATATATTCACATTCTTTAGTTAGAACCTCGTTCTAAGGCGAAAGAAAAATATACATAACGACGAATAAATTAACTCTAGGGAAATTTTTCGTGTTGCTCGGTTTTGTGACCTGGTTTTCTTATCGCGTTAGGTTGGTATTTAGAGTTAAATGTGTTCATTAGCTAAAGGAAAAGTGTAATGAAGAAGGGTGTGAATTTAATTCTGGCTTGGCGGTCGTGGTTGATTAGAAGAATAATCTAGATGGATGGATGTTCATGAAGATGTACCGACTTCAGATAGATCCTTATCTATTGCCCGTTTTATGCACACTGTTTTAACGAAAGTCAACAGAATCGCGACCTTAAAGAAATAAAAGAATAAAATAAATTCACATTTAGAGTCTACCCACTCAGTAACTAAACTGATTTGCAGTGGGGGACTTTAATTTAAAGTGACTAAACCAACCCTGTAGGCTTCGAACACCATCGACGAGTGAGCGATAACCAATCAAAGATCGATATGTCAAATACGAAACATCTGAATCAGTGATTGGACAGTGCGAACACCTGCGGATAGATGCCAGAATCAACAAGGCCGATTCAGAACAACTTTGAATTTATTGAGTGCTTCGTTGCTAGGACGGCTCCAAAGTGACCGTTTACTTATTCCTAAGCCAAGGCATTCTTACGTGTATTTGTAAAGGCAGTCTTCAGCTTAGTAGAGTTGGCAAGCCTTATTACTTATTAGCCACACCCGTTGTGTAAGGAATTTTCAAGTATCCAAACCCAAGGTTGTAAATTATTCTTTATGGAACGGTTTCAAGTAAATAGGAAGAACTAGGAAAGTAGAAAATTATATGAGTAATATTGGACTTTACACATAAATGTAAATTTGATTATTTGTTGTTTAACGACGTACTCGACAACTATGATCATAGGTCGAAGGGTGTTTGGGGGAAAGGGGAAACTAGGACGTAAAGGGGACTGCCTATCGTCTGGTTTCTCCCCTCGACCTGTCCGGCTAGGGTGGCCCTACCAGAAGCATACGCTTCCGCCGGCATAGCTCTCGGGATCAACAAAACACACAAACCTGCCCACCACGATAAGGCAGCAGTCTCCCTGGACAGAGGTAGGAATTAAATAAGTAGAAATTTAAATTGGTTCTATTGAAATTTAACTGTAAAAAAAGAAAAGCTCTTTTTTTTGCAGACAGATATTTTAAATACATAACTGGCAAACTAATTTATTTCATGAAATAAAATAAAAACTAAAACGGGATGTTTCGCCGCGTCATGGGTAATGAGGTGACTTAGGCCCGGTTTCACCAAGTGTTAAACTCGGTTTATCTTTCTTAAACCGTCAGTTAATTTCACAGAGCGTCCCACCACTTCGGAAAGCTCGTTTAATTCTTGCTAAACCGAGGTAATATTAAACCACCGTCGCTGGCCGTTTAACGCCTAATTCTCCAGTCAACTGGGGGGCGTGGTAAATTATCGGCGGTAAATAATGAGGTTATAGCGTTGTTATTGCTTGAGTGTTTGTCTTTCGAAGTGAAACAAGTACTGTAAATTCACGTATATCATTAGCTCACGTATAGAAAAGAATGTATAGTATTATAATGGTCTAGATACATATTCCCAGGGCAAGGACGAGCTTAAGGAAGGGTAAGCATTAGGATTGGGCCTAGGGCCCCAGCCCTACATTCATATCACATATCACCATGGCACGATTCAACGTGTGCGATATATATTTTTTTTGTTCAATTATACTTAAGTAGGTCTGAATTACATTTAAAAGTGTAGCCTTTTCGTGGCTATACTATAATTCGCCCCTCTCGAAAACTTTTTCATCGTTTTAACAAATCTAGCAAGCATACAGTCTACACACTCTAGCAAGTCTAACCTTGTTGACAGTAATTGAGCGGTAACTGAGGGTCGACGTCACTCAACGAAGACCAATCACAGCTTGTGTTACAGTTGTTTCTCCGTTTAGTTAACTTAACTGACGAATGTCATGGTGGAACCCAACAAATTAAACCACCATCTTGAACCACGTTTAACTTAAATGGAGAATTAACTAATTTGTCGTTTAGGATACTTTGGTGAAACCGGGCCTTACCGGGAGGTTTCGTCTTTTCTGTAAGGAGCATCTAAACGAGTGTCTAGCTGGAGCGTCCCCTAATTCGACTTTTCCTCCTTGGCTCTCGCCGGACACTGAGGCCCCCCCCCCCTCCCTCAGTGTCCGGCGAGATGTCCGGGTTGGTTTGCCTTTTATTTTATTTATACTAGGCCGCGAAAGCTTAAAACGTGAATCAATTTATTTCAGGTATATTGAGTGAATGTTTTTGATTATAAATCCAACTTATGTTTATATTAAAACTTGAAATACTATCTTTCCACCCAAGAAAAAGCCAATAGAAGAATAAAATAAAAAACGCATTTTCAATCTACAATCATTTATTGGTATCCTACGCTTGTTATTCATGAGTATCGAATGACAAGGACCTCTGTTCAATCAATTGCTGGGAAGTGGCTGTTTTGCTCCTCGCCCGCCCGATATCGGGGGAATCACAGATATATATTGGCAGCGTTGCCAGTTTGATGCTTGCGAGTTGCGAGCGAGTCGAACATCTTTGTAAATCAAAGCATTTGCTTCTATTCGGTCGTTCCTTTTCGTTCCGGAGCAAAAAACGGAAAAAGAAGAAGAAGATGGATTGGACTTTGTGGCGCTTGTAGAGTTTTCAGAGCACACGCACCCGATACACGCAGTCTTAGGGTGTACAATATGTTTTGTAATACATGCAGATTGAATACTGTCTGTGTATGTATATACTCCAAAAAAACATTTTACAGCCATACAATTCAAATTACGTGCGCGCTTTTTAAACACAAAATCGAAGTTCAAAATCAAACTAAAAATTACAACCGAAAAACGTGTTTTTAAACCAAATAAAACAATTATTATGATAGTAAACTGATGACCACGTGACTTGAAATCAACATGATTGGCTACAATTTGGTTATCTAGTTAGTTGTTGTTATTTTTAGTTTGTTGATTAATTTGAAATAACTTATCACTTTGGCTGTCGAAACGTTACTTTTTAAAAAAATAGGCGATATTTGATTGCTATAATCGTAAAGTGTTTAAGCTTTCACGACGCATAACAACTTCTTTATCAATCAAGCTACATAATATATATTACAAAGTAATTCCTAAAGGATGTGGAGTGTTAAACATGTTTCTAACTTAGTTTTCCGGGAGGGAAATATGGTCAGTGGGTTTTCTTTTTCTCTTTGGATCTTCTCTGACAAGTTTGAATTCGTTTCCTACGTCGAGAGCTCAAAACTCAAAGTGTCTATACTTGAAACTTTGGCTGTAAAACTTTCTGAGTCCAAGCGAGCAGGAACTACCCCTAAGTATTATCATAATACGTCCATTGCTATTGGCTGTCTTGATGACTTCCGCTGAGCACACGCACTTATTTTATATTTGTTTTCTATGTCCATATTTCATGATTATTATATTACGAAGTGAAAAATGATTTCAGTCATCTAGTCTTGGATTGATTGATAGTTTATCGTTTCATATTTTGCACTTCCAGTATTAAAGTGTCACACTGGAGAATATGTACTAGAATGAGTTGAAGGGCTAGAACATTGTTATTAGATATGGGATTTTTTCTTTTTTTTTATATATTTTCTTTACTATATATATAATTTTTTCTTTTTTCCTTTATATATATATATATAATTTCTTAGATTTTGTTGGTTGCAATATGTAAAGTAAGGATACATTTTTCGGTTTAACCAATCCAAATTTTATTTATAATGATAATTCATTATAAATAAAATGCGGATTGGTTAAACCGAAAAATGTATCCTTACTTTACATATTGCAACCAACAAAATCTAAGAAATTATATATATATATATATATATATATATATATATATATATATATAAAGGAAAAAAGAAAAAATTCGATACATATACATATTTTATACATATTTTATATTATTGATTTTTTTATCATTTTTATTTAAGTGTGACTCTATAGATAGACCTTCAATTATGTAACCTGTACCTGTGAAAAATTGTGGACACAGTCATCGAAAAGAACTAATTTTCTTAGATATGGGAGTTTTTTTTTTTTTTAATTTTCTTTATTATATATATATTTTCTTCATTTCTTTTTAAATACTGTACACATAAGTATGAATATAGATTTATTCTAATATATCATGGCCAGTAAAAAGATAAGAGAATTAACTATGGTTTTTTACAAAATCTTAAACTCTGAATAAAGTCGATTCATAGTTTGTTTGAATTGATGTTTTTATCATTTTTATTTAAGTGCGACTATATACAGATAGACCTTCAATTATGTAACCTGTACCTGTGAAAAATTGTGGCTACAGTCAGCGTTCAAATTAATTTTCTTTAAAAAGCGTCTCTTTACCTTTTTAACCGTCGACAGCGGCGCTTTGCTAAAATCCATTTTTTCATCGAGTTTCTTGCACCACGTTGTAGACCCAGATTGATGCTTCAACATAAACCACACACAAAGTGCTCAGCTGTTTTTCACGCAAGATTCTTTACACGTTCAAGAGGTATAGTCGCCATGACAGTCCGCTATCTTCCGTAATGAATCCTAGACCACAGTTCTTGCCCACCGTAAACATTAACGTAAATTAATTCATTTGAAAAGCTCATTCATTTTTATTACCAACCGTTGAGATGGTGACCTTAATGCTGACCAATTTACTGCTGACCACATTAACTGAAGTGGTGGTGAAAAGTTCGTTGCATTTATATATATACTTATGTAATAAATATATAACGGTTTACTTTGCTAGAAGTGAATCTAGTTTAAGTGCCGCCGGGTCATAACGCTAATGTGGATGAATGTTGGTGGAAAAGGAAACGTATTTTTATATTTAGTTGGCGGTGGTCAGTCTTAAAAATGGGGTATTTTATTGTGGCGGTTACTTTAGACTAGAGTAAAAGAAACGTTTTTACGGTGTTTATTTGTAATCTGGGTGAAGTCAAGACGCGTTATATGTAATGGATATAGTGTGGTGGAAATGCTGTCATAAGAGAATAGTGTGGCTTTTTGAGCTTGTGGGTTTGTTTGGTCTTGTTTCAATGCAGAAGGTTCAGGGTTCGATTGACGGTCCGGGCTGGACTGTTTTTACTTTTGAACATGCTTTAAACATTCTGTCTAGCAGTGGTGTTTATTTAAACGGTGACAATTGAGCCGTTACAGTTACAAATCATATTTCTATGTTAAGTTAATAAACTACTTTCATTAAGGCTATTTTTACAGTTGAGATTAGTAAAAGAAATCAAACTTTCATCTATCGAAACATTAAAAAAAAGGTTGTCTTTTTTAAATTCGTTAATCAAAATTTTCATAAAATGTTTATTTAAGAAGGTGTAATTCATTTCAGCAAACATAAAGGACTTCAAATATCCGGTGTGGGGCATAAAAAACAAATACTTAACCCCCCCTCTCTCTCAGCCATCCTCCCCACCAACCCTTTTACCACAATTACCACAGTGTTTCTATTCTATTGCATTTTGTTCGCGTAGATAAATTATTCGCAATTAAAATAGTCAAGTTGTACAAAAAACAAAACGTGTAATTCGTCACATACTAAACTCTTTTAAAACATGGTAAAAACAAGCTTGTGTAAACATTTGCTAATGGAGTTTGGTTCGATGGATTCAATTCAGAAGTAAAGTCACAACGAACGAACAAACAAAAACATGGCAATCAGAAAATTTCATTAGTTCACATTTAACCCTAGCTAACAAAATAGAAAAAAACTACCCTGTCTTTTTGAAACAAATAGTGTTGACTGTAAACATTTATTGCAATCAAACGGAAGTGATATGCATACAAACACAGTCTGTCTATCTATATTCTAAGCGCGCGTTCTAGTTTTATGTAATTAAATGTAGAGAGATGGCGTTTGAGTAAGGGCCGGTATTTCAATGTCCAGTTAAAATCTACTTTTCAGTTAAATTGTTTTCACCATGACAACGGCCAATAGAAATACACCAAACTTGGCTAACCTGACAGTTAAATTTACTTACTAACTACTACTAACACTTTTACTGGACATTGAAGTTAGAGGCATAACTGAAATAGATCTATTGTAGAGAGTTAATTTATATTCTTCGTTTTAGTTTTGTCTATGGAACGTTTTGAACCGCTCTCTGACAGTAAAGTAGCGCTTTACAAAAATAACGTGTAAAGGATATAGCAGAACTCGTTGTCATAATACTAGAACATAGGAGAAAATACGTACTGGCGTCCACACAAAATTGCTTGTTTTCAAACTGTTTAAATGTGTAACAAAGTGGTGCACCTTCCAATCCCAGAAATACGACTAAACTTGTGTCAAACTACCATCTACTTTATTTAATATGTTAGGCTACTACATTCAATTACGGATCCGTATAATAAATATAATAATTACAGTTCTTAGGGAATAGGGTGGCGTAACAAGTGCACAGAGAGCGTTATGAGCGATCCAGCCAACAGTCACTGAATATTGGATACACACAACTTTCAACAATGGGGAGGCGAACAACAAACGACTACACTGCAGCGCTTCGAGCGTTCCGGCCACTGAGCACTGCCTGCTAAAAGTCACCGAAAACCTCTCTAGAAGCTTTAGAAGTATTTCCAAAGAAATTCTTATTGTTAAAATTGTGTGTATCCAATATTCAGTGACCGTTGGCCGGATTGCTCACAACGCTCTCTGTGCACTTGTTACGCCTTCCCATACGAATTTCTAGGTCGTTGGAAAAACTACTTGATTTCTTTGGAATCGATAGATATTTCCCAATAATATTAGTGCACTGCCTTTTAGAGGGGTTTTCGGTGACTTCTAGCAGGCGGAGATCAGTGGCCGGAACGCTCGCAGCGCTGCAGTGTAGTCGTTTGTTTGTCCTACGCCTTCCCATTGGAGCATCGTTCTCCCAAGCGTCATAAGTAGCCTATAGAGTATATTAGTGTGACGTCACGATTCCCGTGTCAACCAATGACGAACCGTATTTGTGACTCCAAACAATCATGACAGTTGACGGACAGTTTTGTTTTTGCAAACATTGTAGCAAGAGTTATCCGCTAAGATATTTCGTTTACCTTAACACGAAACAGTGAAAAAGAAGTTGATTAAACTGATAAGTCAAGTATTGTAATGATACAATTACTACTTTAAATAATAACAACGTTTCAGGAAAGTTGTTTGGAGTCAGATAGCTCGTCCGCCTTTAATCTGACGTCATCACTAATAACGTCTATAGGCCAAATAATATCCAATGAAATGTACAGTACACTATTTAGCACTGTCCAAAGAACTTCCCAAAGACTGTCGTCATATCTTCGTCTGAACTCTTTGTGCTTACGTTTCTGTGTGCACCGTTGCGCTAACGTCTTATGTTTTATGCATTATCCATTACACATTACGTTTTTGTGGAGAACCCCCCTTAAAGAGAAAGAAAACTCCTAGTTTTAAAAGTTACACACAGTACATTAACCATCAAGCATTAGCATTTTATACACATTAACAAATAAGAGTGTGTTTTGAGTGGCAACATTTAGACTGGTTGCAGTTTTCCATTAACCACTCTACTTTGTAAAGTGGCTTATTGTTATACCATCCGCTGGATAATGTATCTGGTCTTATTGCTATATTTAAAAAAAGTGTAGCCTTCTTGCTCGCTTCAAGAGCTACTCTGATAAAATAGGTACAGTGTGTCCGTGGCTTAGTTGAGAACAAGAAAATCCGTCGATCTTTCGTCGATCTTGGCATTTCACAAATGATGTACACCCCCACTACCTGGCTAGCACAAACATTCCCGAATTCATTACCGGAAGCCATAACAGAAGTTCAATCATGCGCACATTTCTTAGAAACACAACATCTAGTAAAATAATAGGCGTCCATACAACAAACGATTATATTTGATTACTTTTTGACAGTTCGGAGCCAACAAATTCAAGGAATCTGTGGTCGCACTAGGGCTGTACAAACAACTTATTATAAATGCAGTGAAACAAATGACCTGCGGCGTTCTCAGCAACTTTAGAGCGCCAAACTTCCTGTCAACCTACCGTGATCTACGAGTGATGAACAATGAACGTTGTTCACTGTTATTGGCGACCAAAAAATGTTGTCCGTGGTTCAGTATAATGCAATTTTATTTTTTTTTACTGAGAAGATGCATTGTATCAATTTTTTTAATGAAGAAGATGCATTGTATCAATGTTTTTGTTTAATTCACATTACTGTTTTTCATTGAGAGATATGTATTGAATTGTTTCTTTTGAAGAAAGTTTTGATGTAACACAAGAACTAACTGACCTTATTCCCACGAACATACTTTTGTATATATCTATCTACATTGCTAAAAAGTTCTCTTAAGGTAAACACACGCTATGTTTTCTTGAAAACCGTAAAGGCATCCTGTCATTTTATTCCTTTATTCCATCTTTCCTATACACTCAAAACGGTTCGGTATACAATATGCTAATGGACGAAAATGTGAGGTTTTAAACTTTTTCCACCAGTATTCTATGTGTGTTTGTATATGGCAGATATTTTCCCGTTCAGTTTCTGTACACTTTTCTCTTTGTGTAACCGTACCCCCGTTAGTTTGCAGTATTAACAACCCTTCGTACATGCGCGGCGGGAAAATTCAGACGAGTTTTTATTCGTTTCACGTCCGGAGTTCAACAAAGCGTTGTTTTGGTAACTTTGGAGGCAGCGGTGGGAAGCGGGCGCGGCCGGTCCGTGCAGCCCACATAAAAAATGAACGGCGACTCTTTGGGGAGTTTTATTTTTTAAATATGATTCCGAAGAGAATTTTGACTTTATTGAGTATCTGAATGGTGCGAAGAACGGTTGGGTGACCGTTATGGGGAAGATTGTTGCTGGTGTGGGAATTGCAAATATATTTTAGAAAGACTTTTGTGTCGCATTTCTTGTGTGGTCACTACAGGCAGCGTAAAAATTTTTAAAAATTTGTACACGTGTATTTTCTTCAAAATTCATTAAATCTATAGGAGCTAGCTATTATCAAGTTTTACGTGTAATTTAAAAAAAGGGGTTTAAAAATGTATTGTAGTAGGATTAGATCTGAAAATTCCGTTAATGTTATTAATTGTCGGTTTCTATCCAAACGCTAAACAAAAATATGTATTTTACTTCATTTTCTAAATCACTCATAAATTTTTAATCATCATTTCATTTAAGATATTTATTTCGTTCAATTTAAACTCATACAGATATTATTGTTCTATACATCCATAATTTCTTCGTTTTCATTTATGTTTTTAAAATATGATCGAGTCAACATCCTTCAAACGGTGAATATTGTAGTTTTCAGTATCGCCAACTTGTTTTCTCCATGGCAACTAACCAATCATTGAAGAAAATAAATTTGTGGCGAGTTTAATCTTTATACTGACGTGACGTGACGGATATTATTGGCCCGTACACCTTCATTGTTGTAGAGTAACCATTGTTGTAGTAATGAACGGGTTACTCCGAAAATTCACCGGTTTTAAAAGTAAGTGACCTTGGTATCGTTTTACAATTGTGTGTGTGGTTTTATTATACATATATATATATTTATATATATATGTGTGTGTATTGTATGTATACCAACAAATGAACGATATGTCACAATACTGAGCCTCTCTATATCTAACAAATACAAAAACAATAATATAAAGTTGCACTTGAGAGTGACAGAGATTGGGTGAATGGTTATGCTTGACCGGTTGACCTGATGTTATTGCGTATAGCCTAGACACGGAAATTACCCGCAAAGCTAATATTGAACCAAGACCCGCTCTAAAATAACACGCCCGACTCGGGCAGTGGGAAATAATTTCCACATAGAGTAGATTAGTCAGTTTCAATGAATGCTTCACTCTCGTAGGCCTCAATGAATAATGCGGGCATTGATGGAGGTCGTAATATGACTAACTATTAGAGTTAGGTCCAGTCTTACAATGTCCCAATAACTATTTATTCGTCGAATAGCTTGTTTTCTCCATGGCAACCACCAATCAAATCTCTTGAAATCATCCATAGCTTAATTGCTTCAAATAACTTTCCTATTAGGAAATTCTAAGACCGGCCCTCAGTAATAAACCGGAGAGCAGGGAACCAAGTATCTAGACACAAAGCATCCATTATACAATGTCCACTATCTTAAACAAACAAAAATACTAAAAATTTAAAGTGGTAGATAGAAACAGCCGTTAGCGTTGGTACTCTACCCAATGTAAGTGAAAGTGACAGTGTACTCAAAAACGAGACCTAACGTCACCCATGACACCTCATTAGTACCACAAGGCAGCTTGAAGGAAGGACGTCGCTGCATCATTAAGATAGAGAGCCGTTAGCGTTGGTCCTCTACCCCCATGTAAGTGATTCAGTACTAAAGAGATGTGACGTCACATATGTTAAGACTCTTCATGTTAGCTCAAAGCAAGGGTGTTGCTGCATCATTAAGATTATAAGAGCCATTAGCGTTGGCTCTCTACCCCCATGTAAGTGATTCAGTACTCAAAGATGTGACGTCACATATGTTATAAGACCCCTTCATGTCAGCTCAAAGCAAGGGGGTTGCCGAATCATTAAAATTAAGAGGTAGTTGAAACAGTCGTTGGCGTCGGTACTCTACCCCAATGTAAGTGAGTCTGTATTCAAAGGACTTCACACATATGTCACAAGACCCCTTCATGTTAGCTCAAAGCAAGGGTGTTTCTGCATCATTAAGATTATAAGAGGTACTTGAAACAGCCGTTGGCTGAGGTCCTCTACCCCCCAACCTAAGTGAGTCTATACTCAAAGGTGTGACGTCACATATGTCATAAGACTCTTCATGTAAGCTCAAAGCAAGGGTGTTGCCGCATCATTAAGATCTATGGAGATGCGCTCCAAAGAAGTCTTGACAGCCGTCCGGCCGTACAATGGGTACTTACAAGCTTCATAGCTTGAGACGGTGTTTGAAGATGGTGCGCTTGAAGTAAATATCGTGCCGCGCTGCTTTTGATGAGGGCCAAAACGTGACGTTTTATGTTTTTTTTCATGAGAATGTGATGCAATTTTGAAAAAATTATTAATACACTAGTTGGTATTGTAAGAACTATAAACTAGTTTTATGAAGGTATATTTATTGTGAGGTTGCGGTTTTGACTAGGAGATTAGGAGGTCGGAGATTAATAAACATAATAAATATACATTAATTTCATAATTATTTATTTTAAAAGTAATATCTTTTCTTATTACAATATAAGATAAGTTTTCCATTAAATCGTCGGTTGTTAAGAGAGCGATTTAATCCAACTTTGAGGTTAAATCTTAAATCTTAGGAAAGTGTGTGAGCACCATAATGCTTTTGGCTTGATTCAACTTTGTTATCCCTTAAATCTTAAATACATGTGAACGAAACCATACTAGACTATTACGAAACCATATTTGATGCGATGTAAACTTTTTCTTAATTTTTGTAGCGTTGGTAACATACCAAAAAAATTGATTTCTCGCTGTCTTAATTTTGGCATTAGTCTTCCTCCCATTTCAACAAAGAAATCTTTTCGAAAGTTTTTACCCGGTAGAAAGCGCTCGTGTATTGCGGTGCCGGTATAGGAGATAATTCATTTACCGATCTCAAGGCTTTTATCCCGATAGAATTTTGTTTTTTTAAATTTTACAAACGATCTGGGCGGATAGAAGGACCACTTACTTTTTGTTTATTTACTTATTGGTAAAGTGAATATAACCGGGGCGTCTTTGCGGCGGGAGGGTTGGGAGGGGGGGGGGGGGGGGCTGGCATTTGATCAATAGATTGGGAGTTAGCGGTGAAAAGATTTTCAAATCTCTCTTTCTTTCTCTCTTTGCTCTCGCTAGAAGAATCATTGAATGAGCGCTGTACGGTATATATAATTAATTTTATTTCGTTTCGTTCTGTTTTCTTTTTAAGTCTTTGGGAAATCACGCGAAATATCAAAGAAATGGTGTTTGGAAATAAATGTGAATTTGATGATTTTTGTATCGTAATCAACTGGCATCGATTATTTTTACATTATTTGTTGTTTAACGACGTACTCGACAACTATGATCATATGACTTACAGGAGGTTGATTTGAGGAAAGGGACAAGTAGGATTTAACGGGGAGGAAAAGGGAAAGGGGAGGATGTGGACTGTATTTCGTCTGGCTTCTCTGTGGCCCTACCAGAAGCATACGCTTCCGTCGGCATAGTTCTTGGGATCAGCGCAGCATGCAAACCTGCCCACCACGATAAGGTATAGCAGTCCCTGAGTAGGCTCTGGCATAAATGATGTTTTAGATCTCATTCTATTGCATATTTTTATGAAAAAATAATTTAATGTCTAATTTTAGGAGAATTGCACTTTACTCTGGACATAATGAAAACCAGAAAATTCATCATTACAGCATTAAAAAATCTCCAGTTCATCATTGAAGAATATTATCTTTTGTGTTTGAAGAAAATGTGTTTCGTTGCTTGTGGAATCTACATTTAAAGTAACTGCAAACCTTTTCACTCCATTCATCTTGCCTTATACATAGGCGACAACAATGAAGGTAACAATAGTGGCAATGAATGCTCACATTATGTTTGATGAGTAAAGGAAATGAGTTTTGAAATTGCTCGAGCTACCTAGATAGATAATGTAAACTATCTAAGCAGAGTTTGAAAAGATATGCAAATTATATTTTATTTTGTAAAATCAAAACAGTTTCTATTGTATACGTAACTTAATGTGTCTTCGGGTAATGAATGAATAAAGAAACTGATGTAGCAAAAGGTAGTCAGATAAAAAGATTGTACTGGAACACATATTATGTAAATATTTAATTTTAAATTCAATATTTTTACCATGTACTTTAGAGATCTTAAAGTATTTAGTAACTTTTTAAGTTTTTAACGGGTATCCATTATTCCGATATTATTAAAGCCTATTTTAATATTTAGTTGGAAATAAAGTAGAAATAATTGAATAAATTTGTATTTAGGACTAGAGCCTACATACTCGGCGACTATCTTGTTTTCACCATGGCAACAACCAATGGGAAACCTGGTTCCCATAGTGAAAACATCTACTAGCTTTTATCCGAAGCTCATAATACAAAACCGCAATATTTTTTAACTGAAGCTGTCACAAGTTCGTTAAGAACGAAGGATACCTCTACGACAAAAACCGCAGAACATTTTGCACTTTTTAATTATATCTCAAGACTGAAACACAAAATCGAAAATCTGAGTAAGCGCTGATGATTTGGTAAGCCCTACAGACTGAACGATAAATATATCAAACATTATAATCGGTATGACTGTGACACTTATTTCATTAGTAATTCAACGAAATAAAAATCACAGTCATCCTGATTATAATGTTAAATACATTTATCATTCAGTATGTAGGGCCAGAGCGCTATGATTACTAAGATTTTCGAATTTGTGTTTCAATCTTGAGATATTCATAGGTTGCACGTAAGTCACATCTTTGCGCGTGGCGGCCACATTTGTGATCAAACTTTGACGTTGCCATGGAGAAACAATTGAAGGCTGTTGTAATAGAACACATACATTCTTAGTTCTTTAAAATCCAGCCTGTGTTTGAGATAAAATTGGTATTTGTTGTAATCGTTTATTTATTTATTACTTATGTTCACATTTACATTCAAAATTAGGAAAATTTATTAAATTTGACGAGTATTTGCAAATGATCTAGGATTGGTCCTCATCAATTGTGTCGCAATCATGGCCGCTGTGACGTCACGTGGGAACTATGAAAAATTAAAACATTAAAATTTTCTACGGTTTTTGACGTAGAGGTATCCTTCGCTCTTAATGACAAATTTTCAGTTTTTAATAATCCACCCCACGACATCACAGCGAATATTAATAACGAACACACATGGGTGTGTGCGTGTGTGGGACGCATCATATTAAACGCAAACAAACGCTCCCTAAATAATGACATGGTCTACTACGCAACAGTCTTTGTTCGTCTGAGGTGTCATCGTCGGAGGGGGTTTCCACCGCCCTCTCGATACCCGCAGTTCGATATTCAATCGAGCGACGGTGGTGGGCGGTGGTCTTGACGAATATATGAAAAACACGAGCGGGCGGTGAGCGAGTGAGCTACAAGCGTGCGTTACTGTAGAGCGTTTAGCGCGACGCTTCAGGCGCGTAGACCCAATGATTTTCAACATCTATAGTAGGCTAGATCACCAGTCCCCAACCTTCCACTCAGTAGCAAGCGTAGCGATTTGAAGCCATCTTGAAATTGGCAATTTACATGCTAATTTGGACCTTTTAGTACTGCTAGCGCTGATAATGGCAGAAAGTCGCATTAGAAACTCCTATCCCCGCCTGTGTTATTTGCCCATTTCAAGATGGCATCAAATTGCTACGCCTGCTGCTGCTAGCCTGGCGATCTAGCCTACTATAGATGTTGAAAATCATTGCGTAGACCTATCACATTGCGAGGTTGCTGACGATGCGAACCCATGCAACAATGCAGCACTTGTTTGTTTCCTGTGTTTTGTCGACGACTGAATCTAACCTATTCGATTTGCTACTTTAATCTAACTAAATATTTATTGGTTGTCTTTTATGTTTTCCCCAAAAAAGTGTTTTTTTTTTAAATAATAAATTATCCAACCATTATATGTTTGAAATAGATTTTTACTTGGAAAGTGTAGAGCTAACAAGCTCAGGAATTTCTGTTAATATAAAATTCTATTATTGTATTTATAACATAGAGCATATTTTATATTTCAATCTAACCTACAAACCACATTTCTTTCTTCCACATTTCGAAGTAAACAATAGCTGCAATTTGTCTTTGCCATATTGGCCACTCAGAATGGACTAGATTAATTCTGATGGCATGAAAATGAACTTCTATGAGGAGGAGTTTAGCAGTCAATTGTTCATTGTCGTTTTATTGTTATATCATTAATGGAATGGCGCATATAAGGAGGTTGCTTAGCAGCGCTATCTATGTGTTAGCTTGGGTCTCCAATAGCGAAATTGATTATTTTGTAAACATCTTGATTAGTCTTTCGTCTACACAGATACATTGAGGTTATAAACAAGTTATGATATTTGTCATGTGGCTCATGCTAGGCCTACTGGTACCATAGATCGCGCTCGTGGGAAGAACGGTTGGTGTACACTCTTATTTAAGATTAAGATTTAAGGTTTAACAAAATCAAATCAAACCAAAAGCATTATTACCTATTACCTATTACTACTTCCGGTTTCAATTTCCGTCCATCATAGACAAATAACTATAATGTAAAAGCCCCTTATAGAGCTTAGGCTCTTTGGGGGCTAGTCTCCATGCTGTAACATGTATTTGTTAAAATATGTCAATAAAAACCTTAATTTTTTTTATCATGGCGTTTACACACTTTCCTATGATTTAAAAGGGTAGGCGGGTGAAAAACTAAAGAACTACCATTTGTAGATGTAAACCTTTAAATATAAAAAACATGACTTAAAGATACCATACTTTAAAAGCAGGTGGTTAAAAAATTAAAGAAAACGCGATTATTTGGTTTGGTGCTACCAAGTAGCACCGAGCAACTTTTCTCATGGTAATTCCCATATAAAAAAATGTTGCCTTGAGAAAGTAAAACCACCGCTAAAATAGGGCACTGATCAAAAATCGATCAGGAGGTTTAATGTGCATCGTTTCTCTACCGATAACATGCTTCTTAGTACGAACGTTTACTTCTACAAAATACCCTGCAATTAATTTTTTTGTGACATGATGTGTAGAAAAGTTGCAATCTGTTTTGAGCGGTACTGTCCGCAGTCGCCGAGCGTTTCGCGGAGCGCGGGCTGGTCTCGTATAACACAATGAGTCCTCTGTCTATCGGGAAGGCGCCAGCGACCTCAGAACCGATACAGTTACACTACGCTTTAGAAGAAAAATGCAGCAAGAGCTGCCGAAGGGAATCTAGTAGAATAGCTAATTGTTCACTATTTTATTTCTTGCATTGAAGCAACCTATATCAATTGTATTTTACACATAACTGAATTTCATGGACTAATGACTAATTGGTGATTTTTTAGTTCTTCATCTGACTATCCCTTTAAGGTTTCAGAAAACCATAGCAACTTTAGCTCTTATACCTAAAATTCTTAGCCCAGCCAATGAGAGGCGACGTTTTATAAATCCGGCCAATGGTAGCGATCCTAAGTATATAACAGTTAGGAAAATGAAACTTTACTTCATAGATAAAGGCCGATTCACAATTGAAATAAGAGTTGCAACAAGAAACAGTGAAATAGTGAAATAACAAGGAACTGGTTCACAACCGACGACTAGTTGCTTATTTCAGTAGTCAAAGCAGCGCCTTTTAATTGTGTACTTACTATCATTGACTATAACAGCAAAATATCGGGTGCCACTGTTTTTGTTTTGATTTCCGTAGTTGACCTTCTAGTATGGCTCTTCTGCGTTCTGATTGGTTCGCCATAAGGTGCATCATGGGAAGTTGAAATAAGAAATGGAATTGCTTTGACAATTCTTATGACTATTTCAATCCACTGTGACAGTTGTGAACCCCAGCATTGTTATTGCATGTTCCAATTTGCTTGAACCTTGTTGCTATTTCACTATTGCAACTCTTATTTCAATTGTGAATCGGGCTTAAGTGTGTAAACCGAAATTAAACACTTCGACGCGAGCGACGCAGCTAACGCGACGCACGTAACGCTCAACAGTAAATGCGGCTTCGTTCACAATATACCACGATATGAAATATCACAAAGTTGCGCTACGCTCTCTCTGCGAGCGAGCGCGGAGAAGGGTGAGTTTTAAGTACCTACCCTTCTACTCTCTCGCATAATACACAACAATACATGGAAAATTCCTTTGTTTTTATTCGCGCCTGTTTCAACATTTATTCTGGACGGGGTCGTGTGTGTTTAGATCTTCAAGCGTGGCCGGACGCTCGAAATAAGGGCGGGATTAATATTAAAATCGAGCGAAATGACCGTTTTTATTCGTAACTCATATTATAGCTTTAAGCTCGGTTCAAACTAATGATTAGTAAGAGTAACGATTAAGGTTTAATAGATTTGAAGTATAGGATTTTAAATGTTACCGTTAATGAACTAAGAATTAAGACCATAGTGATTAAGAAAGTTGATTAATGCTCCTAATTTCAATGTCCAGTTGAAGTGTTAAGTAAATTTAACTGTAAGGTAAGCCCAGTTTGGTGTATTTCTATTGGCCGGTGTAGATTGAAATACCGGCCCTCGATCCAAAATTTTCTTAGTAACAATAATCGCCATTCGATATACCAATCACCGCTCGATACGTCAAAAATTGTTAATAAGCATTAAACCTTAAATACTAATCGTTAGTTTTATCAAAGTCTATGGTCAGTTCACGAAACTATTTACGAATTTAGATTCTGTTTTAAAATTTAAACATTCACAGCTAGAATCTTATTTCTCTCAGTTAACACGCTGTTAGTGATAAAGCCAACTTTGTATTTAATCTTCATGTTCCTACCATAAAAATCTAAAGATTATTGAGTGAATCAGTGGTTAAAGTGAAAAATTCCGTAGTCCTAGCCGTAGTGAATATGGACAATCTAAAACAACGAAGGGTTATATCGTTGAGTGAGTAATATAGGGTAGAGGCCCCACGCCATCGGCAGTTTGTCTACCGCCTTATGCAGCCCAACAACTTTAGTCGGGTAGTAGAAGTTCGCCAAGCGACGCGATGACGGAGCCTGATTGGTCGGCTACTTCACCGAAGATATACGAAGACAGCCGAAAACTCAAGTCATCGCGTCGCTTGGCGAACTTCTACTACCCGACTAAAGTATATTAGGCAGTAAAAGGCGGTAGACAAACTGCCGATTGCGTTGCAACTCTACCCTGTATTACTTACTCAACGGTTATATTGAACCAAACCAGACCAAATGTGATATATGAATATAGAATGAATTGAAATAGCCAGACAGACATGTCATTTATAATTAACATGTTAGTGCAGTGTTTTGTGTACAGAAATTAAAACATTACACAGCTAGACTATTGCATGGACATTGTACATTGAACATGCCACCGACTTTTTTTTTATATATTTGCATCGGTTGTACAATACAATGATGTACATTTTCCATTAGTTTTTTGTACGTTGGTTCTGCTTTCAAAAGGTTGAAAAACTGTTTATTTTACACAAGGCTTTCATCTTTCTCGGAAAGCGATTTCTTTAAAAGTTCCAATTAAAGGCCCATTTATAATTTATTTCGACATTAACTTTGACGTAAAGCTTCCTTACGTACATTTTATTTGAAATATTAAGAGAAAAAGTTTTAGAGAATAAATTTAATTAACATGGATGTTATATGAATCGGTCAAATTTCTAACTTAATCTTGAAACTTATTTATTTTAATTCTGCAGCTCTTCTAAATCGTTTTCCAGTTCACCTCTACCGGGTATAAGGTGAATAATTCGATATGATATATATACTGAACACTCCTTAGAAAATCTCGCTAGTATCCAGTTTATTCTTCAAATATTATTTTATTGGCAATATTTCCATTCCATCATGAAATCCGTCGGTATTCTTTAGGTTTAGGTAATTCAATAGTAACCGTATGTGTATCACATTTTTAAACAGGAATTCTTTACCGAAAATACAGTTATTCCCTTCTTGCGTTGGTAATTCGATCTCCGTTCAAAATGCGCATACAAACACTTTGCACAGAATAAATTTGAATGTTTGATATAAGTTTGATGGGAATTTTCGCGAACATTGTATACCAGTTTACGACCCATTCCAAAGGTTTTAGTTATTGCTTTAGTCTTTATTACTCTGTATCTTATTTATGTCAGTACTTTTGTGAAATTTGCTGTGTTATTTGTATTGTTACCATTGTTAATGCAAAGTGTTGTTTATGAATATAGAACAATCATACATGAAGTTTGTTTGTTTGGAGTAAGAGTAATTTTGGTACATAAATATTTCGCATAGATTGCTGAGGGTACCCTAAGATGGATTCTGTACCCAAGGACTGCTACCTTATCGTGGTGAGCAGGTTTGCGTGCTTAGCTGATCCCAAGAGCTATACCAGCGGAAGCGTATGCTTCTGGTAGGGCCACCCTAGCCGGACAGGTCGAGGTAGAGAAGCCGGACGAAATGCAGTCCACGACCTCCCTTTTACGTCCTACTTGTCCCTTTTCTCCAAACATTCTCCGACGTTATATGATCATAGTTGTCGAGTACGTCGTTAAACAACAAATAATCAAATCAAACCATAATTTCAGCTTATAAAAGAACTATTTTTTAGTGCGTTATTTTAAATTAACAAACATCATTTTTACTAAATTTATCTTCAGAAACTTTTTCAAAGTAGAAAAACAAAATATTCCGTATTATATTCCGTAAATATTAAAATATAACTTCTAAATAGCGACATATATCCAGTTTATTGCAAATTGTCACTTTTATGTCTCATAAGTCAAAAAAACTAATTATCAAAACAAACTAATTGAAATCATCCCTAATGGATGCTGATGTTGAATCGTTTTTCCACTCTTTAAATCACGCCAAATGTTACGTATACAACAATTGCAGGAAGTCATTCTCTGTGAAGGAAATCATAACTACGCGTAGCCATTAACTGCAGCAATGATATTCATAATATTATTACAATGGGATACAAAAACTGACACACAATTTCACATCGCTCTGCGGTATTTCATTCATTCATTCATTCATTCACGAGAATTGTCTAGCTAGAGTCGAGATTTATACAGTTGCATCAACCATTGTGCAGTGCACACATTCAACACAACGCGCAACAAAGCACTGATGAATTGCAGTCAGCGTTTGGGATAACAAGCTAGCGAGGTCGCTATGTGGACTGCAGATTGCTCGAACCATTACCCCCCACCCTCCCCCTCCCTCTCCCCCCCCCCCCCCCCACCCGTTCATGCAGAGAACATACTAAAGTCAATGTGTTAAACCACGTGAAATTTTACCGATTTTTAATCGTATACACAGGATAAGGCTGCAACATGTCGAATAAGTGAAAACCGGCTGAATTTGGGTATGAAGGAATCAATAAATACTATAACATTTAAAATAACCGTATACTTATAATAATATATCACAAGTTGGTTAGAAATTAAGTCCTGTTTTCACATTTTAGATGTGTTAAGTTTATGGGTTATAGTCGCTATGTGGACTGCAGATTGTTCGAGCCATTACCCCTCTACCCTCCCCCCCCCCCTCCCCCTACCACCCCTTTCATGCAGAGAACATACTAAAGTCAATATGTTAAAACCACGTGAAATGTTACCGGTTTTTAATCGTACACGGGATGAAGTGAAAATCGGCTGAATTTGGGTTCGAAGGAATCAATAAATACTATAAAATTGAAAATAACTATACTTATAATAATATAACTTAAGTTTGTTAAAAATTAAGTCCTGTTTTCTTTCACATTTTAGATGTGTTAAGTTCATTGGTTGGGACATAATAAATAAATAAATAAATAAATAAATAAATTCACATTTAGAGTCTACCCACTCAGTAACGAAACTGATTTGCAGTGGAGGACTTTAATTTAAAGCGACTAAACCAACCCTGTAGGCTCCGAACACCATCGGCGAGTGAGCGATAACCAATCAAAGATCGATATTTCAAATACGAAACATAATATGAATCAGTGATTGAACAGTGCGAACACTTGCGGACAAATGTCAGAATCAACAAGGCCGATTCAGAACAACTTCGAATTTAAAATATAATTTATAAATAAGCCGAAGTAGTGTTGATAACGAATATATATTTCCTGTTTACTATTATCACTACTCTTGATTTATGTATGACAGAGAGTATACTTTTGTACTGTACCATTACTGTTCCTACTATATACTATTGTATTGTGAATTGTATCACTTTTTTCTTTGGATGACACAAAAACGTTATTTTCGCCTCCAACCTTAAGTATTGGATATCTGGAGACCTTTCTCATTGCTTAAAGTTTCACGCGGGCTTTCAAAACTTATTGGTTAGGCTATATTGAACAGAGCCATGCAGCTCGGTTGGCTGAGCCAATGAAAAATGAAATTCTATGACGCACTTTGTATCGGCCAATACTACGTTTCCCAATGTTATTCACCCCGTATCGTGTTCTGTCGATAAACATATCTTTGTAGTGTGGGAATACTGTCCTCTTTGCCAGCGCAAAGAAGTTGTAAAGAACATGCTTTACTAACCTCTTTGACGACGGTGTGCCCGGGAAGGTAAAGCCGCGTTCACATAAATGACTAGTGACTATTGACTATTGACTATTGACTATTGATTAGTGACTAAGCGAATTGAACCATAGGCGATACGTGCTGACGTTCACACAACTTTACTTTTGACTTATGACTATTGTTTATTGACTAACGAATTGAAGATATCTGGAAGTCATAGTTACAACCAATCACAACGTTCGCGTTCAGCCAATGATTGTGGAGCAACGGAAGTCAATACCACTATTCAATTACTGTCAAGTGTATATTTGTTTTTGACTATTTCCAGCGAATATTATTTATTTATTTATTATTTTTATGAAGCTGTCATACAATAAAATATTCTTATTTTGAAAACAAATCTTCAAAACAAACAAGAAACATACAAAACCTTCACAACTTGGTTAAGCCCATCATTAAACGTTTTAACTGGTGAACAGTTACTATCGCCATACCTCGTTTTCTTCATAATGTTGCAATTTTATTATTTTGACAGCTCGTTGTTTGTCAATCAGTTTGATTCATTTGTTCTAGGTGGCAGATCATACGTGTCAAAGAACTTAGTTGTGTAGTGTTCATATCTTTCTTTGGGTAGTCAATAATCACTAGTCAATAGTCAATAGTCAGTAATCAATAGTCATTTATGTGAATGCGGCTAAAGGTCTCTCACACCAAGAAGTAAGATAGTTTCACGGGAGTCAGGACCGCCCACAATAAAGTGCGAATCACTAACGTTTTTCCCGGTCATCTCGTAAAATTTAGTTGCGCTTAGTTTTTTGACGGTAACCTGCTTGCACGTTTTCTTGTGCGTTACCGTCAAAAAACTTACCGCAACCAAATTGTACTAGATAATCGGGGAAAATGTCAGTGATTCGCGCTTGTTAAGTTGGGAACTAAATGTGGGTGGTCCTGATACTATCTTACTTCTTGCTGTGAGAGACCTATAGCTGACTTATCCAAAGCAATCAGCACTGCTTCAGTATAGAGAACTGACAGGAGGGGCATTTTCAAAATCTGAGCGGGTAACGGCTTTTCTCAAATTTACGTTGTGATGGATCGTATTTGTTGGAGTGTTGGACGCATCAACTTACGGAAAACCGATGATAGACCGTTTTTCACACAGATTCCGGTTGTAGTCGTTAGCGTAGGACAACGTATACTAGTTCTAACGTAACTACAGTGGAAACAGCCTTGGAGACATAGTGGATGAATGTAGTTGCTTGTTGTGTTACCAAGAAATGTGCACATAGTTGAACTTCTGTTATGGCTTCTGGTAATGAATTCGGGGCTTTCTTCTCATGTTTGTGCTAGCCAGGTATATAGTCTCGTCACGTTAACTTGCAAGGTGGTGTCGTCACGGATTGTGTAATAGGGTAGTGACGCGTCGAGTGACAACTACCAACCTAAATCTAGTTGCATCCCGTTCTCCTGTCTCAAGTATTGTAGTGATCATATCGCGCGCATGTTGTCAGACGTGGTGGGGTCGCATTCCATTCACAGTTGGTGCAGTGGACAATAACAATTTGCAGGTTTTGGGAGATCCCGCGGTGAATACCGCAAAAATAGACCGCGTGGAGCGACCGTCTCTTCTCAGAATTTTACGGGACTCCTTGCTTCTTACGGCGTCGCCAGTATACATCATTTGTGATCGACTGATTTTCTTGTTCTCAACTAAGCGACGGACCCACTTTAGCTCAACCGCAGTGTTCGTCCCCTAGAGGCAGATATACACTATACATACAGTGTTGCAAACTTGCCTCCACGGACTCCGCGTTACCCGAATGCACAAAACGACAACGTGAACCGCAGTTTAATAGATCGTTGCTCACTGGGGATAGAGTCTCACTGACCCAGATCTGGTGTGGCTGGCGATGATATACATACATATATATATATAATATAATGTCACACAATGAATAGATTGTGAATTGTCCGCGCGACAAACTGCAATTTCCGCTTAGTGAATGAATGAATAGTTGGGAGCGGGGATTTGATCATATGTGTGTTATATGTATGAGCAATTTTATTTAATGTCGCCTTTTAAGAATGTATGTCGAACCATGTCGAACTATAGGTACCCTGCGGCAAGGTCCACTAGATCGCTTGTATTACTCCGCTAGGAGTAAATCCAGTAGACCTTGCCCTGCGGGAACCCCGATTTCTGTCGGTTTAATAGTTGTAAAATGCTGTCTAATTAACAAAGTAAAGAAAATGTCTTAGCATCTTTTTCTCTCATGAATGTTTCTATTTTCCTATAAATTGGTTCCGTTTTCCACCGTAGTGGAAAACTTCCACTTAAGTGTGTTTTGTGTGTGTATTTAAGTGTGTACTTTAAGTGTGTATTTAATTGTGTTCTTATTGAAAGTTTTCCACTACTGTGGAAACGGAAATAATTTATTATAAAATAGAAACATTCTTGGAAAAAGCACTAAATTCTCTATTCAAATATATATTTTGTTTTACTTTGTGTCAATTGTCAAGCATTATACAGCTATTTAGCAGACAGAATTCCGGAGCTCTGCAGGGTAGCTCGACGACATTATACATCAAGGGTCGTACAGATATTCCCTTTACCCACAACTCTTCGGGTTCTACATTTACATTCTACATTCTACATTCTATATTCTACATTTACATTCTACATTCATCCATAAAATATGTCCAACTAAACCTTCCCTCTGATTCACTTAACATTTCCATGTACTTTTTTTTGTTCTTTGATATAACCCGCTTTAGTATCGATATTTTACTGTGTTTATATTATACATTTATCTCCCTGTGTAACTATATAGACGATTGTAAATATGATACGGGGACATTTATTTTCAAATTGCCTCAGCAGGATAAAATTTTGTCGTTCACTGTTTACATATTTGTTTACAGAATGTAAAATACGCTACGCTACTATTTGCGGTTTTAAATATGAGTCAACATAATTTTTTCATTTTACCGGTTTTAAATAAGTTTCGATAAAGTGTGTTCGTTCAATATTTACGTATTCTGTTTTAGAGAAGGTATCATTTTTTTTATAAAAATAGTTCACTCGCGCTATTTATTTATATATAGTCACATCAACGTATCGAGTGGGTGACTCATAGTACCAACCTAAATCTAGTTGCAATTCATTCTGTGCATCTGGTTTTGTAGTAATATTATCACGGCGCCTGTTGGTAGGCGTTTTCAGGGCACATTGCAAGCGAGGCTCGTCCACTCCACACAGCAGGAGAACACCAAGCAGGTACCGAAAGAATCGCGTTGCATTCCGTCGAAATAGATCGTGTGGAGCGACCGTTTTTTCTGAAAATTTTACAGATATGACTAAAGCATCTTGAAAGATACGCTGAGACAATACATAACCTCCTCAAAGTTAGTTGTTGGCGGGTCGTCATTACCTTGTTAGATCATCTAGGTTATGAGGTTAGGAGGAGGGTATAAAAAATCTTCAATACTGCACTTCTATGATTTTCGTTGTTTTTATTATTGATATTCGTGGATATTGCACAACTGTATTTATTCACAACCTCATTAGTAAATCAGTTTCATCATTACTGAATATGATTTACAATACATACATACAAATAAATACTACCATTCTATCAATTGTAGCGCATAAAACAGTATTGCAGTATGAATAAATATATACATATCGTTATTCTTGTATATTTCATTGATCTAATCAAATAATAGATGCAGATATGTCAAAAGAGTGTAGTATATACAATTACCTTACAAAGGAAAGGATACAAATACGAACTATTAATTACAAACAATGCTAACTAGAACACAATATGCATATTTGATTACAATTTATTAACAACATGCAACGAAGAATAATTTACCCAACTCTAGAAAAGTAGCGAAGCGAACCAATTAATTTGTTCTTCTTTGAAATTCTTTGTAACGATACTTCTGGTAGAAAAGAAAATAAAGGTTACAAAAATAAAGTACAAAGGGAAACATTTCTTTACTTTTTATTTTACTTGAAATGAATAAGATATAAGATAAGTATTATGTGTAACACAGTGCTTGGGAACATTATGTGGATGCTTCAAAGAATTTTTAACGACAAATGGGTTAAAGTTCTGTATACAGCTAACAAGCAATGAGAGCTGTATAATTCTGAGTAGGGACGCGATCGCTCCACAAGGTCTATTTAAACGGAATTCACCACGGGATTTCTCCATACCTGCTTGTTATTGATCACTGCATTGAATGGAATGTGCCTAGACAACGTCTACCAATAAACGTGTTGATAATGTCAATACAATACTTGAGGCCTAAGAACCAGATTTAGGTTGGTAGTTGTCACAAACATCAAATCACTATTACGTCATCCACGAGAACACCACCTTCCAACCTACCCAGTGACTGATACCTAATCGTGGTGGGCAGGTTTGTGTGCTTTGCTGATCCCAAGGTCTATGCCGGCCGAAGCGTATGCTTCTGGTAGGGCCACCCTAGCCGGACAGGTCGAGGAGGAGAAGTCAGACAAAATGCAGTCCACATCCTCCCCTTTCCCTACTCCTTCCTGCCTTCCTGCTTGTCTTTTTCCTCCAAACACCCCCGTCATCTTCATATTTTACCCAGTCATCGTCTCGATTAGCCAAATTGCTAAAATATGGAACGTAAAACCCAAATATCATCATCATCACCACCTTGCAAGTTAATTCGATGAGACTTTCTCACATATTGCCACTTATTTACACCATCTCAGGTGTGCCACTCAGTATAGAAAGGAGTGCCACACCTCTAAAGTCGCTCAACAGCAACTTTGTGGCTGGGGACGTCACTGATGAGTGAGGCTTGGCCAACCAAATGTGCGTATTGGTGAAAGCCGCCCGCTGATTGGCTCCGACACGCCCATCTGTGACGTCACAGATAAGTGAGGCTTGGCCAACCAAATGTGAGTATTGGTGAAAGCCGCCCGCTGATTGGCTCCGACACGCCCATCTGTGACGTCACAGATGAGTGAGGCTTGGCCAACCAAATGTGAGTATTGGTGAAAGCCGCCCGCTGATTGGCTTCGACACGCCCATCTGTGACGTCACAGATGAGTGAGGCTTGGCCAACCAAATGTGACTATTGGTGAAAGCCACCCGCTGATTGGCTCCGACACGCCCATCTGTGACGTCGCCAGCACCTAAGTTGCTGTGGCACACCTCTAGTTGTTCAGCACGTTAGATTCCCATCCATATTGTACAACAACAGCTGGATATTTACAAAGATTGAACCTGACGCGGCCTAGTTGAGAAGGGATAATTAACGACCCCTTGCACGCGAGCATTGTCGCACACAGAGACGTAGGGGGGGGGGGGGGGGTGGGAGAGGGCGTTACCTCCCCTCACCCCCCGCCACACCTCGTGATAACGTGTTGTAGGCGTGCGACTCAGAAACACAAAACCTTGTAAAATCGTTCCTGCACCGCAGCTTTGTGGATTCTGACGATATAGGGAACCCGCAACTGACGTCACAGCCGAACTACAACAATATAACAAATGAATCGAACTGATGGACAAACAACGAGCTGTCAAAATGATAAAATTGCAACATTATGAAAAAAACGAGGTATGGCGATAGTAACTGCTCACCAGTTAAAACGTTTAATGATGGGCAAGCAAGTTGTGAAAGTTTTGTATGTTTCTTGTTTGTTTTGAAGATTTGTTTTCAAGATCAGAATATTTTATTGTTTGAAAGCTTGTTGTTTGTCCATCGACTCATTTCATTTGTTTCATTGTTGTAAAGCAAGCTTGCAAAAAGCCTATTCATAGTTCCCACGTGACGTCACAGCGGCCATGATTGCGACACAATTGATGAGGACCACTCCTAGATCATTGACAAATACTATTCAAATTCGATAAATAAGCCTGATTTAGAATTTAAAAAGAAAACATAAGTAATAGAAAAAATAAAAATAACGACACATACGAATATTATTTAAAAAATACGCTGAATTTTTAAGAACTAAACATTTCTGTGTTCTACCACAACAGCCTTCAATTGTTTCTCCATGGCAACGTCAAAGTTTTATCACAAATGTGGCCGCCACGCGCACAGATGTGACGTACGTGCAACCTATGAAAAGATAGGTTGTCAGTGCGGCATTGGCCAACCGAACGTTTGTATTTGAATAGGGTGACGGCCGCTGATTAGCTACGACTCACTCATCTATGACGTCAGCATTCACAAGGTTGCTGTGGAAACACTTTAACGGTCGTACATTTCCAGTTCGTTTTCCTCAAAAGAACAAAATGCCACATGTATTTATTTAACCCCTATCGTTATCACATCCATGGGAAAACCAAAGTCAGCCATTATTGGCGTAATAGCCCACTCTGACATCTGTGTACCATGTCCGTTAATAATATAAAAAAAAAAAAATGGAGCAAATACCTCGAGTATTGGAAATATGATTATTTGTTTTGTTTGTTGTTGTTTTATTGGTTGTTGATTTTGTGTGTGTTTGTCTTTCTTTCGTGTGGTTTGGTGTACACTGTGTTTGTTATTGGCTTTTGTGGTCTGGATTTAAAATATGTAATGGTAATAATAATAGAACTTGTTTTCATTGACGATCATTAATTTATGTGGTTCATTGCCATCAGGTTTTGTGTTTTGATCAAGTTCCTAGTACCGATCAGAGGGATGGATTGTTTTAATAGGGTGTATTCACGTATTGCGCATGGTGGCCACATTGGAGGCCACAATGGCATGTGATTGGTAGTTCATTGTTACTATGTTTCAGCAAATTGCAAATTCAACTGTTGTCCAACTTTGGTTTGCTATTAT
Source organism: Isoperla grammatica (assembly GCA_945910005.1). Lineage (NCBI taxonomy): Eukaryota > Metazoa > Arthropoda > Insecta > Plecoptera > Perlodidae > Isoperla > Isoperla grammatica. The sequence continues at coordinate 31,837,798 of OX246747.1, forward strand.
CACTAAAATCAACATAAACAAACTCTTTTATCTCGATTACTCTTTTAATCGTTTACAAAAGCATACAATAATCATTTTCGTACACTTTATCGGGGGATATACGTGTTCAAACTTGTCATATTTTCCCGTAAACAATATTATTTGTTTTCTATTGACAGCTTAATGAAACTTGAAATAGTACTATAGGTGGCTTCCAATATGGCCGATGTGACGTCACGTGAATACTCCCTATACTGACATTTTTTTGGCTAATGCTTTACTCATCTATGACGACAGCATGCACAAGGTCGCTGTGGAAGGACTTTATAGAAGAAGGTATTCTTCAGCTAAATAACGTGTTACTCTGTTCGTTCCGGTTTCCGGAACACAATTCTATACAACTAAATAAATAAATGAAATACATTCACATTTAGAGTCTACCCACTCAGTTACAAGACTGATTTGCAGTGGGGGACTTTAATTTAAAGTGACTAAACCAACCCTGTAGGCTTCAAACACCGTCGACGAGTGAGCGATAACCAATCAAAGATCGATATTTCAAATATGAAACATATGAATCAGTGATTGGACAGTGCGTGGGAACACCTGCGGATAAATGTCAGAACCAACAAGGCTGATTCAGAAAAACTTTGAATTTATTGAGTGCTTCGTTGCTAGGACGGCTCCAAAGTCACCGTTTACTTATTCCTAAGCCAAGAAGTGATGGAACTGAATACTTATTAGAAGTTAAAAAACTTCTGCCTTTACCGGGATTCAAACCCGGGACCTTCTGCCTGGAAGCAGGGATGCTAACCACTGGACCAACGAGCCACCTACAGAGGAATCAGCGTTGAGAAACATAGTGGATGAATGCAGCCTCGATCTGGTCTTCCCTCTCGGCTCATGCTCTTTCCACCCCACTCAAACGGCATCTAGAAAACATTGACCCTCACCATTGTAACATTTCAGTGCTCTGTAATTGACCGCACTTCGACTTCCGTAGGTGAATGTTTTCGAGATTTCTGTAAACCTTATTTTTATGGCCGCTTCTAACGGATACAATATGGTCCGACTTCATTTATCTACTGTGGCTCTCAAGGCTGATTGAAGTAGTTACACTCTTGTGGCTTTGTCATTTGCTAAAACTAGATCCTCTATTGTATAGGCTTCCTCTAGGTTCGGACAGACTATAACAAGTGCTGGGGCCATCCTGAATTTGTCCGCATTCACATGGTTTGTCAGCCTCCAGTAATACTGGTGACGCTGTATAAGAAGCAAGGTGTCCCCTAAATTCTGAAAAGAGACGGTCGCTCCACACGGTCTATTTCAACGGTATTTAACTCGAGATTGCCCGATAGCTGCATTGTTATTGTCCACTGTATTGACTGTACCAACCATGAATGAAATGCGACCCCACCACGTCTGACAACATGTGGTCGATATTATCACTACAATACTTGCAGGAGAACGGGATGCAACTAGATTTAGGTTGGTAGTTGTCACACGCGTTACTTCCCTTTCACATAATCCGTGACTACAACACCTTGCAAGTTAACGCGACGCTCCCCATTTCCTCATATTTTCCCTGCACATCTTGACACCCCTGTCCGCAGACTGTTGAGGAACCTCCAGATGAGGTAAGGTAGTTGAAAGCCAGCAGTTCCATTGTCGGATCTCTAGATCTCCACTCCACGATTCCCAAGACTTGTTTTAAGGGTTGTTACTCTGTAATATAACACATTTGCATCAGAATTTGAATAAGAAGGTAAAGATATCTCACACCAATGAGTAGAATAGTGTCATGGAAGTCAGGACCGCCCACAATTAGTTTCCAACTTAACAAGTGCGAATCACTAACGTGTTTCCCGATTATCTAGTACAATTTGGTTGCGTTAAGTTTTTTGACAGAAACCTGCTTGCACG
>OX246747.1:31839899-32062788 GCA_945910005.1 Isoperla grammatica
GAAATCCGATTGTTTTGCAAAGGAAAGGCATTCGACGCGACGGACCGTTTGGTTTGGCTTTGTACGCTGGCCACGTGCTTGTTTGCTTTTCTCACGTTTTGCATTTCACCCGCATAATTAACGCACTATTACTAAAACACTGTGAAAACATTGACCCAATTGTATTTTTTTTATTTATTCATTTTTATCGTGATTTTTATTTCGCTCTCTTCTCTTGCCTGCTTTGCATATTGGTTGGCCGCGGCCCATTGTTTTATTTATTTAATGTCTAGCCCAGTCAGTTATAAAACTGATTACAAAGGTGGATATTAAATGTAACTGTACAATGTACAATGAGACAATAATAATCACAATGAAACAATACTGAAAAAAGTTTAGAAAAGGTAACATTGAACAATTTATTATTGATTGAAAAGTAATAAGCTGTATTAAAATTGTTATATAAACTAACAAATATATATTTATGGTACTATAATAAGTAAAAACTGTAATATTAAATTGGCATATTATCTAACGATAACAGTTTAATTTAAAAAAATCATAAAATGATAGAATGGTTAATCAGAAGGTAATACTATAAAAGTCCATAATTAGATCACCATACACTTAAAAAAAGAACACAAAGTGTCAAACAGAAAACATTACACATTTTAAAATTAATCTTGTTATAGAATGTTGTATACACCTACCTACCTATTATTGTTTCAATCTAATTGTATATTAGCAATTATTGTTCTCCTTAGTATATAACTGTCTAGGATATACATTTAAAAGATAAATAAAACACGTAAGAAAAAATCAAATAAAGAAATATATAACGATATAATAAATTACATTTTTGCTGTTTGACTTTTGCATGTTTGAAATGTGAGTATTATAGATAAACCACGTGCACGACAACAACGCCTGTAATAACTCTTAACAACGGAGTGAAACAGACAAGGCAAGGCAAGATGATAAAGTGAGTGGAGGCTGAAATGAGATGTGGTGTGCCCGAGTGAAAAATGAAGTGAGAGAAAATATAAAACTTTGATGGATGATGTGAGTCATCGCAATGAATCCCTCTTATGTGATTGGCTGTGAAAGTGTGGACGATGCGAGAAGGAATGATCCCTCTGATGTGATTGGCTGTGAAAGTGTGGACGATGCGAGAAGGAATGATCCCTCTGATGTGATTGGCTGTGAAAGTGTGGACGATGCGAGAAGGAATGATCCCTCTGATGTGATTGGCTGTAGAAGTGTGGATGATGCGAGAAGGAATGATCCCTCTTATGTGATTGGCTGTAGAAGTGTGGATGATGCGAGAAGGAATGATCCCTCTTATATGATTGGTTGTGAAATTGCAAACATTGTAATCAAGGTAACCTTCGAATCGTCTACATAGCTTTTGTTATAGTTGTCCCAACGAAAGTATTCTGAAGCTTACGACACAGCCGAGTCCAAAGTGACAACTTAACTGTTCTACCTGGCTAATTCCTACCATCTAATCTAAACAGGTACTTTTGGGATGATTTAAGACCTTCCGTTGGTTACCTGTAACGGTGGGTGTGGCCAAACCGCCTGTGCACTCGACTAAGCCGAACCGTGCATTTACGAGTGTGTGAAAGAACGCCAGCTATCTGTTGATTTTCTTTCAATTGGCACGGTTGAAAGGGGCAGTAGACAATGACCTGAGATCGGTATGCGAATACTTTCGTTAGGACTAGTATATCTGTTGATTTCCTTTCAATTGGCGCTAGTATATCTGTTGATTTTCTTTCGATTGGCGCGGTTGAAAGGGGCAGTAGACAATGACCTGAGGTCGGTATGCGAATACTTTCGTTGGGAGTAGTATATGATGCGATATGGTTTCTTCTCGTGGTGACCGGTGTCCGCAAAGAGGGCTCTCGTGTATATATTTAATCCCCCTCTTTCTCATTCGTCATGATCTTGTTCACGTTTACCCCCTTTCACATTCGTTTTATGTATTTGTTTATTTTTGAAATTTATTTTTATTTCTTTAATCCTCTATATCCTGTAGCTCATTTTCAAAGTTGATCTAGGACACTTAGAAAGAGTTAATCACGGTCCTCTAATGCCTCTAACTTCAATGTCCAGTTATTAAACTGTCAGGTAAGCCAAGTTTGGTGTATTTCTATTGGCCGTTGCCATGGTGAAAAGTGAAAAGTAGATTTTAACTGGACATTGAAATACCGACCCTCAATCTTCAATTACAACAATACACAACAATAAATACTAGTTTTCAAATTAGTTAGTTGTGTATAATTAGTTGCCAAGGTTCATTTTTCATTGTTGTGCATTGTTGTCATTGAAGATCTAGAAGGCCGTGATTCACTCTATCTAAGAGTCCTAGATCAATTTTGAAAATGGTTTATAACGAGAAGACAAACTACTTTAGAAAACAGAAGCACGAACAACTTTATTCAACTCTATTTCTCTCTCTATCTATTTTAATAACAACTCTATTCTCATGAACCATCAGTCTGTTTACACGCTCACTTACCCAAGTATACGCAGCATTACGCGTACAACAGATATATTAGTTGTTGACGAATTGATGCAGCCAATGTCTGCGTCTGAGATATTGTTCTGTAGCCGGCTAGAAATATCACGGCCGACTTGATTGACGGATGCGGTGAGGAAGGATTAAGATGGCTGTGAGATGAATAGTCACTCACACGTGGCCAGTCGGTGAAGCACTCAATAAATTCAAAGTTGTTCTGAATCGGCCTTGTTGATTCTGACATTTTGTCCACGGGTGTTCGCACTGTCCAATCACTGATTCCTATTTGAAATATCGATCTTTGATTGGTTATCGCTCACTCGTCGATGATGTTCGGAGCCTACAGGGTTGGTTTGACGCTTTAAATTAAAGTTCCCCACTGAAAATCAGTTTAGTTACTGAGTGGGTAGACTCTAAATGTGATTTTTTTATTTTAGTTGTGCGTGTGGTTTGGTCAGATTTGAAGCTTCACTTATGTTGATCTCTATGTTGACCTAACCTATGGATCTCCGGATTTCTCTCGGTTAAATTGCTTTAACTATTTTTTTAAAACTGTTAACAAGTAAACGAAAATATATCTTCCCCAAGAGAATGTTATGTTTTTTCTTATAAATGTCTCTGTTTCAATAAATGTGTCTGTTTTTTTAAATTAACAAATTTAGTTGTGAAAGGTGTGTTGCGACAACACATTACAAAATGAATATGTAAGTTTATTTTGAAAACGGAAACATTTATTTGAAGAAAGAAACAAATACGAGAAAGAAAACTAGATTCTCTAGAAAACAAAATATTTTGGTTTACTTTTTGGACAATTTTAAATCATTTTAAATCAATTTTAACTGAAAAATTAAGGGTAGGTCGACATACAGCCTTAAGAGCGAAGGGTAGTCTCTACGTCAAAACCGCAGAAAAGTTTCATTATTTAATTATATTTCAAAATTGCAACAAGAAATCGGAAATCTAAATCAACAGCGCACTGTGTTTTGATAAGCCCTACAGACTGAATGAAATATAACCATTAGCGTAGTTATTTTAATCATTAATTCGATAATTAGTAATACAGTTAATTATATATACAAAAACACTGATTACAATGTAAGCCACAACTTGAGCATTCAGTATGTCGGGCTTACCAAAACACAGTGCGCTGTTGATTCAGATTTTCGTTTCGAAGCCCATTCTTGTGATGTAATTAATAAATTAAAATGTTGTGCGGATTTTGACGTAGAGGTATTCTTCCTTGCTAATATTAGATCGTTCATAAAGTAGAGCACTCATTTCGAGGCATTTACATTCACAAGTACTCCAATTCTCCCACTCTTACTTCAAACTCCCTCCCACCCTTCCCCCCTCCTTCCCCCCTCAGAATCATCTCGAAAGCTCTTGTGCCTTCCTGGGGGGGGCTTATGTTGCATTGTGAAGCATTAATGACTCCGACACCAATTTGCATAAATAAACAATCATCCCCTCAATATAAACAAAGCGTCTACTTAATATTTAAGTCGACAGCAGAAATGTTGATTATTAAGTGAAAAATCTTAGTCTCTTCTTTATTCAATTAAGACTCTTGACTCAATCACTCAAATGATTGTATCACCTCATTTTATTAGATAGATAGTGGTGATTTCATTTCATTTCATTTCATTTATTATTCATTCATACATTGTGTGTAACATACAACTGATTTCGTCACATATATTACATTCATCGTCAATATCCATTTCCATTAGTCACATTAAAATTAACTAGGAAAACGCTCTGTTTGACGCGTTGATAAGCGAGCGCGTCAGTATCTACGAACTTTCTGGCGAAAAGATTTCAATGCTAATACAAACAACAATTAACAACAATTCAAGAATGCGCATTGCAAAAATGTTTCTAATTTCCATAGCTATTATACTTCCCGACATTGTTGGATGCAGTGCAATGTGCGTTGCTAAGAATTTTCGCTGTCATGTTTTCGCCGCGGTCCGCCACCGTTACTAACAGTTATTGACAGCAATAGAAATGTAATTTCTGCCTCTTATACGTATCGGATCGCGTTTACGATAGTATATTCGTAACCGGACAAAAATTTACTATAACATAGCCACCTCACATTTTGCCGTAACTGTGTTTCAAAAATATATTTTCGAGTAACTTTTGTGTAACTTTGCCAATATTTATCAGATCGCCATTACATTAACATATTCGTTACCGGAAAAATCTGTAAAAAATCTGGCTATCTCACATTTTGCCGCCATTTTGTTTCAGAAAAATATTTTGCAGTAACTATGGTGCAACTTTGTAACTTTTCGAACGATTTTGCCTCAAAACTATACACCTTCAATCCACATCGAGGCTTGTGGATGGTCCAAATTTCAAGTTGATCCGACTTTCCGTTCGACCGCTATCGACGGACATAAAAACAAAAAAAACAAAAACAAAAAAACAAACAAACAAACAAAAAACAGAACGAAGTGCCATAAGAGTCAAGTGGAAACGCTCGCTTCGCTCGCTTAAAAAAACATGAGATTAAACGTTACTAACAGAAATTTGTCAGTCCAAAAAGTCAGCCACCCTATATAAGACTCGATTGATCAAAAAAGTAATCTGAAAACGATAAAATGAGTCAATTATGATAATTTAGTTTGAAGCTCCACCCCCTATAGTTATGTGACAAGCGCCCAGCAAAACAAATATGACTGATTATAAAAAATAATATCATATGAATTTAATAAAATGGTATGATTTCGGGGTGTCAGGTGGTAAGGGGTGCTCACATAGCGATGGAGGGGAGCAGCAGGGGAGCGTCAAAGAAAATCTCAAGTCTCAACGTCAATTAAAATTTACGAAAACACCGACAAAAATTAAGCAGAAAAAATAACAACAAGCACGAAGGTATATAAATGAGAATTTCTTCATAATTTGCTCCTTCAAGTAGCCTTCTTATTCAGTTATTTAACATAAGATTTTGACGGCATTAAGGGTGTTTTATTGAATTTATTAAACGTAACGATTGTCTAGTAATTAGATGATACTATATTTCCAAATATAATTTTAAATACCTACACCAAAAAAAAAACAACGAAATTTAAGAGATACGAATATATATTTTTACTTCTTCAACCATAATTTTGCATGATCAACGTCTTGGGATTTTGAAAATAATTATCTAATGACTTATTAGAGAAATTGAGCGTTTTGGACAACGTCTTTAGCACGCGTATTTCACACGCTACGCTACATTAGCTCGCTAACTAGGGTTTATCACGAAGTATAGCTGCTATACGTATTTCATCATCCAATAAATTACTCGAAATTACGATTTTACATCCCAATAAAATTTGAGATATAACGACTGTTTTTGATTGGATTTTCTGCACTTGTTATGATTAAGCTCAGGAATAGTGTTATTGTGCATTGTTTGGGACGAGACTTCGTGACTCCAATGACCCCTCCCCCCACCCCCTCCGCTATCTGTCTCCCCCACTCCTCATCCCTTGACCCGCACCGTAGATAGCTACAGTGGAGTTCCGTGGGAGTTTACACTAACCTTTTTGGTAGTTTTCTTGGTACACTCTTAGAGCAAAGTCCAGTCGAGCAATATCTCCATTAAACTCGAGCAAATGACGAGGAATTCAGATGACTGAATACACTCATCACATTCTTCAAGGCGATGAGGTCCGATCGTTCTAGGAAAACAAGAAATCCCGGGGTAGTTTATCTTTCAACGTAACTATGGGTGTCCAAAACGGAGGGGAAATGGTGTGGCCATGGTGTTAACTCCCGTGGAACTCTACTGTAGCTACTGAGCAAGGTGTCTGGTCCCAATATCTTTTACAGAGCTCAGATCCGTTATCTACAGAACACCTTCACGCACGCTGCTTCAAAGAAAAGCAACACATTCCCATGGCGCTCGGCAGTCTTCCGCTTAGTAGAGTGTACAAGCCTCATTATAGTCACGCCCACTGTGTTTAGAATTTCCATGTATCCTAATCAAGGCAGTGAATTATCCCAAATTTACCGGTTTCAAGTAGGTGGTAAGAACTAAAGAAATAGAAAGTTAAGAATTTGCTATTTTGACTGCTACCTTATCGTGGTGGGCAGGTTTGCGTGCTATATGGTGATCCCGAGAGCTATGCCGGCGGAAGCGTATGCTTCTGGTAGGGCCACCCTAGCCGGACAGGTCGAGGTGTGAGAAGCCAGACGAAATGAAGTCCACGTCGACCTTCCCTTGAGCTCTCCTTTACGTGCTATGCTACTTCCCCCTTTCCTCCAAACACCCCTCCGACGTCATATGATCATAGTTGTCGAATACGTCGTTCAGCACCAAATAATAATGATAATAATATAAGTAAGCATAACATTTTACCTTAAGTTTTCATCAAGTGTAGTTGATAGTGTTGCAGTCTCCTTGCACGGTGCTGTACCACCGATCTAAGATTGTAATGCACGATGCTTGGTTCCCTCTGAGACCACCATGGAATTGTTAATCTCCCTACCTGATGTAGAAGCTGATAACGAAACTTGCCTTACGCTCGCTCGGAGCGCAGAGATATAGTTGCTTCGCGTTAAGAGTAAACGGTATCTCTACGTCAAAAACCGCATAAAATTATAATTTTTATATTATATTTCAACAATCTAGTTCAAATCGAGAATCTGAATCAACAGCGCACTGTGATTTGGTAAGCCCTATTCATACTGATTAGCTCTAAGTTGTGTCTTACATTATAACCAGTATGGTTTTTATTTGTAATTTATTTTATTACTAATTAACGATTTATTAATCAAAATAACTACGCTAATGGTTATAATGTTTCATTCAGTCTGTAGGGCTTATCAATACACAGTGCGCTGTTGACTCAGATTTTTCATTTTGTGTTGCTATCTTGAGTTATTTAAAAAATGAACATTTTAAATTGCATTAAAACGGTTGTAAACTGTCCCAAAAGATAATCAAGTTATGTCATTCTTTAGTGAATTTAATGCTCTTTCTTATGATTGTTATTTTATTCCAACAAATATTTCAGTTTTGTAGATGTTCTTTAATCAGGTGTGGAAGGTTTTCAGCAAAGGTAATTAAGAACAACATCTGAAAAACGGCAATATTGATTGGAACAAAGTCAAATAAGCATTCATAAGAAAGAACACTTAATTCTCTACAGGATAACATATTTATGTTTTCTTTTTTGACAAATCGGGGTTCCCCAGGGTAAATCTAGACACAAAAATGTGTTTGTTTTTTTCTTTTTTAAGTAATAACCACAATTCGCGCATTAACTTTTTTTTAATATTCTGTATCGTTCTAAAAAAAATCGTGAATTTCCCGCGGTTTCTATTCTAAGACTCACATCTCCCCTTAACGCGACGAGACTTTACCTACGTTTTAATATCAGAACATTTCCCATCGACCAAGTAAGTTGGTGATGATTTTCCTCCGCTTCTTTGCCGCGCGCGCGGTAAAATATAACGCTTAGGTCGGCGCCGGGATTAATCCCTCTGCGTAGCGGGCGCAGGGATTACCTTAATGATTTTCATTTTACAAATCGTCGGGTATGTTTTTTAACTTCATACATATATATATATATATATTCACATTCTTTAGTTAGAACCTCGTCTTAAGGCGAAAGAAAAATATACATAACGACGAATAAATTAACTCTAGGGAATTTTTCGTGTTGCTCGGTTTTGTGACCTGGTTTTCGTATCGCGTTAGGTTGGTATTTAGAGTTAAATGTGTTCATTAGCTAAAGGAAAAGTATAATGAAGAAGGGTGTGAATTTAATTCTGGCGGTCGTGGTCGTGGTTGATTAGAAGAATAATCTAGATGGACGGATATTCATGAAGATATACCGACTCAGATAGATCCTTATCTACTGCCCTGTTTCATGCACACTGTTTTAATAGAAATCAACAGATTCACGACATTCTTTTGTGAATTCCTAAAGGCAGTCTTCAGCTTAGTAGGGTTGACAAGCTTAAATAAATAAATAAATAAATACATTCACATTTAGAGTCTACCCACTCAGTAACTAAACTGATTTGCAGTGGGGGACTTTAATTTAAAGTGATTAAACCAACCCTGTAGGCTTTGAACACCATCGACGAGTGAGCGATAAACAATCAAAGATCTATTTTTCAAATACAAAAAATGTGAATCAGTGATTGGACAGTGTGCGGACGAATGCCAGAATCAACAAGGCCGATTCAGAACAACCTTGAATTTATTGAGTTCTTCGTTGCTAGGACGGCTCCAAAGTCACCGTTTACTTATTACTAAGCCAAGGCATTCTTACGTGTATTACTAAAGGCAATCTTCAGCTTAGTAGAGTTGGCAAGCCTTATTAGCCACACCCGTTGTGTTAGAAATTTCCAAGTATACAAACTCAAGGTTGTAAATTATCCCTTATGGAACGGTTTCAAGTAAATTTAAAGAACTAGGAAAGTAGAAAATTAAAAATAAGTCATATTGTACTTTACACATAAATGTAAATGTAAATTTGATTATTTGTTGTTTAACGACGTACTCGACAACCGTGATCATATGAGGTCGGGGGGTGTTTGGTGGAATAGGACGAAGGACGTAAAGTGGAGGACGTGGACTGCCTTTCGTCTGGTTTCTCCACCTCGACCTGTCCGTCTAGGCCCCTAGGGTGTCCCTACCAGAAGCATACGCTTCCGCCGGCATAGCTCTCGGGATCAGTAAAGCTCACAAACCTGCCCACCACGTTAAGGTAGCAGTCCCTGGACTAGAATTAGGAATTAGATATAGTAGAAAATTTAATTTGTAATATTGCAATCTAACTGTAAAAAAGGAAAAGCTCTTTGTTTGCAGACAAGACATTAAATACATAACAGCTGGCAAACTAATTTATTTCATGAAATAAAATTAAAACTAAAACGGGATGTTTCGCTGCGTCGTGGTTAATGAGGTGACTTACCTCGAGGTTTCGTCTCTTCTGTGAGGGGCATCTTCAGGGCTTCTCCTTGGCTCTCGCCGGACAATGGGGGGGGGGGGGGGGGTAGGTTTGCATTTTATTTCATTAATACTGGGCCGCGAAAGTTTGAAATGTGAATTAATTTATTTCGTGCTACCCTAGGTATCCTGAGTGAATGTTTTTGATTAAACATCGAACTAATGTTTATATTAAAACTTTAAATACTGTATCTTTCCACCGAAGAAAAAGCCAATAGAAGAATAATAAACAACGCATTTTCAATCTACAATCATTTATTGGTATCCTATGCTTGTTATTCATGAGTATCGAATGACAAGAACTTCTTTTCAATCAATTGCTGGGAAGTGGCTGTTTTTGCTCCTCGCTCGGCCGATATCGGGGGAATCACAGATATATATTGGCAGGGTTGCCAGTTTGATGCCTGCGAGTTGCGAGCGAGTCGAACATCTTTGTAAATCAAAGCATTTGCTTCTATTCGGCCGTTCCTTTTCGTTCCGGAGCAAAAAACGGAAAAAGAAGAAGAAGATGGATTGGACTTTGTGGCGCTTGTAGAGTTTTCGGAGCACACGCACACGATACACGCAGTCTTAGGTTGTACAATATGTTTTGTAATACATACAGATTGAATATATGTTTACACCAAAAAAAAAACATTTTACAGCTATACAAATCAAATTACGCGCGCGCTTTTTAAACATAACAGAAACTCAAAATCGAACTAAAAATTACAACCGAAAAACATGTTTTAAACCAAATAAAACAATTAAAATGATAGCAAACTCATTACCACGTGACGAAATTAATATGATTGGCTACAATTGGGTTATCTAGTTAGTTGTTATTTTTAGTTTGTTTTTTTAATTTTAGAAATCACTATTCCTGTCGTCAAAACATTACATTTAAAAAAAATAAGACGATATTTGATTTGTAAAGTCGCAAAATGTTTAAGCTTTTATGGACGTATCCCAATTTCTCTATCAATTAAGCTACATACTAATATATATTACAAAGTAATTCCTAAAGCACGTGGAGTGTTAGACATATTCCTAACTTGGTTTTCCGTGAGGGAAATGTGGTCATGTGTATTCCTTTTCTCTTTGGATCTTCTCTGACATGTTTGAATTCGTTTTCTTCGCCGCTCAAAGCTCAAAACTCAAAGTGTCTACTTGAAACTTTGACTGTAAAACTTTCTGAGTCCAAGCGAGCAGGAACTACCCCTAAGTATTATCATAATACGTCCATTCCTATTGGCTGTCATGTTGATGACTCTCGCTGAACACACGTACTTATTTTATATTTGTTTTCTATGTCCATATTTCATGATTATTATATAACGAAGTGAAAAATGATGTCTTCAGTCTTCTATAGTCTTGAATTGATTGATAGTTTATCGGTTCATATTTTGCACTTCCAGTATTAAAGTGTCACACTCAGGAATACTTACTATAATGGGTTATGATGGGGGTATAATGGGGGGTATAATGGGGTAGAACATTGTTATTAGAAATGGGATTTTTTCTTTTTTTATACTTTTCTTTATTATATATATAATGTTTTCTTTTTTCCTTTTTATTACTGAACTTAGACTTTCGTGACTGTTAATATTGTTAAAATTATAAATATCACGTGTTGTTACGTCACGTTTACTGCACTTTTTTCCTTTTTATTATATATATTATAAACAGTAGAATGAATATAGATTTTTTTCTTATATAACATGGCCAGTAAAAAAATATGAAAATTAACTATGGTTTTTTACAAAATCTAAAACTATGAAAGTCGATAAATATTTTATATTATTGATTTTTTTTAATCGTTTTTATTTAAGTGCGACCATATAGATAGACCTTCAATTATGTAACCTGTACCTGTGAAAAATTGTGGACAGTCATCGAAAAAAACTAATTTTCGTAGATATGGGAGTTTTTCTTTTGATATATTTTCTTTACTATGTATATTTTCTTTTTTCTTTTCATATATTGTACACATAAGTATGAATATAGATTTTTTTCTAATATAATATGGCCAGTAAAAAGATATGAAAATTAACTATGTTTTTTTACAAAATCTTAAACTGAAAGTCGATACATTTTTTATATTATTGATGTTTTTATCATTTTTATTGTGTGAATTTTTAAGCGTGACTGTATAGATAGACCTTCAATTATATAACCTGTACCTGTAAAAAATTGTGGCTACAGTCAGCGTTCAAATTAATTTCCTTAAAAAGCGTCTCTTAATCTTTTTAACCGTCGACAGCGGCTCTCGAGCAAAATCCATTTTTTTCATCGGGTTTCTTGCACCATGTTCTAGACCCGGATTGATGCTTCAACATAAACCACACACAAAGTGCTCAGCTGTTTTTTCACGCAAGATTCTTTACACGTTCAGAGGTATAGCCGCCATAACAGTCCGTTATCTTCAGTAATGAATCCTAGACCACAGTTCTTGCCCACCGTAAACATTAACGTAAATTAATTCATTTGAAGAGCTACATTCATTTTTATTATCTACCATTGCGATGGTGACCTTAATGCTGACAAATTTACTGCTGACCACATTAACTGAAGTGGTGGTGAAAAGTTCGTTGCATTTATATATAATATACTTATGTAATAAATATATAACGGTTTACTTTGCTAGAAGTGAATCTAGTTTAAGTGCCGGCGGGTCATAACGCTAACTTGGATGAATGTCGGTGGAAGAGGAAACGTATTTTTATATTTAGTTGGCGGTGGTCAGTCTTGAAAATGAGCTATTTTATTGTGGCGATTACTTTAGACTAGAGTAAAAGGAACGTTTTTACGGTGTTTATTTGTAATCTGGGTGAAGTCAAGACGCGTTATATGTAATGGATATAGTGTGATGGTGGAAATGCTGTAACAAGAGAAAAGTGTGGCGTTTTGATCTTGTGGGTTTGTTTGGTCTTGTTTCCAATGCAGAAGGTACAGGGTTCGATTCTCGGATCGGGTTGGGCTGTTTTTACTTTTGAACATGCTTTAAACATTCTGCCAAGCAGTGGTGTTTATTTAAACAGTGACAATTGAGCCGTTACGGTAACAAATCACATTCTATGTTAAGTTTATGAACTACTTGTATATATTTTTTACAGTTGAGATTAGTAGAAGAAAGAAAATTTTCATCTATAGAAACATGAACAAGAATTAAAAAAGCTTGGCTTCTTTAAATTCGTGAATTAAAAATTTTGTAATTTGTTTATTTTACAAATTTGTAATTAACTTTAGCAAACATGAAGGACTTCAGATATCCTGTGTGGGGCATAAAAAACAAATACTTAACCCCCCCCCCCATCCTCCCCCCAACTCTTTTACCACAATTACCACAGTTTTTTTTATTCTATTGCATTTTGTTCACGTACATAAATCATTCGCAATTAAAATAGTCAAGTTGTACAAAAAACAAAACGTGTAATTCGTCACATACCAAACTCTTTTAAAACGTGGTAAAAACAAGCTAGTGTAAACATTTGCTAATGGAGTTTGGTTCGATGGATTCAATTCAGAAGTAAAGTCACAACGAACAAACAAACGAAAACACGGCAATCAGAAAATTTCATTAGTTCACATTTAACCCTAGCTAACAAAATAGAAAAAACCTACCCTGTCTTTTTGAAACAAATAGTGTCAAGTGTAAACATTTATTGCAATCAAACGGAAGTGATATGCATACAAAAAACAGTATGTCTATCTATATTCTATGCGCGCATTCTAGTTTCATGTAATTAAATGTAGAGAGATGGCGTTTGAGTAATGAAATAAATCCATTGTAGAGAATTAATTTACATATACTTCGTTTTTGTTTTGTCTATAGAACGTTTTTAACTGCTGTCTGTCAGTAAAGGGGGCACTGTACAAAAACTTAACGTGTAAAGGATACGGCATAACTCTTTGTCGTAATGTTAGAACATAGGGGAAAATACGTACTGGCGACCACACAAAATTGTTTGTTTTATAACATAATTCTTTGTTTTAATGGATACCAAAGTTGTGCAATGTGCACCTTCCAATCCCAGAAATACGACTAAACGTGAGTCAAACTACCATCTACTTTATTTTATATGTTAGGCTACTACATTCAATTACGGATCCGTATAATAAATATAAATCATACAGTTCGTGGGGAATCGGATGGCATAGCAAGTGCACAGAGAGCGTTGCGAGCGATCCAGCCAACATTCACTGAATACTGGATACACACAACTTACAACAATGGGGAGGCGTACAACCAACGACTACACTGCAGCGCTTCGAGCGTTCCGGCCACTGAGCTCTGCCTGCTAAAAGTCACCGAAAACCTCTCTAGAAGCTATCGATTCCAAAGAAGTCAAGTAGTCTTTCCAAAGAAATTCGTATTGTTGAAAGTTGTGTGAATACAACATTCAATGACCGTTGGCCGGATCGCTCGCAACGCTCTCTGTGCACTTGTTACGCCTCCCAATACGAATTTCTAAGTCGTTGGCAAGTCTATTTGACTTTTTTGGAATCGATGGATATTTTTCCATTAATAATTAGTGCACTGGCTTCTAGAGAGGTTTTCGGTTAATTCTAGCAGGCAGAGCTCAGTGGCCGGAACGCTCGCAGCGCTGCAGTGTAGTCGTTTGTTGTACGCCTCCTCATTGGAGCATCGTTCTTCCAAGCATCATAAGTAGCCTATAGGCTAAATAATGTTCAATGATATGTATAGTACAGTATTAAGCACTGTCCAAAGAACTTCAAAGACTGTTGTCATATCTTTGTCTAAACTCTTAATGCTTACGTTTCTGTGTGCACCGTTGCACTAACGTCTTATGTTTTATGCATTATCCATTACACATAACGTTTTTGTGAAGAACCCCCCTTAAATAGAAAGAAAACTTCCAGTTTTAAAAGTTGCACACAGTACATTAACCCCCAAGCATTTGCATTTTATATACATTAACAAATAAGAGAGTGTGTGTTGAGTGGCAACATTTAGACTGGTTGCTCTACTTTGTGGATTGGCTTTTTATTGTTATACCAACCGCGTGATAATGTATCTGGTCTTATTGCTGTATTAAAAAAAGTGTAGCCTTCTTGCTCGCTTTAAGAGTCACTCTGATAAAATAGGTACAGTGGGTCCGCGGCTTAGTTGAGAACAAGAAAATCCGTCGATCTTTCATCGATCTTGGCATTTCACAAATGATGTACACCCCCACTACCTGGCTAGCACAAACACGAGATGAAATTCCCGAATTCATTACCGGAAGCCACAATAGAAGTGCAACCATGCGCACATTTCTTGGATACCCAACATCTAGTCAAATAATAGGCGTCCACACAACAAACAAACGATTATATTTGATTACTTTTTGACAGTTCGGAGCCAACAAATTCAAGGAATCTGTGGTCGCACTAGGGCTGTACAAACAACTTATTATAAATGCAGTGAAACAAATGGCCTGCGGCGTTCTCAGCTTTGCCTCGTACCAACTTTAGAGCCACGATCTTCCTGTCAAACTACCGTGATCAACGAGTGATGAACAATGAACGTTGTTCACTATTATTGGCGACCAAAAAGTGTTGTCCGTTGTTCAGTATAATACAATTTAATTTTTTTAATGAAGAAGATGCATTGTATCAATGTTTTTGTTTAATGCACATTACTGTTTTTCATTAAGAGATATGTATTGAATTGTTTCTTTTGAAGAAAGTTTTGATGTAACACAAGAACTAACTGACCTTATTCCCACGAAGATACTTTTGTATATATCTATCTACATTGCTAAAGTGTTCTCTTAAGGTAAACACATGCCACGTTTTCTTGAAAACCGTAAAGGCATCCTGTCATTTTATTCCTTTATTCCATCTTTCCTATACACTCAAAACGGTTCGGTATACAATATGCTAATGGACGAAAATGTGAGGTTTAAACTTTTTCCACCAGAGTATTCTATGTGTGTTTGTATATGGCAGATATTTTCCCGTTCAGTTTCTGTACGGTTCTCTCTTTGTGGAACCGTAGCCCCGTTAGTTTGCAGTATTAACAACCCTTCATACATGCGCGGCGGGAAAATTCAGACGAGTTTTTATTCGTTTCGCGTCCGGCGTTCAACAAAGCGTTGTTTTGGTAACTTTGGAGGCAGCGGTGGGAAGCGGGCGCGGCCGGTCCGTGTAGCCCACATAAAAAATGAACCGAGACTCTTTGGGGAGTTTTATTTTTTAAATATGATTCCGAAGAGAATTTTTGACTTTATTGAGTATCTGAATGGTGCGAAGAACGGTTGGGTGACCGTTATTGCTGGTGTGAGAATTGAAAATATACTTTCGAAACACTTTTGTGTCGCATCTCTTGTGTGGTCACTACAGGCAGCGTAAAATTTTTTCAAAATTTGTACACGTGTATTTTCTTCAAAATTAATTAAATCTATAGAAGCTAGTTATTATCAAGGTTTAAGTGTAATTTTAAAAAAGTGGTTTCAAAATGTATTGTAGTGGGATGAGATCTGAAAATTCCGTTAATGTTATTAAGTGTCGGTTTTTGTTCAAACGCTATTCAAAAATATTTTACTCCATTTTCTAAATCACTCATAAATCTTGACCCGGAATTAATTTTAAAACACACACGCACACAATTCTAAAACGGTACCAAGGTCACTTACTTTAAATATTTAAATTTTGTATGTATAAATAAATAAAATAAATAAATTCACATTTAGAGTCTACCCACTCAGTAACTAAACTGATTTGCAGTGGGGGACTTTAATTTAAAGTGACTAAACCAACCCTGTAGGCTTCAAACACCATCGACGAGTGAGCGATAACCAATCAAAGATCGATATTTCAAATACGAAACATATGAATCAGTGATTGGACAGTGCGAACACCTGCGGACAAAGCCCAGAATCAACCAGGCCGATTCAGAACAACTTTGAATTTATTGAGTGCTTCGTTGCTAGGACGGCTCCAAAGTCACCGTTTACTTATTCCTAAGCCAAGAAGTAATGGAATTGAATCCACATTAGAAGTTAAAAAACTTCTGCCTGCACCGGGATTTGAACCCGGGACCTTCTGCATTGGAAGCAGGGATGCTAACCACTGGATTGTATGTATACCAACAAATGAACGATATGTCACAAAACGAGTCCATATATCTAACAAATGCAAAAACAATAATATAAAGTAGCACTTGTGAGAGACAGAGATTGGGTGGATGTTTAGACTTGACCGGTTGACCTGATGTTATTGCGTATAACCCAGACACGGAAATTACCCCCAAAGCTAATATTGAACCAAGACCCGCTCTAAAATAACACGCCCTACTCGGGCAGTGGGAAATAATTCCCACAGAGAGTAGATTAGTCAGTTTCATGAATGCTTCACTCTCATCGGCCTCAATGAATAATGCGGGCATTGATAGAGGTCGTAATATGACTAACTATTAGAGTATGGTCCAGTCTTACAATGTCCCAATAACTATTTATTCGTCAAATAGCTTGTTTTCTGGCAAAAAACTCTTGAAATCTTCCAAATAGCTTAATTGCTACCAATAACTTTCCTATTAGGAGATTGTAAGCCCGGCCCTAAGTAATAAACGGAAGAGCAGGAAACCTATAGTATTTAGACACAAAGCATCCATTATGCAATATCAACTATGTCCGATGCAATCTTAAACAAACAAAAATACTAAACATTCGAAGTGGTTGATAGAAACAGCCGTAAGCGTTGGTGCTCTACCTAATGTAAGTAAGTCTGTACCTAAAGGACTTCACACATATGTCATAAGACTCTTCAAGGTAGCTCAAAGCAAGGGCGTTTCCGCATCATTAAGATTATAAGAGCCGTTGGCTGAGGTCCTCTACCCCCACGTAAGTGACAGTACTCAAAGGACTTCACACATATGTCACAAGACCCCTTCAAGGTAGCTCAAAGCAAGGGTGTTTCTGCATCATTAAGATCTATGGAGATGCGCTCCAAAGAAGTCTTGACAGCCGTCCGGTCGTACAATGGGTACTTACAAGCTTCATAGCTTGAGACGGTGTTTGAAGATGGTGCGCTTGAATTAATTATCGTGACGCGCTGCTCTTGATAAGGGCCAAAACGTGACGTTTCATAGTTTTTTTCATGGGAATGTGATACAATATTGAAAAAGTTATTATTTATCTAGTTAGTTTTGTTAGAACTATAAACTAAATTAAAATAGTACTTTATTGTGAGGTTTCAGTTGTTGTTTTGACTAGGAGATAAGGAGATCGGAGATTAATAAACATAATAAATATACATTTATTTCATAATTATTTATTTTAAAAGTAATATCTCTTTTTTGTTACATTATTAGATAAGTTTCTCATTGAATTGTTAGTTGTTAAGGTAGGTTTACACACTTATTTATATTTAAGATTTAAGAGCGATTTAACCCTACTTTTAGGAAAGTGTGTGAACACCATAATGCTTATGGCTTGATTAAACTTTGTTAACCGTTAAATAAGTGTGTAAACCAACTTTTAAGAAACCATATTTGATGTGATGTACACTTTTTTTTAAGTTTTGTAACGTTCGAAACATATAAAAAAATTAATTCCGCGTTTTCTTAATTTTAACATTAGTCTTTCTCCCATTTCAACAAAGAAATCTTTTATAAAGTTTTTACCCGGTAAGAAGCGCTCGTATTACGTTGCCGGTAAAGGAGATAATTTACTTACCGACCTCAAGGCTTTTATCCCGATAGTATTTTGTTTTTTTTACATTTTACAAACGATCGGGCCGGATAGAAGGACCACTTACTTTTTGTTTATTTACTTATTGGTAAAGTGAATACAACCGGGGCGTCTTTGCGGCGGGAGGGGTTGGAGGAGGGGGGGGGGGGGGGGGCTGGCATTTGATCAATAGATTGGGAGTTAGCGGTGAAAAGATTTTCAAATCTCTCTTTCTTTCTCTCTTTGCTCTCGCTAGAAGAATCTTCGAATGAGCGTTGCACGGTATATATAATTAATTTTATTTCGTTTCGTTCTGTTTTCTTTTTAAGTCTTTGGGAAATCACGGGAAGTATCAAAGAAATGGTTTTTGGAAATAAATATCAATTTGATGATTTTTTTATCGTATTCAACTGACATCGATATTTGTTGTTTAACGACGTACTCGACAACTGTGATCATATATGTCGTACAGGAGGTTGATTTGAGGATTGGGACAAGGAGGATTTAACGGGGAGGAATTGGGAAAGGGGAGGATGTGGACTGTATTTCGTCTGGCTTCTTCACCTTGACTTGTGGCCCTACAGAAGCATACGCTTCCGTCGGCATAGTTCTTGGGATCAGCGAAGCACGCAAACCTGCCCACCACGATAAAGTAGCAGTTCCTGATGGGTAGACTCTGGCATCGATGATGTTTTAAACTAGATCATTATATTGCATATTTTTATGAAACGAATTAATTATAATGTATATTTCTAGGAGAAACCTACTTTTCTGTAGACATAATGAAAACCAGAAAACTTCATCATTACAGGATAAAAAAATCTCCAGTTCATTGATGATGATTATCTTTTGTGTTTGAAGAAAACGTGTTTCGTTGTGTTGTGAAATCTACATTTAAAGTAACTGCAAACCTTTTCACTCCATTCATCTTGCCTTATACATATTATTACAGACGATAACAATGAAGGTAACAATAGTGACAATAGAATGCTCACATTATGTTTGATGAGTAAAGGAAATGAGATTTGAAATTGCTCGAGCTACCTAGATAGATAATGTAAACTATCTAAGCAGAGTTTGAAAAGATATGCAAATTACATTTTATTTTGCAAAATCGAAACAGTTTCTATTGTACGTGTAACTTAATGTGTCTTCGGGTAATGAATGAATAAAGAAACTGATGATGTAGCAAAAGGTAGATAGATAAAAAGATTGTACTGGAACACATATAATGTAAATATTTAATTTGAAATTCAATATTTTTTACCACGTTTTTTTGGAAATCTTAAGTATTTAGTATCTTTTCAAGTTTTTAACGGGAATCAATTAATCCGATATTATGAAAGCCTATTTTAATATTTAGCTGGAAATAATGTAGAAATAATTGAATAAATTTGTATTTAGGACTAGAGCCTACAAACTCGGCGACTATCTTGTTTTCACCATGGCAACAACCAATGGGAAACTTGGTTCCCATAGTGAAACCATCTACTAGCTTACTAAATATTTATCAGAAGCTCAAAATACCAAACCTAAATATTTTTTTAACTGAAGCTGTCACAAGTTCGTTAAGAGCGAAGGATACCTCTACGTCAAAAACAGCAGAAAATTTACACTTTTTAATTATATCTCAAGACTGAAACACAAAATCGAAAATCTGAGTAAGCGCTGATGGATTGATAAGCCCTACAGACTGAATGATAAATGTATCCAAATCAGTATGACTGTGATACTTATTTAATTAGTTATACAATGAAATAAAAATCACAGTCATAGTGATTATAATGTTAGATACATTTATCATTCAGTCTGTAGGGCTTATCAAACCACAGCGCTATGATTACTCAGATTTTCGATGTTGTGTTTCAATCTTGAGATATTCATATGTTGCACGTACGTCACATCTTTGCACGTGGCGGCCACATTTGTGATCAAACTTTGACGTTGCCATGGAGAAACAATTGAAGCCTGTTGTGGTAGAACACATACATTCTTAGTTCTTTAAAATCCAGCCTGTGTTTGAGATAAAATTGGTATATGTGGTAATTGTTTATTTATTTATTACTTATGTTCACATTTACATTCAAAATTAGGAACATTTATTAAATTTGACTAGTTTTTGCAAATGATCTAGGATTGGTCCTCCTCAATTGTGTCGCAATCATGGCCGCTGTGACGTCACGTGGGAACTATGAATAATTAAAAAATTAAAATTTTCTGCGTTTTTTGACGTAGAGGTATCCTTCTCTCAACAACGACAAATTTTTAGTTTTTAATAATCCACCCCACGACATCACAGCGAATATTAATAACGGACACACATGCGTGTGTGCGTGCGTGGACGAACCGATGCATTATATCAAACGCAAACAAACGCGCCCTATAAATAATGACATGGTCGACTACGCAACAGTCTTTGTTCGTCTGAGGTGTCATCGGAGAGGGTTTCCACTGCCCCCTCGATACCCGCAGTTCGATATTCAATCGAGCGGTGGTGGGCGGTGGTCTTGACGAATATATGAAAAACACGAGCGGGCGGTGAGCGAGTGAGCTACAAGCAGCCGTTACTGTAGAGCGTTTGGCGCGACGCTTCAGGCGCGTAGACCCAATGATTTTCAACATCTATAGTAGGCTAGATCGCCAGTCCCCCAACCTTTCACTCAGTAGCAAGCCTAGCGATTTGAAGCCATCTTCTGCTGCTAGCCTGGCGATCTAGCCTACTATAGATGTTGAAAATCATTGCGTAGACCTATCACATTGCGAGGTTGCTGACGAAGCGAACCCATGCAACAATGCAAAACTAGTTTATTTCCTGTGTTTTGTTGACGACGGAATCTAACCTATTCGATTTGCTACTTTAATCTAACTAAATATTGAATGCTTGTCTTTTTTGTTTCCCCCAAAAAAGTGAGTTTTTAAAATAATAAATTTTCCAAACATTATATGTTTTTAATAGATTTTTACTTTGAAAGTGTAGAGCTAACAAGCTCAGAAATTTCTGTTTATATGAAATTCTACTCTTGTATTTATAACATAGAGGATATTTTATACTTCAATCTAACCTACAAACCACATTTCTTTCTTCCACATTTCGAACTAAATAATAGCTGCAATTTGTCTTTGCCATATTGGCCACTCAGAATATACTAGATTAATTCTGAAGGCATGAAAATGAACTACTATGAGGAGGAGTTAAACAGTCAATTGTTCATTGTCGTTTTATTGTTATATCATTAATGGAATGGCGCATATAAGGAGGTTGCTTAGCAGCGCTATCTATGTGTTAGCTTGGGTCTCCAATAGCGAATCTGTATATTTTGTAAACATCTTGATTAGTCTTTCGTCTGCACAGATACATGAGGTTATAAACATGTTATGATATTTGTCATGTTGTCTTGTGGCTCATGCTAGGCTTACCAAAGAACGCGCTACTGTTAAGGAGGGTTTACACACAAAATCAAATCAAGCCAGAAGCATGATGGCGTTTACACACTTTCCTATGATTTAAGATTTCAAGAAACCATAGCAAGCGTTAACTTGTATACTAAAATTCTTAGCCCAGCCAATGAGAGGCGACGTTTGATAAATCCGGCCAATGGTAGCGATCCTAAGGAAAACAGTTACAAAACAAAACCTTAAAGCATAGATAAAGGCCGATTCACAATTAAAATAAGAGTTGCAATAAGAAACAGTGAAATAGTGAACTAACAAGCAACTGGTTCATAACCGACGACTAGTTGCTTATTTCAGTAGTCAAAGCAGCGCCTAAAATGTGTACTTACTATCATTGACTATAACAGCAAAATATCCGGTGCCACTGTTTTTGTTTTGATTTCCGTAGTTTACCTTCTAGTATGGCTCTTCTGCGTTCTGATTGGTTCGTCATAAGGTGCATCATGGGAAGTTGAAATAAGAAATGGAATTGATTCAATTCTTATGACTATTTCAATCCACTGTGACAGTTGTGAACCCCAGCATTGTTATTGCATGTTTCAATAGCACAAGACTCAATTGTCAAAATAGCCGTGTAGCAGTGTTTTGTTTCGGACAAACATTGAATACGCACCAATCAAAGAAAGATACAACAATGGAGTTGCCTAGCAACACATTGTTTGTCCGCCTGTGATGTCACAACCCCCTCAATTGAGGCTTGTGTTATTCGCTGTAAACCTTATTGCTATTTCACTATTTCAACTCTTATTTCAATTGTGAATCGGGCTTAAGTGTGTAAACCGAACGCTTGCGACGCAGCTAACGCGACGCACGTAACGCTCAACAGTAAATGCAGCTTCGTTCACAATAGACCACGATATGAAATATCACAAAGTTGCGCTACGCTCTCTCTGCGAGCGAGCGCGGAGAAGGGTGAGTTTTAAGTACCTACCCTTCTACTCTCTCGCATAATACACAACAATACATGGAAAATTCCTTTGTTTTTATTCGCGCCTGTTTCAACATTTATTCTAGAGTGGGGTCGTGTGTGTTTAGATCTTCAGGCGTGGCTGGACGCTCGAAATAAGGGGCGGAATTAATATTAAAATCAAGCGAAATGACCGTTTTTAGCTCGGTTCAAACTAATGATGACTAAGACTAACGATTAAGGTTTAATAGAGTTGAAGTATAGGATTTTAAATGTAACCGTTAATGAGAAAGAATTAAGACTATAGTGATTAAGAAAGTTGACTTAATTTCAATGTCCAGTTTGAAGAGCGTTCGGAAGTAGTTTTGATGTTTTTTTGTAAACTAATTTCTCTTAAACAAATAATATGATTAATATGAAAATTTACCTACTTGCAGAAGGGTGTCATATCTACGCACGGTATCAAGTAAATTTGTGACAAGCCTGCTCAAAAATAACATACTCATGTTTGAATTATGCAAATGAATTACTTTCGTCGAAAATATTCGGCGAAATAATACGGAGAATCTGTTTAAAAATGGGTACATTATTTTTTAATAGGTTGGTGACAAATGCACATTTATACCATGCACAGATATGACATCCCTCTACAAGTAGGTAAATATTTATAATAATCCTACTATTAGTTTAAGAGTAATTAGTTGACGGCCAATACATCTGTAAAACTCCTTCTGCCGAACGCTCATATAAATTTAACTGTCAGGTAAGCCCAGTTTGGTGTATTTCTTTTGGCCGTTGTCATGGTGAAAACAATTTAACTGAACAGTAGATTTTAACTGGACATTGAAATACCGGCCCTTAGATAAAAATTTCTTAGTAACAATAATCCCCATTCGATATGTCTTCTTGTAACAACCAATCACCGCTCGATACGTCACAAATTGTTAATAAGCATTAAAACTTAAATACTAATCGTAAGTCTTAGGAAAGTCTATGGTCAGTTCACAAAACTATTTACTAATTAAGATTCTGTTTTAAAATTTAAACATTCGTAGCTAGAATCTTATTTCTTTCAGTTGATTACACTCATTAGAATAAGAGGAGCAAGCCTTAACTCGGAGTGAGTGATAAAGCCAGCTTTGAATTAATATGCATGTTCCAACCATAAAAATTTAAAGATTATTGAGTGAATCAGTGGTTAAAGTTAAAAATATTCAATTTAATTCAATTCAATTTTAGATCATTTCTCTCATATATTTTCGGCAGCCCCAGCCGTAGTGAATATGGACAATCTCAAACAACGAAGGGTTATATCGTTGAGTGAGTAATATAGGGTAGAGGCCCCACGCCATCGGCAGTTTGTCTACCGCCTTTTACTGCCTAAAATACGTAAGTCGGGTAGTAGAAGTTCGCCAAGCGACGCAATGACGGAGCCTGATTGGTCGCGGCTACTTCACCGAAGATATACGATGACAGCCGAAAACTCCGTCATCGCGTCGCTTGGCGAACTTCTACTACCCGACTAAAGTATGTTGGGCAGCATAAGGCGGTAGACAAACTGCCGATTGCGTTGCGACTCTACCCTACATACTCACTCAGCGGTTATATTGAACCAAACCAGACCAAATGTGATATATGAATATAGAATGAATTGAAATAGCCAGACAGACATGTCATTTATAATTAACATGTTAGTGCAGTGTTTTGTGTACAGAAATTAAAACATTACACAGCTAGACTATTGCATGGACATGGGACTTTGAACATGCCACTGACTTTTGTATATATTTGCATCGCTTGTTCAATACAATGCTGAACATTTTCCATTAGTTTTTTGTACGTTCGTTCTTCTTTCAAAAGGTTGAAAATCTGTTTATTTTACACAAGGCTTTCATCTTTCTCGGAAAGGGATTTCTTTAAAAGTTCCAATTAAAGGCCCATTTAAAATTTATTTCGACATTAACTTTTACGTAAAGCTTCCTTACGGACATTTTTTTTAGAGAATAAATTTAATTAACATGGATGTTATGAATCGGTCATATTTCTAACTTGATCTTAAAACTGATTTATTATTTGTATTGTGCAACTTGCCTCTATCTTCTAAATCATTTTCCAGTTCACCAGTTCACTACTACTAGGTATAAGGTGAATAATTCGATATGATATATACTGAACACTCCTTAGAAAATTTCGCTAGTATCCAGTTTATTCTTAAAATATTATTTTATTGGCAATATTTCCATTCCAATTTGTTAGGTTTAGGTAATTCACTAGTTACCGTATGCGTATCACATTTTTAAACAGGCATTCTTTACCGAAAACACAGTAATTTCCTTCTTGTTTGGTAACTCGATCTCCGTTCAAAATGCGCATACAAACACTTTGCACAGAATAAATTTGAATGTTTGATAAGTTTGATGGAAATTTGCGCGAACATTGTACCAGTTTACGATCCATTCCAAAGGTTTAAGTTATAGCTTTAGTCTTTATTACTTTGTATCTTATTTATGTCAGTACTTTTGTGAAATTTGCAGTGTTATTTGTATTGTTACCATTGTTAATGCATAGTGTTATTTATAAATATAGAGCAATCATACATGAAGCGTTTTATGTGTTTGTTTTTGTTTTTGTTGGAAGTAAGAGTAATTTTGGTACACAAATATTTCGCATGGATTGCAGAGGGTACCCTAAGACGGATTCTGTGCCCAAGGACTGCCTGCTATACCTTATCGACATCGTGGTGGGTAGGTTTGCGTGCTTAGCTGATCCCGAGAGCTATACCAGCGGAAGCGTATGCTTCTGGTAGAGTCACCCTAGACGGATAGGTCGAGGTGGAGAAACCAGACGGAATACAGTCCACGTCCTCCCTTTAACGTCCTAATTTTCCCTTTCCTCCAAACATCCACCGATGATCATAGTTGTCGAGTACGTCGTTAAATAACAAATAATCCAATCAACCCAATAATTTCATCATCTAAAGGAACTATTTTTCAAATTTTTTAGTGTGTTATTTTTAATTACGAATCTGTTTTTTTATTTATCTTCAGAAACTTTTACAAAGTAGAAAAAAACAGTTACTTTGATCTCGAAATGTATCCAGTTAATTGCAAGTTGTCATTTTTACGTCTCATAAGTCAAAACAAAGTAATTATCAAAACGTAACTATAATTTAAATCATCTCTAATAGCTGCTGATGTTAAATCGTTTTTCCACTCTTTAAATCACGCCAAATGTTACGTATACAACAATATTACAGGAAGTCATTCTTTGTGAATGAAAACATAACCACGCGTATAGCCATTAACTGCAGCAATGATATTCATAATATTATTACAATGGGAAATACAAAAACTGACACACAATTTCACATCGCTCTGCGGTATTTCACTCATTCATTCATTCATTCATTTATTCATTCATTCATTCACGAGTATTGTCCAGAGTCTAGATTTATATAGTTGCATCAGCCATTGTGCAGTGCACACATTCAACACAACGCGCAACAAAGCACTGATGAATTGCAGTCAGCGTTTGGGATAACAAGCTAGCGAGGTCGCTATGTGGACTGCAGATTGCTCGAACCATTACCCCCCCCCCTACCCCCCCCCTCCATCCGTTCATGCAGAGAACATACCAACGTCAATGTGTTTAAACCTTGTTAAATTTTACCGGTTTTTAATCGTACACGGGATGAAGTGAAAACCGGCTGAATTTGGGTTCGGAGGAATAAATAAATACTATAAAATTTAAAATAACCATACTAGTAATAATGTAATACAAGTTTGTTAGAAATTAAGTCCTGTTTTCATATTTTAGATGGGTTATAGGGACACAAGATATAAGCCGAAGAGGTAATGATAACGAATATTTATTTACTGTTTACTATTGTACTACTCTTGATTTATATATGCCAGAGAGTATACTATTGTACAATACTATTACTGTTCCTACTATATACTATTGTATCGATATATTGTATTGTGAATTGTATCTCTTTTTGTTTGGATCAAACAAAAACGTTATTTTCGCCTTCAACTTTTAGTATTGGATATCTGGAGACCTTTCTCATTGCTTAAAGTTTCACACGAGCTTTCGAAACTTATTGGTTAGGCTATATTGAACAGAGCCATGCAGCTCGGCTGGCAGAGACAATGAAAAATGAAATTCTATGACACACTTTGTATCGGCCAATACTGCGTTTCCCAATGTTATTCACCCCGTATCGTGTTCTGTCGATAAACATATCTTTGTAGTGTGGGAATACTGTCCTCTTTGCCAGCGCAAAGAAGTTGTAAAAAATATGCTTTACTAACGTCTTTGACGGCGGTGTGCCCGGGAAGGTAAAGCCGCATTCACATAAATGACTATTGATTATTGACTATTGACTATTGACTATTGATTATTGACTACCCAAAGAAAGATATGAACACTACACAACTAAGTTCTTTGACACGTATGATCTGCCACCTAGAACAAATGAATCGAACTGATTGACAAACAACGAGCTGTCAAAATAATAAAATTGCAATATTATGAAGAAAACGAGGTATGGTAACTGTTCACCAGTTAAAACCAAGTTGTGAAGGTTTTGTATGTTTCTTGTTTGTTTTGAAGATTTGTTTTCAAAATAAGAAAATTTTATTGTTTGACAGCTTCATAAAAATAATAAATAAATAATATTCACCGGAAATAGTCAAAAACAAATATACACTTGATAGTAATTGAGTAGTGGTATTGACTTCCGTTGCTCCACATTCATTGGCTGTACGCGAACGTTCTGATTGGTTGTGACTATGACTTTGAGATATTTTCAATTCGTTAGTCAATCAATAGTCAATAATCAAAAGTCAAAAGTAAAGTTGTGTGAACGTCAGCACGTATACGCCTATGGTTCAATTCGCTTAATCAATAGTCAATAGTCAACAGTCAATAGTCAATAGTCAATAGTCAATAGTCAATAGTCATTTGTGTGAACGCGGCCCACAATTAGTTTACAACTTAACAAGTGCGAATCACTAACGTTTTCCCCGATTATCTAGTAAAATTTGGTTGCGTTAAGTTTTTTGACGGAAACCTGCTTGTACGTTTTCTTGTGCGTTACCGACAAAAAACTTACCGCAACCAAATTGTACTAGATAATCGGGAAAACGTCAGTGATTCGCGCTTGTTAAGTTGGAAACTAAATGTGGGCGGTCCTGATACTATCCTACTTCTTGCTTTGAGAGACCTATAGCTGGCTTATCCAAAGCAATCAGCACTACTTCAGTATAGAAAGGCGGGAGGGGCGTTTTCAAAATCTGAGTGCGGGTACCGGATTTTCTCAAAATTACGATGTAATAGATCGTATTTATTGGAGTGTTGGACGCACCAACTTACGGCAAACCGATGACAAACCGTTTTTCACACAGTTCCCGTAAATTTGAAACATTTCCGTCGCTAGAAAGAATGTGCAATTAGGCGATTAAAAGAACATGACATGAAACATGTACAACATTTAATGAACAAAACATAATAAGGGTCTAGTTCTGAATGTTATCTTTCACTGGGGAACCGTTCGGCTAACCAAACTATACATCATTTTGTGAAATACCAAGATCGACTGATTTTCTTGTTCTCAACTAAGCCACGGACCCACTTTAGCTCGGGCGATCCCGCGGTGAATACCGTTGAAATAGACCGTGTAGAGCGACCGTCGCTTCTCAGAATTTTACAGGACACCTTGCTTCTTACGTCGTGGCCAGTATACATCATTTGTGATCGACTGATTTGCTTGTTCTCAACTAAACGACGGACCCACTTTAGCTCAACCGCAGTGTTCGTCCCCTAGAGGCAGATATACACTATACATACAGTGTTGCAAACTTGCCTCCATGGACTCCGCGTTACCCGAATGCACAAAACAACAACGTGAACCTCGGTTTAATAGATCGTTGCTCACTGGGGATAAAGTATCACTGACCCAGATCTGGTATGGCCGGCGATGATATACATACATATATATATATGTAATATAATATCACACAATGAATAGATTGTGAATTGTCCGCGCGACAAACTGCAATTTCCGCTCAATGAATGAATGAATGGTTGTGAGCGGGGATTTGATCATATGTGTGTTATATGTATGAGCAATTTTATTTAATGTCGCCTTTTAAGAATGTATGTCGAATTATAGGTACCCTGCGGGAACCCCGATTTCTGTCGGTTTAATAGTTGTAAAATGCTTACTAATTAACAAAGTAAAGAAAATGTCTTAGAATTTTTTTTTCTCATGAATGTTTCTATTTTCCAATAAATTGGTTCCGTTTTCCACCGTAGTGGAAAACTTCCACTAAAGTGTGTTTTGTGTGTGTATTTAAGTGTGTACTTTAAGTGTGTATTTAATTGTGTTTTTAAGTGTGTATTTAGTGAAAGTTTTCCACTAAGGTGGAAAACGGAAATAATTTATTGGAAAATAGAAACATTCATGAGAAAAAAGAGCAG
This sequence comes from Isoperla grammatica, assembly GCA_945910005.1. NCBI lineage: Eukaryota > Metazoa > Arthropoda > Insecta > Plecoptera > Perlodidae > Isoperla > Isoperla grammatica. The sequence continues at coordinate 31,868,858 of OX246747.1, forward strand.
TAAATTGCCAATTTCAAGATATGTTTTGTTTTATTTTGTGTCAATTGTCAATTGTAAAGTATTTTACAGTTATTTAACCGACAGAATTCCGGAGCTCTGCAGGGTAGCTCGACGACATTATACATCAAGGGTCGTACAGATATTCTCTTTACCCACAACTCTTCGGGTTCTACATTTACATTCAACATTCTACATTCTACATTCTCCATTGACATTCTACATTCATCCATAAAATATATCTCACTAAACCTTCTATCTGCTTCACTAAACATTTCCATGTACTTTTTTTTTGTTCTTTGATATAAACCGCTTTAGTATCGATATTTGACTGTACACACTCACGTAGGCTTTCGGGGTCCGAGTCAATCACTAAAATTGGCTTTCGGGTATAGCTGCGTCGATTATTGCTTAAAAGCTGACGTTTCGGGCAGGTTACACTACCCATCTTCAGAGCTAAGACCTAAAGAAGTCACAGAATAAAACCTACTCGGTCCAGCTTCACTCTGTGACTGCTTTATTCTGGTTTTATTCTGTGACTTCTTCAGGTTTTAGCTCTGAAGATGGGTAGTGTAACCTGCCCGAAACGTCAGCTTTTAAGCAATAATCGACGCTGCTATACCCGAAGGCCAAGTTTAGTGATATTTGACTGTGTTTATATACATTTATCTCCCTGTGTAACTATATAGAAGGTTGTAAATATGATACGGCGACATTGAGTTTTAAATTGCCTCAGCCGGATAAAATTTTATAGTTCACTGTGTACATATTTGTTTACAGAATGTAAAATACGCTACGCTACTATTTGCTGTTTTAAATATGAGTCAACTTAATTTTTTTATTTTACCAGTTTTAAATTAAGTTTCGATAAAGTGTGTTCGTTCAATATTTACATATTCTGTTATAGAGAAGGTATCTTTTTTTTTCATAAAAATAGTTCACTCGCGCTATTTATTTATATACAGTCACATCTACGTATAGCATGTTCGAGTGAGTGACGTCAGGTCATAGTACCAACCTAAATCTAGTTGCAAATCATTCTGTACATCTCGTCTTGTAGTAATATTATCACGCCGTCTGTTGGTAGGCGTTGTCAGGGCACATTGCAAGCGAGGCTCGTCCACTCCACACAGCAGGTGAACACCAAGCAGGTACCGAGAGAATCGCGTTGAATTCCATCGAAATAGACCGTGTGGAGCGACCGTCTCTTCTGAGAATTTTACAGCTATGACTAAAGCATCTTGTAAGATACGCTGACGCATAAAATAACCTTCTCGATGTTAGTTGTTGGCGTGTCGTCATTGTCTAGTAAGGTCATCTAGGTTAGGAGGTTAAGAGGAGGGTATAAAAAATCTTCAATACTGCACTTGTATGATTGTATTTGTTTTTATTGATATTCGTTGATATTGCACAACTGTATTTATTCACAACCTCATTTGTAAATCAGTTTCGTCATTACTGAATATGATTTACAATACATACATACAAATAAATAGCACCATTCTATAAATTGTAGCGCATAAAACAGTATTGCAGTATGAATAAATATACACATATCGTGATTCTTGTATATTTTATTGATCTTATCAAATAATAGATGCAGATATTTCAAAAGAGTGTAGTATATACAATTACCTTACACAGGATGCAAATACGAATTAATAATTACAAACAATGCTAACTAGAACACAAAATGCATATTTGATTACAATTTATTAACAACATGCAACGACGAATAATTTACCCAACTCTAGAAAAGCAGCGAAGCGAACCAATCAATTTGCCCTTCTTTGAAATTCTTTATAACGATACTTCTGGTAGAAAATAAAATAAAGGTTACAAAAATAAAGTACATAGGGAAACATTTCTTTACTTTTTATTTTACTTGAAATGAATAAGATATAAGGTAAGTATTGTGTGTTACATAGTGCTTGGGAACATTATGTGGATGCTTCAAAGAATTTTTAACGACAATGGGTTAAAGTTCCGTATATAGCTAACAAGCAATGAGAGCTGTATAATTCTCAGAAGAGACGCGATCGCTCCACAAGGTCTATTTAAACGGAATTCACCACGGGATTTCTCCATACCTGCTTGTTATTGATCATTGCATTGAGTGGAATGTGCCTAGACAACGCCTACCAACAGACGCACTGCTAGTGTCACTACAATACTTGAGGCCTAAGAACGAGATTAAACCAGATTTAGGTTGGTAGTTGTCACAAACGGCAAATCCCTATTTGCTCTTTCATGAGTAAACCACCTTTCAACCTACCCAAAGACTGCTACCTTATCGTGGTGAGCAGGTTTGTGTGCTTTGGTGATCCCGAGAGCTATGCCAGCGGAAGCGTATGCTTCTGGTAGGGCCACCCTAGCCGGACAGGTCGAGGTAGAGAAGTCAGACGAAAGTCAGTCCACATCCTCACCTTTCCCTACTCCTCCCTGCCCTCCTACTTGTATTTTTGCTCCAAACACCTCCGTCATCTTCATATTTCACCCACTCTTTGTTTCGATTAGCCAAGTTTCAAAAATCATCATCATCTTCATCACCTTGCAAGTTAATTCGACTAGACTTTCTCACATATTGCCATTTATTGACAGTATCTTAGGTGTGCCACTAAAGATACAAAGAGAATGCCACACCTCTGAAGTCACTCCACAGCAACTTTGTGGATGGGGACGTCACAGATGAGTGAGGCTTGGCCAACCAAATGCGAGTATTGGTGAAAGCCGCCTGCTGATTGGCTTCGACACGCCCATCTGTGACGTCACGGATGATTGAGGCTTGGCCAACCAAATGTGAGTATTGGTAAAAGCCGCCCGCTGATTGGCTCCGACACGCCCATCTGTGACGTCACAGATGAGTAAGGCTTGGCCAACCAACTGTGAGTATTGGTGAAAGCCGCCCGCTGATTGGCTCCGACACGCCCATCTGTGACGTCACAGATGAGTAAGGCTTGGCCAACCAACTGTGAGTATTGGTGAAAGCCGCCCGCTGATTGGCTCCAACACGCCCATCTGTGACGTCACAGATGAGTGAGGCTTGGCCAACCAAATGTGAGTATTGGTGAAAGCCGCCCACTGATTGGCTCCGACACGCCCATCTGTGACGTCACAGATGAGTGAGGCTTGGCCAACCAAATGTGAGTATTGGTGAAAGCCGCCCGCTGATTGGCTCCGACACGCCCATCTGTGACGTCACAGATGAGTGAGGCTTGGCCAACCAAATGTGAGTATTGGTGAAAGCCGCCCACTGATTGGCTCCGACACGCCCATCTGTGACGTCACAGATGAGTGAGGCTTGGCCAACCAAATGCGAGTATTGGTGAAAGCCGCCCACTGATTGGCTCCGACACGCCCATCTGTGACGTCACAGATGAGTGAGGCTTGGCCAACCAAATGTGAGTATTGGTGAAAGCCGCCCACTGATTGGCTCCGACACGCCCATCTGTGACGTCACAGATGAGTGAGGCTTGGCCAACCAAATGTGAGTATTGGTGAAAGCCGCCCGCTGATTGGCTCCGACACGCCCATCTGTGACGTCACAGATGAGTGAGGCTTGGCCAACCAAATGCGAGTATTGGTGAAAGCCGCCCACTGATTGGCTCCGACACGCCCATCTGTGACGTCACAGATGAGTGAGGCTTGGCCAACCAAATGTGAGTATTGGTGAAAGCCGCCCACTGATTGGCTCCGACACGCCCATCTGTGACGTCACAGATGAGTGAGGCTTGGCCAACCAAATGTGAGTATTGGTGAAAGCCGCCCACTGATTGGCTCCGACACGCCCATCTGTGACGTCACAGATGAGTGAGGCTTGGCCAACCAAATGCGAGTATTGGTGAAAGCCGCCCGCTGATTGGCTCCGACACGCCCATCTGTGACGTCACAGATGAGTGAGGCTTGGCCAACCAAATGTGAGTATTGGTGAAAGCTGCCCGCTGATTGGCTCCGACACGCCCATATGTGACGTCACAGATGAGTGAGGCTTGGCCAACCACATGCGAGTATTGGTGAATGCCGCCCGCTGATTGGCTCCGACACGCCCATCTGTGAAGTCACAGATGAGTGATGCTTGGCCAACCAAATGCGAGTATTGGTGAAAGCCGCCCGCTGATTGGCTACGACACGCCCATCTGTGACGTAACAGATGAGTGAGGCTTGGCCAACCACATGCGAGTATTGGTAAAAGCCGCCCGCTGATTGGCTCCGACACGCCCATCTGTGACGTAACAGATGAGTGAGGCTTGGCCAACCACATGCGAGTATTGGTGAAAGCTGCCCGCTGATTGGCTCCGACACGCCCATCTGTGACGTAACAGATGAGTGAGGCTTGGCCAACCACATGCGAGTATTGGTAAAAGCCGCCCGCTGATTGGCTCCGACAGACACGCCCATCTGTGACGTCACCAGCACCTAAGTTGCTGTGGCACACCTCTAGTTGTTCAGCACGTTAGATTCCCATCCATATTGTACAACAACAGCTGGATATTTACTAAGATTGAACCTGACGCGGCCTAGTTGAGAAGGCGATAATTAACGACCCCTTGCACGCGAGCATTGTCGCACACAGAGACGTGTAGGGGGGGGGGGGAGGGCGATACCTCCCCTCACCCCCCGCCACACCTCGTGATGAAAGTGTAGTAGGCGGTCGACTCAGAAACACAAAACCTTGTAAAATCGTTCCACCGCAACTTTGTGGATTCTGATGTTATAGGGAGTATTCACGTGACGTCACATCGGCCATATTGGAGGCTACCTATAGTACTGTTTTAAGTTTTATTTAGCTGTCAATGGAAAACGAATAATATTGTTTACGGGGAAATATGACAAGTTTGAACACGTATATCCCCCGATAAAATGTACGAAAATGGTTATTGTATGCTTTTTGTAAACGATTAAAAGAATAATCGAGCAAAAAGAGTTTGTTTATGTTGATTTTAAGTAATAATAGCAAACCAAAGTTAGAGAACAGTTGAAGATCAAAGGATCAGGTGCATCAAAGGCCAACTGAAACATAGTAACACATCACATAGTAATTTCCAATCACATGCCATTGTGGCCTCCAATGTGGCCACCATGCGCAATACGTGGATACACCCTATAGGGTTAGTGAGGCATTGACCAACCAAATGTCAGTATTTGAATAGGCCACGGCCACTGATTGGCTCCGACTCCCTCATTTATAACGTCAGCATTCACAAGGTTGCTGTGGAAACACTTTAACGGACGTATATTTCCAGTTCGTTTTCCTCAAAAGAACAAAATACCACATGTATTTATTTAATCCCTATCGTTATCACATTCACTGGAGAACCGAAGTCAGCCATTATTGCTGTAATAGACCACTCTGACATTTGTGTACCATGTCCGTTAATAATAAAAAAAAATGTAGCAATACCTCGAGTATTGGAAATATCATTATCTGTTTTGTTTGTTATTCTATTGGTTGTTGATTTTGTGTGTGTTTGTTTTTCGTGTGGTTGGTGTAAACTGTGTTTGTTATTGGCTTTTGTGGTCTGGATTTAAAATATTTAATGGTAATAATAATAGAACTTGTTTTCATTGACGATCATTAATTTATGTGGCTCATTGCCATCAGGTTTTGTGTTTTGATCAAGTGTCTACTACCGATCAGGGGATAGATGTTTACAATAAATAAATAAATAAATTCACATTTAGAGTCTACCCACTCAGTAATTAAACTGATTTGCAGTGGGGGACTTTAATTTAAAGCGACTAAAACAACCCTGTAGGCTTCGAACACCATCGACGAGTGAGCGATAACCAATCAAAGATCGATATTTCAATTACGAAACATATGAATCAGTGATTGGACAGTGCGAACACCTGCGGACAAATGTCAGAATCAACAAGGCCGATTCAGAACAACTTTGAATTTATTTATTAATTATTATTTTTTTTTAGGAATCCCTGTTATAGGGTGCACACCAGCTTTACCTGATGTGCCCCTCTTCAGGTGACTAACTAGGTATATTAGGTTGTTTGGATAGTTGGGAAGGAATGTCCGAGGGCTGATAGTATGACTCAGTCCCAGCATTCGCCTTTACGACTGAGGAAAACCTCGGAAAAAACCTTCAGTCAGAACTGCCGGTGGCCGGAATCGAACCGGCGACCTCCCGAATTAGAGTCTCGCGTCTTACCGCTGAGCCACCTCTATCGGTTTTACAATATTGGCATTTGGTTGGTTAATGCCTCCCTTATCTATGACGTCAGCATCCTCAAAGTTGCTGTGGAAGGACTTTATAGAAGAAGGTATTCTTCAGCTAAATAACGTGTTACTCCGTTCGGTTTCAGTGTCTGAACACATTCTAGACAACAACTGCGGAATCAGCGTTGAGAAACAGTAGATGAATGGAGCCTCGATCTGTTGTTCCCTCTCGGCTCATGCTCTTTCCACCCCTCTCAAACGGCATCTAAAACATTCACCCTCACCATTGTAACGTGTCACTGCTCTGCAATTGACCGCACTTCTACTTCCGTATAGGTGAATGTTTTCGAGCTTTCTGTAAACCTTATTTCTATGGCCGCTTCTAGCGGGTACAATAGGGTCCGACTTTATTCATCTACTCTGGTTCTCAAGGCTGATTGAAGTAGTAGTTTACACTTTTGTGGCTTTTTCATTTGCTAAATCTAGATCCTCTATTGTATAGGCCTTCTCTAGGTGCGGACAGACTATAACAAGTGCTGGGGCCATCCTGAATCTGTCCGCATTCACATCGTTCGTCAGCCTCCAGTTATCTCCCCATTTCCTCATATTTTTCTTATCCTGTCCTGTTAGTGTTAATTTAGTTTAGTTTTAGTTCAGTTTTGGTTAAGTTTAGTTTAATTAAAACGTTAGCGTAGTATTAAGTGTCCAGAAGGCTCTTCGCGGCACAAGATTTCTTAGAATTTTAAGTGTTTTAGCATAATGTTTGCTAGCGTCGACGCCGTTTCTTCTCGAAACTTTTATTTTTTTTTGTGATGACAAGAATAGACAATTAATAATAATAATAATCTTGACATCCCTGTTCGCAGTCTGTTGAGGAACTTCCAGATGACGTATGGTATAGTTGTGAAAACCAGCAGCTCCATTATTGGATTGGGGTATTCTGTTGCTTCAGAACTCAACTCTTCGATTCCAAAGACTTGTTTTAAGGGTTGTTACTCTATAACATAACACATTTGCATCAGAATTTGAATAAAAAGGTACCATATACATAATTGGATCCTTGCCTCGATTGACACAACACTCTTTGACTCTGCTGTCCACAGACTGTTGAGGAACTTCCAGATGAGGTATGGTAGTCAAAAGCCAGCAGCTCCGTTGTCGGATCTCTAGATCTCCACTCCACGATTCCCAAGTCTTGTTTTAAGGGTTGTTACTCTGTAAACATAACACATTTGCATCATAATTTGAATAAGAAGCTATCATTTTAAAAGGTCTCTCACACCAAGAAGTGAGATAGTGTCAGGGGAGTCAGGACCGCCCACAATTAGTTTCCAAGTGCGAATCACTAAAGTTTTTCCCGATTATCTTGTAGCATTTGGTTGCGGTAAGTTTTTTGACGGAAACCTGCTTGCACGTTTTCTTGTATGTTGCCGTCAAATAACTTACCCCAACCAAATTATACTAGATAATCGGGAAAAACGTAAGTAATTCGCGCTTGATAAGTTGGAAACTAAATGTTGGTGGTCCTGGTACTATCTTACTTCTTGCTGTGAGAGTTGAGAGACCTATACTATGTAACATAACACATTTGCATCAGAATTTAAATAAGAAGCTATCATTTTACATATTATTAGATCGTTGCCTCGATTCCATGGCAGTATCGGTACACATGCACTCGGCTAATGTATGTTATGCCCACTTACGTATATAATCTGATGGTTATGTTTGTATCGCTGCTGCGATCTGGTCGTGGTGTAACATGTATAACACAGCAGTAGTGTCCCAGTTTCTATACCCTTGTGTGGTAGAGTGCAAGGGTCGTTAGCTGGGGTTACATGCGGAACTCTGTGGGAGCAATCGAGATGCAGAGCGGATAAGAATGGTGCAGTGCTGCGCTTAAGTGCCTTGATCGATGCTTATTTTAGAGTGTTTGACGCAAATAAAGTTGTTCTTACGTAATTTACGAAATAGCCGTGTCCAATAGTAGTACCAACTTAGTTGTTTATACTTTTCTTTTATACTTTTTTAATTTTAAATTTTTTAAAATGATTTCTCTACTTTTTTTCACTTTAAAATAATCAAAGTGAGTGTTGGCGTTGATTTTCTATTGAAAAGTACTGGACAGTGAATCAGTGTACCGGTACCACTAAAGTAGCTCCAGAAGTGGACTGTGGGGCGGCCATTTTTAATTTTGAGACTTTGGCTACAGTTTTAGGTTTAGGTTGATAATTATGTAGCTGTTTAGCAATAGGGGCTAAATGGCCTTCAATTTCCGATACCGGAAATTAGAATTGCAGACGTGCTTTCCAACTATGTAGCATACATTATAATTACTATAAGTACGTCCATGCTAGAACTACCTACCCTTAGCTAGGAAAGGAACTATACCCTATCAGAATTCATAGTCGGCCCCTACACTTAGGGGCGCCCATTGTTATCAAGGTAACAGTTGTTTGCATGTTCTTTACCATCAACGAAACAAATCCATTGCAACAATGGGTGCCCCTAGCTAGGTGTAGGGGCCGACTATGAATTCTGATAGAGTAAAGTTCCTTTCCTAGCTAAATCATTCTTCTACCTAATAAGGATAATTTCCATCATAAGCCATCTCGGCCCTCATTCCAGTACGTAATTGGCAACCGGTTGTAATTTGCTCCCGGGGTACGAATCGAATCGGGGGTGCAACTTTGCAAACGGCTACACCCGTCTAAAACTGTTTTGGAATGACGAGCGTCCAGAAGTTCTTAATTCACCTGGGCGCGGATTCACAAGAGGTCCTAAGTCATGCTTTGGTCTTATCTCTAAGACGGACCAAACTTTGAACTTTTTGTGAAACCAAGAAAGTATCTTAGAACAGATTTCAAAACATATTATTGGAATGCTCATTATGTCCTTGTTCCTACCAGAAATTAGTAACTTCTTCATCTGACCTGAATCTGGTTTTACAACAGGTCCAAAGTTAGGCCAGTCTTAGAGATAAGACCAAAAAAAGACTTAGGACCTCTTGTGAATTCGGGCCCTAGTTTCTCAACTCTAGTTCCTATTCCTACCGTAACATCTACTTGAAACAGGTCTATTCACGATAATTTACGCCCACATAGCGATTTACTTTGTTGGTTTACTTTATAATATTACTCTAGCACAGGAATCACCTGGTTTCTCAACTATAGTTCCTATTCCTACCGTAACATCTACTTGAAACGGGTTTATTCACGATAATTTACGCCCACATAGCGATTTACTTTGTCGGTTTACTTTATAATATGACTCTAGCACAGGAATCACCTGGTTTCTCAACTATAGTTCCTATATCTACCGTACCATCTACTTGAAACTGGTCTATTCGCGATAAATTACGTCCACACAGCGGTTTACTTTGTCGGTTAACTTTATATGACTCTAGCACAGGAATCACCTGGTTTCTCAACTATAGTTCCTATATCTACCGTACCATCTACTTGAAACTGGTCTATTCGCGATAAATTACGTCCACACAGCGGTTTACTTTGTTATGACTCTAGCACAGGAATCTCCCCCCCCCTTCCCCTCCCTCCCCTCCACGCTGGTCAGCGTGCGTGCGAGAGCGAGGCATATCAGTGAACGCCATCTAGGGTTATGGAATGAGCAACTACAATAGCCTGCATGCTCTTAACACGGGCATTATGTACAGACCTATAGTACTCGGCTGGCTGTTATGGATTACTGTTGGCTATATAATTGCTGCGTGGTAAGGGTATGCGCATTTGTAACACGCGTACCTACCACACGCCTGCCACATGTATCAATTAGAAGTCCAACGGTGTGAATACATATTATTATTATTTGATATTTGGTATTTGTTTTTTGTTTGGACTATTGTTATTATCATTATAATTTGTTTTATCATTTTCATCTCTCTGTTTATGACGAAATAGTTTTAATAGTCTGAATCTAGACATCCATCCATCCATCCATCCATCCATCCATCCATCCATCCATCCATCCATCCATCCATCCATCCATCCATCCATCCATCCATCCATCCATCCATCCACCCATCCATCCATCCATCCATCCATCCATCCATCCATCCATCCATCCATCCATCCATCCATCCATCCATCCATCCATCCATCCATCTGTCTATCTGTTATCATTTATAATGATTTATTATGACTATTTTTCACTTTTTATTCTTCTTATTAGTGCTTGTCATTCTGATGCCAGCCTTAGTAAAGACATTTTTCTCTCTCTCTCTCTCTCTCTCTCTCTCTCTCTCTCTCTCTCTCTCTCTCTCTCTCTCTCTCTCTCTCTCTCTCTCTCTCTCTCTCTCTCTCTCTCTCTCTCTCTCTCTCTCTCTCTCTCTCTCTCTCTCTCTCTCTCTCTCTCTCTCTCCCGCACACGATATTGTGTTTAGCACGCATCGCATATATGAATTCCGTCGCTGTTCAGACCCACAATATATTGATTTCCAAGCCGGGGCAATAATAACCAGCGTTGTTGACTTAAGTCTTTGCGAGTACAGAAGGCGCGGCTGACTTAAGTTAAATTAAGAGCGCAGCCGTTTGGTAAATGCTTTGCACTTGATATCAAAGGACAAAGACGTTCGCCGATGTTCAATCTTGAAATGGGCGCTTTGAGAGAGAGAGTTCTATTGTGTTAAGATGTTGGTATTGGTTGTGTAGTACGACGCGCACAATTATTGTTGTTATGTTGGCTGTATGACTGTGGTGAAGGGAGGTGTGCTACAAGGTACAGTGCTAGGCCCATAGTTGTTTATCCCACAATCTTGAAATGAGCGCTTTGAGAGAAAGTTCTATTGTGTTAAGATGTTGGTATTGGTTGTGTAGTACGACGCGCACAATTATTATTGTCATGTTGGCTGTATGACTGTGGTAAAGGGAGGTGTGCTACAAGGTACAGTGCTAGGCCCATAGTTGTTTATCCCACAATCTTTAAATGAACGCTTTGGGAGATAGTTCTATTCTGTTAAGATGTTGGTATTGGTTGTGTAGTACGACGCGCACAATTATTGTTGTTATGTTGGCTGTATGACTGTGGTGAAGGGAGGTGTGCTACAAGGTTCAGTGCTTGGCCCATAGTTGTTCATCCCACAATCTTGAAATGAGCTTTGAGAGATATTCTATCGCGTTAGATTGCTTTCATGATTTCGCGTTGGAATTTCAGTACATGAGTATAATTATTATTATGTTGCTATTAATATCATTATCATCATTTTAGCCTCATTTTAATTTTTTTTTTTTTACTAAGAATATGTTTCGGAAATATGTTTCCAGGTGTTTGGAAAATGAAGCGAGCTTTTTTGCTCTAGAATTTCTCTACCCAAAAATTGTACCTATTAGAGGAAAAAATCTATCTTTCATACTTCTATTATATACTGTGAGATATTGACACCTTAATTTAATCAGTCGTTTTTCGAGATTTTTCTTAAATCCTTCATTATTATAAATTGTGAATACCACCCCCCCCCCCCCCCCCGTGACCTCGTATTTTGGTAAGTCCGCCCCTTACACCAGTCCTACGTCAGCGCTCGAGCCATGAATAATTTCGCCAAGTCTTTTTGCTTCGTCTAGTAATAATTTATTTTGCTTCGTCTATTCACTGTGCGCAGCTAATAATTTATTGTAATAGACGGGAATGCCTTTCTCTCGAGTTAATGACTTTCTATGCAGTGGCTTTCAAAGGGGTAGACGTGTACTAGCTCTTACCTCGGCTCGCTGACGTAATGAGTACTTGAGTGAGTACACGCGATCAAAGGGCGCGGCCATGTTGGATCTTGAGTCCTGACTAGACTAGTAGCGTTGAGTGAGTAATATAGGGTAATAATAATAATTTTTGTAGGAATACACGTTCTAGGGTGCACACCAGCTTTACCTGATGTGCCCCTCTTCAGGTGACTAACTAGGTTATCAGGGTGTTTGGATAGTTGGGGAGGAATGTCCGAGGGCTGATAGTATGACTCAATCTCAGCATTCGCTTTTACGACTGAGGAAAACCTCGAAAAAACCTTCAGTCAGGACTGCCGGTGGCCGGAATCGAACCGGCTACCTCCCGGATTAGTCTCGCGTCTTACCGCTGAGCCACCTCTATCGGTAATATAGGGTATAGTCGCAACGCGATCGGCAGTTGGTCTACCGTCTTATGCTGCCCAACATACTTTAGTCGCGTAGTAGAAGTTCGCCAAGCGACGCGATGACGGAGTTTTCGGCTGTCTTCGTATATCTTCGCTGAAGTAGCCGCGACCAATCAGGCTCCGTCATCGCGTCGCTTGGCGAACTTCTACTACCCGACTATAATTATTTTGGGCAGTAAAAGGCGGTAGACAAACTGCCGATGGCGTGGGGGCTCTACCCTATATTACTCACTCAACGCTAGTTGTGTACAACATGCATGCAAACTTTCGATTAAGATTTTTCATGTGGATATTAAAAAGTTTCATGAAGGGTTATATATTCTAGGGGGATATTATTAGCGTAGTTAATTTGATTATTAAATCGATAATTATAGTAATACAATTTATTAGAAATAAAACCCATACTGATAGACACATCTAGAGCATTCAGTATGTATAGGGCTTACCAAACCACAGCACGCTTATTAGGCTACTCAGATTTTTGATTTCGAATTCCAGTCTTGAGATATAATTAAAAAACGAAAATTTTATGCAGTTCTTGACGTAATTATATCCTTTTATGAACGGCAAAAGATATTCTCACCAAAAAAAATGCGCTAAATATACGTTTTATTTTTTTAAATGATATTTTGAGAACGCTTCACAACAGTCAAAACAGTTGCAAGTTTGTTTTACAACAATGAAACAAATGAAATGAATCGATGGACAAACAACAAGCTGTGACACCATAAAATATTCTGATTTTGAAAACAAATCATCAAAACAAACAAGAAACATACAAAACTTCCACAACTTGGTTGCCCATCATTAAACGTTTTAACTGGTGAGCAGTAACTATCGTCATACCTCGTTTTCTTCATAATGTTGCAATTTTATTATTTTGACAGCTCGTTGTTTGTACATCAGTTCGATTTATTTGTTACATTGTTGTAGTTCGGCTGTGACGTCAGTTGCAAGTTCCTATTGTTCGGCACGAACCAATGACCACATACAATGACGTCATACCTATACCCACGTCATCCGATACTAAAGTGTTAGATTACCGCGCCCAGTAGGCCTAAACGTCTTGGCCAATTCACTTGTGTGTTATTGTTATGAGTCGGTCATTGTGAAAACAATTACTTAATTTGATTTTATTAGCTCGACCTCGAATCTTTTAAGAGCGGTTTAAGAAAGATTTAGTGGCCTAGCCCACGCATTTCCGTACTCATTCTAGGCCTTGTATGGAACGTTGTAAAATTACGGTTATATTTAGAAATATTGTCACCATTTGATGGTTTTTAGGAACCTGATCTGGGTGACGGTCATTTTGTGATAGGTTTTAGTATGTTGCCACGGAGAAACAGCTGAAGCCAACTGGAGTGGAAATGGGATTGTTTTTTTAAAATAGAATTGATTTGTTTGAAAATGTATTACTAGATTTGTACTATGGTGGCAAACACGATTACAGTTTTGGCAGTACAAATAAAATTACTTTTTGTCATATTGTGTAGCTTCCAATTTCCCTCACTGCATAATTGAACGTCCCATATATTTGACCTTTGACCTATGACCAACCTATGTGAATACACATGTGTACGAGGTACTATTCTCGTTCTTTTTTCTTTCAGGTGAGTTGATGGGATTCGGGTAGACTTTCATACAGATTCATTGTTGTGAATATAACCACACACATTTCGGGTGAGTAGAGACAACCTTATACTAAACAAATCACTCAGTCCATCTACTACCAACCTAAAGCAAATTGAGTCGTATGCAGTCAAGTTAAGTACAGGATTTGTTGCTATGGGATTGATTTATTACATGCTATTTTCCATAAGAAGAACAAACTCCATAGCAACCACAAACAAATCACATACTTTACTCGACTCTGCATTCCGCCCGATCTAATAGTAAGTACTAACTGATACTAAAATACTTTGAAATAGGTAGTTACCGAATATTGTACTAGTTATTCATGAATCAAGAGTTAATCGACAAATTGAAGCGATTTAATTAGGGGATGTAAATGTGAAATGGTTGATACATAAATCAAATGACCTAGTGTACGAGTCACGTGGCAAAGGGTATAAGCGAGTATTGTGTGCATAGGTTAACGAATGGCGTGTTGACACTTCACCTAAGACGACGGGACTACGTTGGTAGAGCTTTTAGGAGACAAGTTTTATGAATTTCACTTTGTAAAACTTAAAGAGAGACAGGAAAGAGAGAGAGAGAGAGAGAGAGAGAGAGAGAGAGAGAGAGAGAGGACTTACTATTCTTAAGGTAGTTATAAATATAAAATTAAGACCGGGCATTTTTGTAAGGACCAACATATTTGCAATCGAATTGCGCCATTTTTTCTGTTAAGGTGTTACAAAAATGGAATTGAATATGTAAACGTGATAAAATGAAGATGAAGGTGAATCTAAAATGAAGATAGGGTATAGGGGTGAAGATAGGGGGGCTAGGGGGGTGGGTAGGGTTACTGAGAACCAGATATATTTATACATTCGAATTACGACATATTTTTCTGTTGTTTTACAAAAATGGAATATAAATTAAATGTTAATGTGTAAATGTGATTGAATTGTTGTGATTGAAATCGATATTTGACAGAAATATGATAGGTTTTGGCTATCTCTAATTTACAATAGGTTCGTTTTATGTAGCCTACCTTAACATTTTGTGCATTTGCACTCTCCTCAATATTTACCTCACCTCTTATTACCTACTTATATACCTCAATATTGACCAGAGTCTTATATATAAATAAAACTCGTGGTTTTGAATTCATACCCGTGCACAACTCGATCACAATGAGTTCTGTGTTGTGTAAAAGATTTGTAAAGTAGAAAAGGAATAAATTCAGTCTCGCAAACGCTGTTTGACATATTTCTGACGTCACAGGTCGCTGCACAATGAGAATGCAGAATGGAAAATGTTAAGTGGAATTCACAACACGACTTTCAATATTCTAGAAAATATTCGAGCTTGGTAAACTTTGAACGCGTAACGTTATACGGTACAACACCATGGATATTTTTTCTTTTTTTAAGTAACCATAGACCAGTTCATTAGTCATTAGTCATTAGTCATTAGTCATTAGTCATTATTCATTAGTCTCATTATACTTTTATGGCACTCGTTCTGTTTTTTTTTTTTTTTTTTTTGAAGTCTGTCAGCAGTGGAACGGAAAGTCCGATCAACTTGAAATTTAGACCATCCACAAGCTTCGATGTCGATTGAAGGTGTATAGTTTTGTGGCAAAATCGTTCGAAAAGTTACACCATAGTTACACCATACACTTATCCGACCTACCAGCTTAATTTTCTTCTCTCCCCCTCCTCCAACCTGCCCCCTTTTCACCTTCATATTTCAACCACTCATCGTCTCGATTAGGCAAGTAGCAAAAATATGCGACATAAAACCCAAATGTCATCATCATCCTATTATAACATTGAAACAGGTCCATTACGGATAATTTATGACTATCCGTTGGAAACCTGAAATATTTCGGTGGAAGGGGGGGGGGGGGGGAGACGAACAACATAACAACATTAGCAACAACTTAAAAAACTTAAAAAATTATACGAAATTTTAAATCTTTATGAAATATAGGTAACATTTTGAAATTAACACATAGATATACGTTGTTTTAATAATAATAGCACATAATGGTTATAAGTCTAAGATTTCTCATTAACCCAGTTTCCTCAATTAACCTGCACTGAGTTTAAAAACGAAGCTGTTAAGGAAGCTGCGATCCCCCCCCCCTCCCCTCCCCTCCTTCTCCTAACATTTCCTATTTCCGCACAAGGATGGTTTCCCTCCCCTATTCTTATTTTATAATTAACTTTTTATAATTAATGATACAATTTACTCGTCTAAGAAAATAATTAAGTTTTAAAAGAGAATCTATCGCCAGGTTTCATCTTCGTACGTTATTAAAACACAGTTTCGTGTAGAGCAGTTAAGAATCGCCGGTTGTAAATATTGTTGGGACTATCTTCTCAACAGAAAAGAATTTTTTGAAGATTATTTTGTATTATTTGTTTTAACGACGTATTCGACAATTATGATCGTATGACTTCGGAGAGTGATTGGTGGAAAGAGACAAATATGACAAAGGGGAAGGAAAGGGAAAGGGGAGGATGTGGACTGTCCTTCGTCTGGCTTTTCCATTTCAATCTAGGTCATTTTTCGATCTTCACTCCTAGATACATTCCCTATACTGTGATATACCATTGGACTAGGCTATGTCTACTACTTAAGTCGGGCCAACTTACGAGCAAAGAGTACCTCTAGGTCAAAAACCGCTAAAAAATTTCATTTTTAAATTATATCTCAAGAATGTACTTCGAAGTCGAAAGTCTTAATCAACAGCGCACTGTGGTTTAGTAAGCCCTCCATACTGAATGCTATAAGTTGTGTTTTACATTATGATCAGTATGGTTTTTATTTATAATTCATTTTAGTACTAATTATCGATTTAATGATCCAAATAACTATAACGCTAATGGTTATAATAGTTCATTCTGTCTGTAGGGCTTGCCAAAACACAGTGCGCTGTTGATACAGATTTTAGATTTTGATTAGCATTCTTGAGATATAATTAAAAAATGAAAGTTTTCTGCGGTTTTGGACGTAGAGGTACCCTTTCCTCAGAGGCATTTCCTTAGGACAACCCTGTTACAGAGTATTTTTGTATCGTGTGCGCATTTTAGAAAATATCCGCATGGTATGATTATACCTTGTTGTCCTCTAGAGATGTTTCATCAGGAGCAGGCTACGTTCCACGGTACCGTGTACGCCCTACCCTATTCCCCTACTCTCAATCATTAGCCTAGCTTGGAAGCATTTGTCAAACGCTAAGCCTCACTTGAAGGGGAACAAGACTCGAGTAGGGGCGGTGGAGGGGAGAGGAGGGGGGGGGCAAACTGGGGTGTGGATTACTAACGTGCGACCACTTGAACTTAGGGCAAACAGTTATTACATCTCTTTGTTTGGTGATTTTATTGGCTGGTTGGTACACATGGTGTAACTCAAGAATAGACCTCGGTACTTGAAAATGTTTTCAGTTATTATTTTTATAAAATATGTATTTTAATGATAAAAATATAATCCATACATTTGGCTAAGATTTTGACAATAGTTTGGCCCTCAAAATTGTTCAAAGTATGTTTTTGAGCTTTACATTAAACGAAGTAACTTATTACAATGGACGCGCATAAATTAACAGACTAGCTAAAAACACTGTAAAATAAGTTATGTGTTGTTAATTTCTAACACGTTCACAGATAAAACATAACGAATGGTTTACGTAGTTATATTTTATAGTTATATTATATTATATGGTTATATTAACACTAGTAGAAACAATTGTCGTTAAATGATATAAGTAGCGATAAGTTTTTTAAGCGTTCTATGTTCTAATTGCTAAATCGGTGGACATGTACATTTTAAAACGCTACAAAATGCTAATTTTTCACAAAAATAAGGTGCTCCCATTCCTACTGAGATTAAGATAAGAATTGCATTCTTACCCTTTTTGTGTGGTTACAACTGAATTGATTTAAAATATCTGCACATAATTTTCCATTATAACTGCACGAAAAAGAATATTCAAGATTTCGATGGTATTTTTTTTTTTAAAAATTATTAATGCTTCATCTAGAGAAAATGAATCCTAAAAAGACGTATCCCTAAATATAAGCGGACACTGTTGCTATGGTGATAAATGCATAGTCATAGACCTCCAAGTTCTCACGGGAATGTACTATGTAGGAAGCATCATCTCATATTACAGTGTTCGGTTACAATAGAGAGCAAGAGAGAGATGGAGCAAGAGAGAGAGAAAGAGAGAGAGAGAGAGAGATACCAGTGTGATAAATTGAAACATCAACTAAGCTGCAGTTAATCCGTTTAAGATGGGTGCACACAAAATGCTAATGCTCTACACATAAGAGATACCGCGTCAAGACTTTATGGTTTACGTACAAGGAGATTTCTCACACATCATAGTTATTGTTATTAATTCTTGGCTGTCGGGTGTCGCCGCGTCCGTTGTTGATTTAAACCTGACGTTTCGAACTAATAGGGAACACACGTATGAAAAATGTAATTGATTTTTAAATACCTTGTCTCTCATTTAATAATTTTGTGTCTTTGAATTTTGAAAAACGGATCAGTCTATGCCTCAAAACAATTGGTTTAGTAACGGTAAATAAAAGGGCGCGAAAAACTAGCCTCCGCCATGTAGAGTGGATTTGACGTCATGGTTTTGTACTGTGTACGCTCACCGCCTCAGCGATTGGTCTGTTACGCCACGTCTACAGAATCATTGCGTCACAGCCACCTGTACGCGTTTCAGATCCCCGAGTTTAAACTTCAATAAATGCGACCACATTAAACCTATTTAAAAATTTCTTTTTTACTTAGGACTTGCATTAATATACTTTTTGTATCTGATACTATTAAACTAAGTGTTTGGTTTTACAAAAAAATCGTACGCGTGTTGCCTATTCTACAGAGAACTTTAAGAGACAGTCAGTGTGAGAACCTACTCCATCCAGCTCTATAGTTGTCCCAAGACTACCTTACACATGCTTTCGTCACAGGTGACTGGTTCGTAGCCAATCAACGATCGGTATTGGCGCTGGTGTGTCTCGGGCGGTTCGCTGGTTGGCTACGACTGCCCCGGATGTGACGAAAGCAGGTGTAAAGTAATCTTGGGTCCACTATAACCAGTCACTGTACCCCACACTGCTGTGTATTTCTCTACATATGAACATCCCGTGAATTATAGTTGTTATAGGTTTCAAAAGCTATTTGTAGATATTTCAATATCCCATAGGTTTCAAAAGCTATAGCTTTCTTGCTTAGCTTTTGTTTACCTATTTTAATATACCTGTTTTCAACACACGTCGAATCATCATATAGCCATCAGTATTCTTGGGCATTAAGAGTTGTCAGCTCTTTCATCTTCTATTTCTTCCTATTTTTTGCTTTTTCCTATACTAGTTGACACAATATATTTTTATATATTCAAGCTTGTTCCTATGTCATTGTGTTAGTTGTTTTTCTTTTTATTGATATTACTTTGACTTACTGTTTGCTGTATCATATTGCACTCGTGGGGCAGTAGCCCCGTTGCAAATAAACAATACTACTAATACTACTATTTATTTGCAATAATATCGTTATTGATGTGTCGAGAACTGATTGGGAGTTATCTAACAGTGGTGTCAGACCGGGGGACCGGGATGGGGGTGTTTTTATATCTTGCCCCCAGTGGTGTATTCGAGCCTAGGCGGGCTTAGGCGCCACCTAGGCACTTTTACTTAGAGGCTAGGCTATCCTAGGCACTTTTCACAGCATTGTTGTTTAAATTCCAAGAACCCATGTATAGTATTCACAATATCTTTATTTGAGAAAAATATGTTACCTAAACATCTTCTTCATGTATTCAGGTTTAAAAGTCTGTAAAATCTTTTTCCGGCCACTTAAAACAATCGCCATCGCCCCCCCACCCCGTGCACACGTAAATTCGACCACCTAGGCACTTTATATTTTAGGAATACACAACTGTTTACACTCTTTTGTAAAGGAGGGAGAGGAGTGGGGGGGGGGGGGGATTTCTCTAATAATGCCTCCTAGTATCAATTAGCAGTTAGATGGTATGAATAGTAGAGAAATAGAAAATTAAGTTGGCATCATTGGACATTGAGCTATGTCGTAAGCATGAGGTCAGGCCAACTTTAATAGAGTCTTAGCATGATTTAGTCCTAAGCACAGAGATGAGAGTAAGTTTCCCCTCCCCTCCACCCCTCCCCTCCTCTCGTTCCCCCTCTCCTTAGAAACATATACTTCCGACGTGCGTAGGAGACGGGAGAATGACGGGAACAAGTGGGGACATTTAAAAAACGTGAAATATAAGCTTGGCAGACGCTTCCTGGTATTATTTATGAACAAGTCTTGGTGGCGCAACACCCACCCCTCGCCAGACAACTGTTTTGGAAAGGAGGCCATTGATTTATGTGCACACATTTAATATATATGGTTTACTACGGAAGCTTCGTTGGTCGCAATACGTAAACATAACTTGGTATTATTATTTTTTCGTATATTTAGTATTTACTAATCAAGTAAGGTTATTGCAAAAATTTAATATTTGTACGGTAATGAAAGAAACGTTAATTATTTTCAAAATTCAAAAATGTGTATTATTATTTTCAAGCATTCCCACGTAGATAGATAACGATGACATTCCTGTACAAGTAGGTAAATATTTATAATAATACCGCTTCTAGTTTAAGCGGGCGATATTATCAGTACATAGGGCATTAGAATGAGATGCAATTAGATTTAGGTTGATAGTTATCACATGCGTCAGTTCACTAGTATACGTAATCCGTGACGACAACACCTTGCAAGTTAATTTGACGCGACTATAGTTGTGGAGAGTAGTAGTAGTTGTAGTAGTGATAGTGGTGTGGTGGTGGTGGTAGCGGTAGTTGTAGAGGTGAAGTAGTAGAAGTTGTAGTTAAGGTCTCTCACACCAAGAAATAAGATAGTATCAGGACCACCCACATTTAGTTTCCAACTTAACAAGCGCGACTCACTAACGTTTTTCCCGATTACCTAGTACCATTTGGTTGCGTTAAGTTTTTTTACGGTAACGCACAAGAAAACGTGCAAGCAGGTTTCCGTCAAAAAACTTAACGCAACCAAATTGTACTAGATGATCGGGAAAACCGTTAGTGATTCGCACTTGTTAAGTTGGAAACTAATTGTGGGCGGTCCTGACTCTCCTGACACTATCTTACTTCTTGGTGTGAGAGACCTTTAGCAGTAGCAGTAGCGTGGTTGTCCTACGACGCGACGGGACTATGACGTCACGAGTCTAGTCGGCCCTGCTGACACATATCTCGCCGCGTCATCGATTTGTTTACATCCACTCGGACTTTGTCGTTTGAATGTGCGGCCTCCGGCTCTCTACTTTACATATAGTCTCGTCGCATTAACTTGCAAGGTGTGGTCGTCACGGATTATGTAATAGTGAAGTGACGCGTGTGACAACTACAAACCTATATCTAGTTGCATCCCGTTCTCTTGCCTAAAGCATTAAAAAAAATGTATACATTTATAATTTACGACAGTGTATTGGTTGTGCTTTAAAATTCCAACCACAGCGGGCGAAAGTAATAATGAGGCACGTACACTAGCTGTACTCAACGGAATACCGCATTTTACGAATGCATTAAAGAACGCCAGTTATTCATAGTTCCCACGTGACGTCACAGCGGCCATGATTGCGACACAGTTGATGAGCACCTATCCTAAATCATTAGCAAATACCATTTAAATTTAATAAATAAATCTAGCTTAGAATAAAAAAAAACTAAGCATAAGTATTACAAAAATTAAAAATTACGACATACAACAATTTAATTTTTTAAAAAGGCTGAACTTTGAAAAACTAAGTATTCATGTGTTCTATCACAACAGCCTTCAATTGTTTCTCCATGGCAACGTCAAAGTTTGATCACAAATGTGGCCGCCACGCGCAAAGATATGACGTACGTGCAACCTATGAATATGTTAATTTGCTTTGAAACAACGTGCATAACATGGACGGTAGATAAGAGTAAAATATGTTCGAGAAATTAACAATTCCATATAGTACAACACAACGTAGGTATATTTTCATAATTATAAATTGCTTTTCATGTCTCTCAGAAAAGTTTTCGACTAAAAACCGCGCCACATGAAATTTTTTTACCAAAGCAAAATCTTGAACCCTACCACGCGACCCTCATTAAATCCCAATCAGACCCATAATGCATCTCATCAATAGGCGTTAAGTGCGACAAGCATTGATAACGTGGCTGCCTTAGACACCATCACAACTACCTCCCCCCCCCCCCCGCTAACTCTCTGGTTATTAATGACCCGGTAGACGATCAACCTTTAAAAAACCCACCCTGTTAATTCCAGCTCGATAAAATTTTCACACAAGTCTTTTATGAATGTACTTTTGCCTCTATAAAGTAATATCGTGTTCATGATTGATAGGTCTTTGGATTATTTCGTTACTTTGCCTTGTTTATGTCCGTGGCCAAATATTATCATATAGGCCTAGAATTGCGCTCGCGAAACAAAACGATTAATCATGTGAACGAATTCATCAAGTTCCTCAAGTGTAGGTTGGCACAATGGAATAAATTTTCTACGTTAATGTTTTAATTTTGTTGTGTTTTGTGGTTTATTTCTATTAGTTTGTGTAGCCAGGGTGGAGTAATTGAACATAATTAGGTTATAACTGTGGTTTGATTGGTTGATTTGATACCTATGGGGGTTTTGAGATTATTATGAATTTGTGTATAAACACAAATATAATGGTTTTGATATCAATGCAATAATTTAAAAATTTTCTTTCCTGTAATTACATAGTAGTATTGTAGTAATTGAACATAATTATGTTAAACCTTTGGTTTGGTTAGTACCTATGGGGGTTTTGAGATTATTATGAATTTGAGTATTCAAACAAATCTAGTGGTTTTGATTTCAATGTAATAATTTTAAAGTGTTGCTTTCCATCATTGAAAATCAGTTTTAAAACTGATTATGCTTATGGACATTAGATAAAAATGTGTAGATAGATTTATGGATGGATACATCGTTCTGATGAATCGATTTAATGAATACGTGTTGAATCAGTTCATTTGATGTTGAATTAATTAATGAACGAACTAATTAATGAATTAACTAAATGAAATGGATGAAGAACCACAACATTCCTCCTTTTCAAAGTCAGCACAATGGAGACGAGATAAAGCTATATATTTAGCTATATATTATAGCTCTTGCTATATCTGATAGCTTTAGCTATTGCCTTATAGATTTAACTAGAATCACAGATACTCCTTGATCCTCGCTAACTTCTACCGTCTCTTATATTTGTTTCTGTATGCCTAGAGTGTTTATGAAAACGACTATGCAGTATACATCATTTTATTTATAAACCACAAAAATTGTAGCTAGCCACGATACAAAAGAAATTCTCAGTTTTGCTTTTCATTAGTAATAACAACGATGAAACACACATTTGAACATTTGCTTTTTATTAGTAATAACAAAAACAAAACAAACACTTGAACATCGCCATACCGAAATAAAACCTTGAGTAGTTTTTCTTATTTTTTTCGTTATCTTCAAAGAATGTCTCTGTAACATTATTATTATTATTATTATTATTATTTATTTTCAACATGTTAAGAAGGAATACAAGTATACAATACAATATATCGGTCAAAACACGCTGATGGTATATAAAAGTCGCTGGTGATTATTATAAAAGTCCCCCCCCCCCCCCCCCCCACCATGAAGAGAACTTCACCCTTCACCGTCCAAATTGAGTAGTGACGTCATCTCTTTATAAATGTCCACATGAAATCGATCTTCGTATATACATAGCTACTCTGAATCCGGAAATTAAGTTGTCTGTGAGGTTTGCTAGTAGCGTTGAGTGAGTAATATAGGGTAGAGTAGCAACGCAATCGGCAGTTTGTCTACCGCCTCTTACTGCCAAACACACTTGTGTCGGTTATGGTGGGTTTATATAACTGACTAGTGATAAAGGATTAGCGACTTAGAGCGCGTTCAAAAAACTGACTAGCCGCAACAGGCTTCTCTCATTGGCCGACAGTGAGAATACTGCTCTCCGATTGGCTGTGACTAAGGACTTGACCAAGGAGTTGAGATATCTTCAACTTCTAAGTCAAGTCAAGACAAACCTTAGTCACAGCCAATCGGCGAGCAGTATTCTCACTGTCGGCCAATGAGAGACGCCTGTTGCGGCTTTATGTAAACCCGCCACTAGTAGTAGGGGTTCGCCAAGCGACGCGATGACGGAGCCTGATTGGTCGGCTACTTTTCACCGAAGATATACGAAGACGGCCGAAAACTCCGTCATCGCGTCTCTTGGCGAACTTCTACTAACCGAGTCCGACTAAAGTATTATGGGCAGCATAAGGCGGTAGACAAACTGCCGATTGCGTTGCGGCTCTACCCTATATTACTCACTCAACGGTAAGACGCGGTAGACAAACTGCCGATTGCGTTGCGACTCTACCCTATATTACTCACTCAACGGTAAGACGAACTGCCGATTGCGTTGGGACTCTACTCACAAGCCTTTACACCGGTGAGCTGTGAATAGCGTGTTGGATATCAAAGCAAGGCGCAGACCCAGTAACTGCCTAGAGATGTTTACAATGTATACATGAATGTATGTTTGTATGGAGTAGCTGATAGCTCTATACACAAGTGTCTACATTTAACATATAAGTCTAACAAGTTTAACGCAAAGTTTATCATACGTTTTACATATAAATTTAATATAAGTTTAACATTTAAGTAGAGTGGTTTGTGCTATAAAGTGATTTTTACTTTTCTTAATTCCACATTTTATTTTAGTGTGCCGGTATTTATGTTGTCAAATTAGTATGTCATGTCTTATACATCTATTTATGTGTATATATGTAGATACATTAATTTTTTTTATAGTCTACCTACTCAACTACAAGAACTGACTTTCGGTGGACAACATTTATACAATTCATTATGTGCTTCGTTGCTATGATGGTTTCAAAGCCACAGTTTTACACGCTTCTAGATTCAAGGAGCGCTTCAAAGTTTAAAAAACCCAGCCTGAATCGAGAATCGAACTCTGTACCCTCTATATATTGCAACCCACTATATAGACCAGCGATCTACAATATTTTACTGTCAATTTCTTTATTTACCAATTTAAATGTTATGTTTTCTTTTTATTGTTTGTGTTATTTTTATAGCTCATAGTTTTTATATTGTTTTTTATTGTATGTATTTATAGTCCGAAAGCCGAGCGAGCGGTCACCCATCCACCTCCACTCAGTTAGCTGCGCGGTATCTTAACCTTGACATAGGTAACCTTTAACCGACAACCCCTCCACAACGCGCGAGAATGGAATCGTCCATCTCAACTCAAGTAATAAAGATTCATCTTACCACCGCGAGAGTGTGTAATATACGATATAAATAATAAATGTAAACGATATAACATTTACGATGTATAAAAGATGGGCTATATCCGGCTTTATGGCTGCGTTATGGTCGGATGGTACTTCTGCACGGTATATATAGTTGCCCCAACGAAAGTATTCCGATGCTTACGACACAGCCGAGTCCAAGGTGACAACTTAATATCATATTATCATATAATATCATATCCAGTGGTTAGCATCCCTGCTTCCAATGCAGAAGGTCCCGGGTTCAAATCCCGCTTCAGGCAGAGTTTTTTAACTTCTAATATGGATTCAATTCCATTACTTCTTGGCTTAGGAATAGGTATACGGTGACTTTGGAGCCGTCCTAGCAACGAAGCACTCAATAAATTCAAAGTTGTTCTGAATTGACCTTGTTGATTCTGACATTTGTCCGCAGGTGTTCGCACTGTCCAATCACTGATTCATATTTTTCGTATTTGAAATATCGATCTTTGATTGGTTATCGCTCACTCGTCGATGGTGTTCGGAGCCTACCTGGTTGGTTTAGTCACTTTAAATTAAAGTCCCCCACTGCAAATCAGTTTAGTTACTGAGTGGATAGACTCTAAATGTGAATTTATTTATTTATTTACTTCGCTAATTCCTACCATGTAATCTAAACAGGTCCATTGGGGATCATTAAAAACCTTCCGTTGGTTACCTGTAACGGTGGGTGGGGCCAAACCGCCTATGCACACGACTAAGCCGAATTGTGCATTCACGAATGTGTGAAAGAACGGCAGGTATCTGTTGATTTTCTTTCTTTTTCAACATTTTATATTACACACCTAAAGGTCTATAAACAAATAAAATTCACATCACATTTAACACAAAACAACTTATAAAACGACAAAGAACTTAACAAACAAAAGTTAGATATTAATTTAAGACTTTGGGCACGTTTACCCCAGTGGCTTTCTAGTGAAGGCTGCAGAGAAGGTTTTGTAACTTGCATGTTTGAGCGAATTGCAGCAATTCAAACAGATTTTATTACTGGAATAAAGTTGGCAATTTATCGTCCGAGAGATTGGCTTCTATAGTGAAGCTTATGAGCCAAACCCACGCACATCTCTGTATAGGTAGGTCACTTTAGTTTACACATGCAAAACTGGCACGTGAAGGAATGTCTTTACTCATGCTAAAACTGTATAGTTTTTCACAAATATGATGCATATTTTTAACTGGAATCTTTTTTTAAAAACAATTTTTGTATTTAAATCTGATCTGTGTGATTTTTTCGAGCTAAGTTAGATTTTAATCGATTCGCGAATTAAATCACGAATCAGCCGAAAAACAAATTGCAAACAAAAAATAACTGATTAAAAACGCCAAGCAAAATCAAGACGTCGTTTGCCTCTATTTTATATGCGCAAACTAGGGTTTTCATGCAAAACCAAGCGTTTGTAACCCGCTTTGCAATAAACCAAAGAAACTAGGAGTAACTCTGCTCCAAGTTTTCACTTGTTTGAACATGCAAGCAGTTTCCAGTCACACGCGAACCGTCTGGAAGAACTTCAAAGTCGAAAGTTGCGATGCGCGACACAACTTAACGTATGGTCAAAACATAAACTGCTGAATATAAGTTAAACTAGTCCTAATGAAGTAGTCTCTTACTTATACCGACCTCAGATTATTATCTACAAGTTATTTCATGCACGGTGTTTCAAAGAAAATTAACACATTTCCATGGCGTTCTTTCACACATTCATGAAGGTAATCTTCTGCATAGTTGAGTACACGTCTTATATTTGGTCATGCACGTTGTGTTAGAAATTGACAGAGAAACAACCCAATGCCAAGTTTGATTTCACCTTAAACTGATGAATGTAATAGTCCCAATGAACTACCCTTATAGTTTCATACCGGTCTGCCCTCGGACACTTATATACAACTTTTTTTATGCACGGTGTTTCAAAGAAAATTAACACATTTACATGGCGTTACTTCACACATTCTTGAATTAAGTCTTCTGCATAGTATAGTTCTCTTACAACAACTTCGGTGATGCTTTCGTCATCAATCAATGACGTGTTTACGGTCTCGGCCAACCCGAGCAGGTATTTGAATTAGCCACGGCCGCTGGTAGGCTGCCGCTCACCCACCCGTGACGGAAGCATTACCGAAGATGTTGTACGACGAGTATAGAGTGCACAAGAGCGCAAGCATTATATTTTGTCATGCACGTTGTGTTAGGAATTTACAGAGATCAAACCCAATGTTACCCAATGTTCTTGTTACCCTTACAGAATCGCAGAACAGGAGGGACAATTCTCGCTCTATACTGCGGTGCCGTAAACCTAAGTATGATACTATAGATAGTAACGTTGGGGTAAACTTTATCTTGGCTTATCCGGAGCGCTTATTAAAATCTTACTTTGTCTCTCTTATTTTCCCCCTGCAACTTCCTTTCAATCGTATTCGTTAGCTTTCTTTCACGCCTCAAGATATATTCAACGAAAAGATGTCTCCGATTCATTCAACTTCTCCAAGAATCCGAGTATGCAATCTCCGTGCCAAAAATATCATGTAACACTTTTCAATTTTTAAACAATAACAATGTGTCAACCACCACAACCATTAATAACATTTAAAAATATTCAACAAACATACAACACATTATAATATAGACTAATTGCCTTAAAACAATGTAGAACATAGAAAAAAATACCATCACATTTTTTGAAAAACATTTCTACACGGAAAAAAATAATTATTTGGCGTTACAGCTAGCGAAACATGTGTGAACCTATTAACTCCACTGCAACCACACATACTGACAACCAATCCATCGTCATTCATAACAATTTGTATCTTGTCTCGTCGTCATTCCGTCATCGTCACAAGTCAGCCAACCAAACGATCCGTCTAAAAAAAAAAAAAAAAAAATCTAAAAAAAAAAACACCTCACTTCATCACTAACTAGACTGTTTATATCTGGAGACGTGGCTATACGTAACATGTGTTCGCGCAGAAAGTGTTTAAATAATAGGGTTTTGGCACTTGCTCTACGTCCTATAGGAAGAACTTGGCACACTAGTGTAGTTGTCGCGCCCCCCCCCCCCCAAAAAAACAGTTGTGACAACTCATAACTGTAGCTAGCTGGCTGGCTGT
This sequence comes from Isoperla grammatica, assembly GCA_945910005.1. NCBI lineage: Eukaryota > Metazoa > Arthropoda > Insecta > Plecoptera > Perlodidae > Isoperla > Isoperla grammatica. The sequence goes on from OX246747.1 coordinate 31,897,341, forward strand.
CGACTTGAGTCGTTCATTCAGTCATTCAGTCACTGTGACGATGGAGTTCCGCTCTGTGACCGCTCACACCTAGCTGAGCTATTTAGAGAGCTGAGAAAAAAGGAATAGAGATTTTTAAAAATAGTCTTCTTGTATAGTGTATAACAAGTCCTTTCGAATTAGAGCCTACTGAGTCAACTCTCAATACTCACGATGTGTAAATTATCGTCACTTAAAAAGTAGAGCCAGTATTTTCAGGGCTAAATAAAAATAATATTAGTATTAATAAAATTAAAATGGTCCCCTTGAATAGTGAAAGTATTACAAGAGTCCTTTAGAATTAGAGCCTCGTGTGTTACGAAGGAGTCAATTCTCTCAGTACCCACGATATGTGAGAAATTCTCGTAGAAATCCCTGTTATAGGATGCACACCATCTTTACCTGGTATACCCCTGACTAACTAGGTATTAAAGGGTGTTTGGATAGTTTGGAAGGAATTTCCGAGGGCTGATAGTAGAACTCGATCCCAGCATTCGCTTTAACGACTGAGGAAAACGTCGGAGAAAACCTTCAGTCAGGACTGCCGGTGGCCGGAATCGAACCGGCGACCTTCCGAATTATAGTCTCGCGTCTTACCTCTATCGGTCATGATATGTATATTATCGTTACTTAAAAATTAGATCACAGTCACTATTATAAAGACTAAATACAAGTTTAAGTTAAACTTGGAAGCAGTGGTGTATTCCTAAAATATTAAGTACCTAGGCGGTCGAATTTACGTGTGCACGGGATGGGGGGGGGGGGGGCGATGGCGATTGTTTTAAGTGTCTGGAAAAAGATTTTACACAAATTAAACCTGAATACATGAAGACGTTGAGGTAACATATTTTCTCCCAATTAAAGATATTGTGAATACTACATGGGTTCTTGAAATTTAAACAACAGTACTGTGAAAAAGCGCCTAGGCTAGCCTAGCCTCCAAATAAAAGTGCCTAGGCGGCGCCTTAGCCCGCCTAGGCTCGATTACATCACTACTTCGAAGTATGTAAATACTTGTTGTAAACTAACCGTTTAAAAGTTACAAAGTTAACTTTTACGATCTTGAAGTGCTTGTTTGAATGAATGTTCTTGAATACTAAATAACGTCTTCTGGCAAGATTGAACTTGACTTTGATACTGCAATAGTTGCAGTTTCGTCATGGCCAGTGTTTGAGATGCAAAACTCTCAAAACTGGGCCAGAAATTCTGCGGGAACATTCACAGCTTCTCATTCTTTCAAATTTCAATGAAAGCTGCTTAAAATATTAATTTCTGGTTGTGGACAAGGTGAAACAATTGAATGGATAGGTTTTATTGGGACACCTTATGTGACATAATAATAAAGTGTGACAAATACACATAAGTACAAGATACTTAAGTGCTTAATAAAAGTATAAGGTTTCTCACATATCGACTCCACATAAATTTATACTTGTTACTTAAGGCTATATGCCCACCTACCAATTGAAGAACTACTGATTAAATATGTTTAAATTGTCCCAAATGTAAATCAAAATATATCGTCCTGTAGAGAATTTAATACTGTTTCTTATGAATGTTTCTTTGTTCCAATCAACATTTCCGTTTTTAAGATGTTCTTGATTACCTTCTGTAACGTGGTGTCCCCTTTCACACCTAATTATGAACGTCTGCAAAACGAAACAATTTTATTGGAATAAAATACCATTCATAAGAAAGAACTTTTAATTCTCTATCGAATGACATATTTTGATGTTCTTTTGGGACAATTTAATACCATTTTAAAGCAATTTTAATAGACTGAAATCGGGAGTTCTGCAAGGTATAGTTGCCCCAAAGAAAGTATTCTGACGCTTACGACACAGCCGAGTCCAAGGTGACAACTCAATTTCCTACTTCGTCGCTAATTCCTACCATCTAATCTAAACAGGTCCGTTGGGGATAATTTAAGACCTTTCGTTGGTTACCTGTAACGGTGGGTGTGGCCAAACTGCCTGTGCACTCGACTAAGCCCACCACAATGCATTTAGGAATGTGTGAAAGAACGCAAGGTATCTCTTGATTTTCTTTCAAAAGGGGCAGTAAACAATGACCTGAGATCGATATGCGAATACTTTCTTTGGGACTAGTTTACAAGTGAACATACAGTCAAATGTTTGCCGGGATATGGTATAGATTGCTAAGTGATTATGAAAGAGTGATCTGTCCTCATCTGCTTAAAATGTTCCCCTTCTCGCCGTTCGCGAGATCTGATCTCGTCTACTCTAGGAAGTCACGTACAAATGTTTACAAACATTCCGTGTGAGATACCAACAATAACACTTGGAGAGAACTCGGTGCTTTGACGTGTTTACTGATGCAACATGCTATGTGTATTCTGAGCTTTGTTCGCCTGTTTTACACTCTTTACACTGGGGTGTAAATTAAGTTGCATTCTAAAGAAAATCTCGAAAGAAAATTAAGTCCACGAAAACATACACCACAACATAATTTTATCGATCTATGTATTTATATACTATATTTCGAGAACTGACCAGCTTGTTTCAACACCTAGTGAGTTGTATTTTTATCTTTTAGAAATTCATTACAAAATCATAAGTATTTTTTAAATGGTTTTTATATTTTTTTTTTTAAATTCCACAAGCACGCTCATCTGTCAACTCGGAGCGTTTTTCTAATGTTCTTATTTAGATATTAAGTTCTCCTACCATATTCTGCGTGGTAGACTGTCCAAGACTGTATTTTCAATAATTCTACATTGTTGTATTCTATGGGTTGCAACTCAATTTCCTTTGCTTCACCCGTGTTAGAACGTATTGCAACGTAAATTTAAGAAAACTTAAAGTTAAAGTTAGAATTCCTTTGCATTCTGGGTTGCTGCCAATAAATTATCCAAGAAAATACGACTTACCGAGTGTATAAAAGCGAATTTTAATACCACGCTAAATTTAAACCTGCACCCTCACTGCAAACGTATAAATAACGAACTTAAAACCCTCGCCAAATAACAGTGAGTCGATCTCCCTACAAAGACCCAAGACAGGTCGTATGTTTGTCGAGTTTGAATCATCACACCTTTCACTTACGATTCTCTTTCCTTTCAATCTCTTTGTCTGTTCTTCAATCTCCATCGTAAACGAATATTCCAAACAGTCGGGTGCTCGACTCGTGAAGATGTCACACTCGACCCCGACTTCCATCAGTCTCACTTCGGGCGGGCGGAGGATTCCCTTCTCTTTGAGATGAACATTTTCTACCCCAATCGTCTCCAAATTGAGAGAGATACGTTCCATTGACTGTGCAGCCTCGTAGAGGGACAAATAACTGGGAAACGCGTTGTAAATGTGAAGGGTGGGGGGGGGGGGGGGGGGGGGGGGGGGGGGGGGGGGGGGGGGGAGCGGGGGGGGGGGGTGATATCTTAAAAGTGCTTCAAGGTATAAGGCACTAGCAACACCAAAAGACAACAATGAAACAAATGAATTGAATCGATGGACAAACAACAAGCTGTCAAAAAATAATTTCGTCTGATTTTGGAAAACAAAACAAAAAACAAACAAATACACATACCAAACTTTCACTTAGTCGTTGTCTACCATTAACGTTTTAAGTGGCGAGCAGTTACTATTGCTATACACTTGTTTTTATTTGTCTGGTTGCAATTTTATTATTTTGACAGCCGATGGTTTGTCCATCAGTTCCATTCCTTTGTTCCATTGTTGTCTTTCGGTGTTGCTAGGGCCCTATTGATTAGTTATTTCGAAAGCACAATATATTTCTTTAAATTTACTTTTTTAATATTTTATAGGCTATAGCGTTCTCTGTGTATTATAAATAAAATGAATAAATACATTCGTATTTATAGAGTCTACCCACTCAGTAACAAGACCGTTTTCAGTGGGGGACATAATTACAAAAAAAACGTTAATTTTGCATGGTTTTTCACAGTGAGACTACCCTTTCTCGTCAAATCAATATGGTTATTCCATGAAACAGCTTGCCGAACGCCCTTAAAAACTGTCAAGTAAGCCATTTTCCTTCCATGTGCAAGAAGCACATGTAGCAAACTTTTAAACTTGTCACGTGTTAGTTTAGTTTAGTTTTAGTTTAGTTTTGGTTTAGTTTAGTTTAATTGAAGTGTTAGAAGTATTTAATGCGTTTAGAAGGCTCTTCGCGGCACAAGATTTCTTATGATTTTAGCATAATGTTTGCTAGCGCCGACGCCGTTTTTTTTGTCAAGAGACTTTTAATTTTTTTTGTGATGACAAGAATTGACAATTAATAATAATAATAATAATAATAATAATAATAATAATAATAATAATAATAATAATAATAATAATAATAATAATAATAATAATAATAATAATAATAATAATAATAATAATAATAACAATAATAATAATAATAATAATAATAATAATAATAATAATAATAATAATAATAATAATAATAATAATAATAATAATAATAATAATAATAATAATAATAATAATAATAATAATAATGATAATAATTGAAACTAACAAAATTCCAAAGGTAGTGATTTCTGCGAAAAAACTCCCACGCGTTCCAACAAGACAGAATAAAAAGTACTAGATGTTATTGCGGTGAGTAGTATAGGCGAGGTGTGAGGGCGCAGTGGACTGGAATCAATAAGACACAGCCTGGCTCCTCTGTGTGAGGCAGCTGGGATTAGAACCCGCTTGCAGGAATCCGAACCCGAAACCTTGTTTAACGACGTACTCGACAACTATGTTCATATGACGTCGGGGGATGTTTGGAGGAAGAAGACAAGTATAGGACGTGGACTGGCTTTCGTCTGGCTTCTCTCCCTCGACCTGTCCGGCTAAGATAACCCTAACAGAAGTATGCGCTTCCGCCGGCCTAGCTCTCGGGATCAACTATTCGCAAACCTGCCCACCACGATAAGTTAGCAGCCCCTGGACAATATACAATCCAACTCATATAGTGATTTCTAACTCTTTAATGGCGCTCCACATTGCATTAAAATTGTCACAAAAATATGAAAACTATGTGATTCCCTAGATAATTAAATGCTCCATTTTACGAATGTTGTTAAATTTCAATAAGAATGTGTATATATATAAAAAGTGATAGCAATGGACGTGGGAAGAAGAAATGCAACTTGGGAAGAGGTCAATCAGGAACGATGGTGGGAAGATAGAAAAGTATGGACAGAATTTGTAGAAAGAGCAGAGGAAGAAGAAAGTGAAGAGGAGGAGCCAGAGGAAGTTAACATGAGGGAAGCGTCAGGCATGGCCAGCCGGCTTCGATGTATCTAGGGGCCAGAATATGATGGGAGTAATTTCCTATCCCCTACCCGACTTCGTTGTTGGACACACGGAGCAGATATAAAAAAAAAATAAAAAAAAATAAAAATAAAACGATTGATTTTAATTTGAATATCATAAATATCGGTTTTCCTTTCACAAAATGGCCGGTAAAATAGCTCATCCTTCATTTGCTCTAAATATGTATTGAATGCGTGTTTTCGTCGCACTAAATGGCGTCCCTCATCCTGCAACGAACGCGTGTGTAGTGAATGCTCATCGCGCAACGTGGACCGCACCCATATTAAATGCCAGGCCAAGCAGTCAGTGTACAAGCTAGCCGAGATATATCGCCGTGAGCGCAATCTACAAAGTTTTGGGTGCAATGTAGTGAGCAGTGAGATATTGCCGTGTTGGTTTCCATCCACATGTACATGAGGCGCCCCCCCCTCCCCCCTCTCCCCCCCCTAACTCGACGGACGGATTTCCTCTTCTCTGCTTTTATAATTTAAATCGATAAATCAACGATTTAGGCAGCTTTGGTTGGTGGAAAACGAGGTCGAGCTTAGTTCCTGACTTCTTATACGATGGCCGAATATGGAATGTCCAATTTTAGGACTGGCACAATATAGAAGTCCATACAGTACCGAAACTGAAGAAAATTTTCTTTTTAAATGACATGCGTGCACAGGTCCTATGAGAGAGAGCCGATCAAGTAGTACTACTACTATAACTTGAGGTAGGGTTTATAATGGTAGGCTAAACAATGTGATATGTCAACTCAATCACCGCTACGCCGCGCTAGTATCGCCGTGCTGCGCAAGGTGACCAATGGAGGAGTTTAATAGATTCTTATAGAGTGATTATAGTACAGTATAACTGTATAATAATCTATACAATACCGGAACTCCTATAGCAAAATACTTTGCTTAAAACTTTACTTTACAAATCGCTTCTATGTGCAGCATTACGTAATTTTCTAATAGCAGCCCGTCAAACAACCATTATTATTTTAAAATGTGCGGTATGTCACGCAAGTTTGTTCATATATGCTTAAATAAGATGTAATTAGGCTTAATTAGAAGGAATCAAATTCAATGAATGTACTCAGGTTATCTTACGAATCGCTACTATGTGTGACATTACGTCGTTTTCGACATTACGTAATTTATAATGTCAGACCGTGAAACTTCCGTAATTATCTCAAACTTTGTGGTATGTCACGCAAGTTTTTATATACATACGTAAAACAGATGTAGTTGGGGGCAATTGGAAGGAATCAAATCAAATGAATATACCCAGGTCCTCTTAGAAATCGCTACTATGTGTGACATTACGTAATTTTCGAATGGCAGGCCGTCAAACTTCCGTAATGATCTCAAAATCTATGGTATGTCACGCAGATTTAATGACATATTCTTAAAGTAGATGTAATTGATATTCAGTAGAAGGAATCAAGTGTAACGAATATACTCAGGTTCTCTTACAAATCGCTACTATGTGAGTATAGACTGAATGAAATATAATTACCATAAGCTTAGTAATTTTGATTATTAAATCGATAATTAGTAATACAATTAATTATAAATAAAAACCATATAGATTATAATGTAAGACACAATTTAGAGTATTCAATATGTAGGGCTCACCGAACCACAGTGCGCTGTTGATTCAGATTTTCGATTTCGAAGTCCATTCTTGAGATATAATTTAAAAATGAAAATTTCGTGTGGTTTTTGACGTAGAGATACACGAATTTTCTAACGTAATTTATAATTATGCGTAGCATCCATAAAATATTTATTTTCAACAAAAAAATCTCAAATAACATTTTAATATCACACGAAAAGTTAGAAGGCGTGAGAGTTTTTATTGCCAACAGTTTTACAGATCACTGCGCGTTTATGTTTTGTTTGCACACGTGTAAAAAACTCCAATTTAAGAGAAGCTTTTTATGGTATTTCGCTCGGCTCGACTCGGCTTGGCGAGCTGTTGCAAAACATAATAAAAACATTCTTTTCTAGACTGGAATATTGTTTAGGCGGTGCGACATTTTTAATTTTTGGAAGGGGTGAAAGAAAGAGAAGTGATTTTTTTAAAGCATTTTCTTTGTACAGTGTATTGCAATGAATCTGTGGTCCTAGGATCCCGCCCACCTTCCTCCATACCTCGAATCGCCGGCTCGGCGGGGTACCCCTCGCGGCTGGCTCGAGCCGGCGATTCGAGGTATGGAGTGAAGTAGGGGAAAGTGGGCGGGATCCTAGGACCACAGATTCATTGCAATGCACGTTAGGCATATTTGGGCTCGTCCGCTTGCCTTTCTATGTGCCTCTCTGCCCCATTTGTCTACTGTGTCTTTTATGCCTACCGGAAAATATCTTCATTTATTGATATTCATATGGACGAGGTATAGAGGAAGGTGATATTGCTGGACACCTTTCACACCAAATTAAGAACATCTGCAAAACAGAAATATTACTGGAATAAAAAAAAACATTAATAAGAAAGAGCATAACATTCTCTATAGGATTTGATTTTTATTTAGGGACAATTTAAAATTATTTAAAATAATTTTAACAGACGAAAATCTGGTGTTTTGCAAGGGAGGTGAACATATCGAGCCTTTTTAGAAAGAAAGAAAAGCATATAGACAAGACGGATCCTTTAAGGATGGACCCTCTGATCCATACCAACGTACACATGCCTCTTAACGCCAAATGCACGTCTGCCACCTCCCCCCTCCCCCCACCCCCACCCCCTTCCACCGCCGCCAGCCGTGTTTTTGCACCGGGACTTGTGGTCGACCGGTTGGTTTCAAGATTTCGAATTCAGGACAAAAAGTGAAGACGTGGCGGGTTGAGAGTTTTGCCCGTCTGCCGTCCAGAGGGGGCGAGCGTAGCCGGGTGGACTCTCTCTGGGGGAGGGGGTAGGGGAGGGGGCCACGATCCGTCATACTCAGACCCCGAGAAACAAAGTGCCCGAGGAAATTTAATGGAAGGAAAATATGGTGGAAAATTCATTCTCTCTCCGGAAAGACGTTAATGTAGTTTTGCTGGCTCAACTATAAGAATGTCGTCCACTCATTAGAGTTATATATTTTGTTGAAAGATGCATGGTCAGCTGGTTCCCATGAACTGTTGAGGCACTCAACGACGGATTAGTTTAGAAGTAACTTTAAGTTGTAGCGATGTAATTCTCGACTCATCGCATCTGCTTTGTGTTAAAATTCCACCTATTTACTAGCTATAACGATTGTATGTATAAAAAACAACCGAGAATACATAAAAAATACATTTAAAAGAGACATTTAGAAAATCGGACCTTTCCTTATAAAGATATCAACATTCTTAGAAAATTCAACATCCGCCATATTGGATTGGCTGCCTTTTCTATTAGCTTCCATTTTGAGATGGCAATCATGGTTTTTAGTCATCCTTATACTGTAGTATGTAAAGGAAAATTAGCTCCCCCCCCCCCCCCCCCTTACATAGAGTATGCCACTGGTTTCCCACTGTTCATGTCTCATCAATTCCAACAGCCCCGCCCCCCCATTCCTTCGGTGCCTTCTTTATTTATTTTCTCCACTATACGGTACTGAAATACACCTAAGTAATGATTTTCTATGGGGAATGAGTTTGGCTTAAGTCTACCTACACTGTAAAGTGGTTCCAACTGTCATTATGTTTAAATGCGCATTTGTTCTTAAATTTTGTTGTCAGAAAAAAGTAGAAAAAAAAAGAGAAGCGTTTATGGTTATACCAATCAAATATCGCTTTATCTTAAAACGTCCAACGTTTCGTCAACTCACCACGCAATAAAGAATGGGCGTTTAACAATAACTGTGTCGGTCTGAGGCTTTCTGCTTCGGTGGACAATATTCGGCTTAGGCCAAGGCAACTTAATCTGAGAAGCGATAGAGAATTTGAGAAGCGGTCTCTGTCTATAGTCTTGCACTGAATAAGCGAGACGACGCTCAAAGGATACGTTCGGCTTGTATGGAAGCCCATTGTGTGTATCTTGCAAGTCAAACTGGTGGTTTCAACAGACATCTAAGACGTTTCTGTAGAACACTGTAATTCCTGTAGAACACTGTAGCATAGATAGCACTGTAGAGGAAGATAGGGAAATACAAGGAAAAAGCTATTGAAGTTTCGAGCTTACTAAAAGTACACAATGATCAAGGTAGTTTCAATGTGGCAGTGAGTTCCTGTGTACAACAAACGACTACACTGCAGCGCTTCGAGCGTTCTGTCTGCTAGAATGCAAGGTCTACTGGATTTACTCCTAGCGGAGTAGCGCGCGCTGTAAGCGATCTAGTTGACCTTGCTAGAATGAACCAAAACATCGATTCCAAAGAAGTCAAATAGACTTTCCAACGACTTTCAAATACCGTAGCAATAGCGAAGCTCTACTTGTCCCTTTCCTCCAAAGAGCCCCCACCCATTCATCGTCTTGATTAGCCAAGTTGCAAAAATATAAGACGTTAAGCCCAAATAATCAATCATCCTATTCAGGTATTTGGTTGTGTATATCCAATATTCAGTGACTGTTGGCTGGATCGCTCGTTATTGATATATCTGGATTTCCCCGTTTACTCACAGATATAATGGGTGATTAGTGAATGACATATTATTTTTTCTTTGTATTCACTTTTGGTCTGGGTACCATTAAGAAAAATTTCTCACAGAAGGATCAGCACGTCAGGCCCAAACACCCCCTTCCCCAATCCCCCCCCCCCCCCCCCACCACCCGATGGCCATTAAAACGAATAGGTCACTTCAATATTCCCTCGAGTCGAAAATTCCACCAATGATTGAGCCAATTGATGCGATAACCTTCGCTTCAAGATACATCGTTAAGAAACATTGGTGCTGCGCATGCCAAAGAATTGAACTAAGGGCCATCAACTCGACTAAGGGCATGCTGCACAACCATTAGGCAAAACCAATTCACAACGTGTTGGTTGAAGATATCGGAAAATGCGAAAACATTTATAAAATATTCAATCATTCTCGAGTACCACCCCTTCCCCTTCCCCCACCCCTTCCCCTCCAATCAATGGGGCGCGGATAATATTGATGAATGAAGGAGAAAGAAACTTGCTCGGGTTTGATTCGTCGGTTTTCCAACTTCTAACGGTGTTTATTTTATGTCGACGGCAACGAAGATGGATCGTTTGAGAAAACCCTTCAGAGGGTCATTATTTTATTGGGTTAGACAATGTTTTTTTACACGACGTCGTCGCACGTTTGTGGATAATTTCTTATGTTTACCGTAGAGCAGATGTGGTGGATGGAGGTGGGTGTCTTTCCTCGTGGTGACCGGTGCCCGCAATAAGGGGTCTTCTTTAGTCATCATCATTATCTCATGTCCTTTCCATCATCATCTTGACTAAATAATACAATACCATTCTGAAGATGCTAGAATTGTTAGTTGAAGCACGAGTGAGTTGTAAATGGCCGTATGCACAATCAATAATTTATAATAATGTTTCGTAGGAATACCCGTTATAGGATGCACACCAGCTTTACATGATGTGCCCCTTTTCAGGTGACTAACTAGGTTATTAGGGTGTTTGGATAGTTGGGAAGGATTGTCCGAGGACTGTTAGTAGGACTCAATCCCAGCATTCGCTTTTAAGACTGAGGAAAACCTTGGGAACAACCTTCAGTCAGGACTGCCGGTGGCCGGAATCGAACCGGCGACCTCCCGAATAGAGTCTCGCGTCTTACCGCTGAGCGCTGAGCTGTCAAGTGTAAAGTTAAGTACAGAATTTGTTGCTATGGAATTGTTTTATTACATGCTATTCTCTATAAGAAGAACAAACTCCCTAGCAACCATAAACAAATCACATACTTAACTCGACTCTGCATGAAAGTAAACTTGATTTTAATAGCTTTGAAAGGGCAGTTGAAGGAAAGACAATGGACTGGTATAAAAAGGTACAGGATTCACATTTCTGTTCTCAGCATGCAATACAATCCATTAAAGATGACGTCATAAACAATGGCTGCCGATCTGTCTGATACAAAACAAGTTTGTATCATAACAATACTTGACTTATCAATTTCATTCACTTCCTTTTCAGTGCTTTATCTTTTTAGAAAAACTATCTATACACGGACGGTGTAGAAAAAAAATCCAATCTTAGAGACTCAACTGTCATGATTGTTCGTTATTTCTTCCATCCACGCCCCCCCCCCCCCCCCCCCCCCCGCCCCTCCCCAACAAATGTCTGTAGTGTTTCAAAACAAAACCTTTTTTCAGAGCGAGAACTATAAGAGTATAAGACTATAGGTTCGAAGTACATAATAAGAGAAGGGTTGATTATGAAACTTTGCACTTCGCTCTCTCCCCCTTCCCAGCCGGTGTCTAAGCTGTGCTGAACTTTGTCTTTCTTCCGTCCTACGCACGCAGTTCCGACAACGTTTGCTGCGCTAGACATTGTGTTTATTCTGCGTGTCTGCTTCTTAGCTGAGATGAAGATATGTACGTACAGTGTTGCACGAAGACGAGGAAATTGAAATAATGGCAACGTTGTTCGTCGGGTGGAGATTAAGAGATCATCTTGAGGCTTAACTTGCTCGCTAAGCTGAATGTGAGAACTAGGTAGGTATATATATAACGTCACTTCCTTCGCTTTTGCGTCATCTTCATCCAGTTTTTCCGTTTTGTTGAAATATTCGTGAAAATATACATTGTTAAGAGTAAACTCGTAAAAAATGTGGAAAACTGGGAGAAAGCATTTTTTTAACATGGTATACCCTCAATATTACTAATTAAAAATGGTCTCACGTCTTGCACTGGGCTAGAATTTGCCCAGGGTGACTCTGCCAATCGTAAGAGGCGAGACAATAAGGTGGTCCCCTTTCCTGTCCTCGCCTTTTTTAATTTATTCCTGCGCTATTCGTCCTTTAACTTGTCCCTTTCCTCCAATCACCCCCAACGTTATGTTATGAGCTAGTTGTCGAGTACGCCCTTAAACACCAAATACTCAAAATCAAAATTAGATAGAGTGAGATATGCGAAAGTATTTGAAAGAACAGATGACATCGAGTTTTTAAGAGTGTGGTTATAATAAAAATAATCATTATCTCCATCCCTAAATCATAACAAAATCAAAGAAAGTATCGTTAACAGGGAAGGATACCTCTACGTCAAAAAACGCACACAATTTTCATTTTTAAATTATATAACAAGAATCGGCTTCGAAATCGAAAATCTGAATCAACAGCGCACTGTGGTTTAGTAAGCCCGACACATTGAATGCGCTAAGTCGTGACTGTTATTATAATCAGTATGTTTTTTTTTTATAAATAATTAATTTTATTACTAATTATCGAATTATAATCAAAATACTACGCAAATAGTTATAATATTTTATTCAGTCTGTAGGGCTTACCAAAGCAAAGTGTACTGCTAATTTAGATTTTCGATTTCTTGTTGCAATCTTGAGATATAATTTAATAATGGAAATTTTCTGCGGTTTTTGACGTAGAGACTATCGCTCTCAATGAATTGCTCGCTTCGCTCATTCCACAGACCGTAGATTGGTCTATACCGCTCTCCGCATTTCCGCCGATTGTGTTTAATCAAGAACATTACACAAATTACGACTAATTAACGATTACATAAATTAGTTCCATATTAATTGAACATTCCCGACAAAATATTTCGCGCGCGCCACTTTCCATCAACTCATTTGTCTCCGCGTACAATTCTCCATCATCACAATAGTCAACGAATTATTCCGAACAAAACCGAACTTAACCGAACCTACGCGTTCACTAATCGAGCACACAAACGAAACGAACGAAGAACAAATAGGAATTAACAAAGAAGTTAGTCGGAAAGTTGTGTTTATTTAGCGAGATTGTCTTCATCTAATTCGTTTTCGAGGCAAATAATGAGCGAACATCCCCCCCCCCCCCCCCCCCCCCCCCCCGACAAAGATTTGCTCGTCTTTAATAAAGTGACAGACAATGCTTTGTTAATGGGCTGATTGAATCATTGAATGAGTACTTCACGCCTTGTAGAGCACTCTTGAGATTCGTCGACGTACTTGGATAAATAGAGGAGAAATGAGGCTTTGTAGGAAGTTAGGTAGGATACACGAAGATGTAAAATGACAGCGTTGATGTGGAAGTCGAAAATCGATGTTACGTTGCGATGTCGAAATCTTTCGATATCGTTACGGAAATCGAAAAATTCATCGCGAAAATGTTTCTATATTGATATGAAAGTCGAAAAATCGATATCTCATTGCGATGTCGAAAATCTTTCGATATCGATACGAAAGTCGAAAAATTGGCGTGATGTCGAAAATTTTTCGATATCGATATGGATGTCGAAAATATCTTTCTCACAATATTGCTTTGTCGAAAATCTCAGTGGCAATGTCGACATGTACCACACAAAGAAAGAAAGAAAGAAAGTAGGGCTGGGATTCACAAAGATGCCTAACTCTAAGTTGTCCTAAGTTAGGCAAATCCTAGCTAGATAAATCGAGATAAATCATCTCTGTGTATTACTACACATTCAAACGTTAAATATTTTTAGTTAATTGTTGATATTTTACTAGGTTTTATCTTTAAGACATTGCAGAACGACATATGCGTGATTTATATCACTAAGATTTGCCTAAACTAGGACGTCTTAGCACTTGGGCACCTTTGTGAATCTAGGCCCAGCAGCCTAGGCGATAAAAAACCCAGCCTAGGCGTGAAAGCGAAAATCACTTAATCACTCAATCAGCATCGACTTGGAATGATTACAGAGTGCGTGTGTGCGTGTGTTGGTGCGTGGATGCATGTGCGTGCGTTGATATATACGATAGTTGCGTGCTTGTTGGTTACGGCAGTGCGTGTGCGCGTGTGTGCGTGTGTGCGTGCGCTCTTACTTTTGTCATTGTAACTCAACAGATCTACATTTCATATCAGGTATAATTTATTGATTTGTGTTTCTCCTTCAAACATTGTGTCGTGATCTTTACTTACGAGTTATGTAAACGAATACTTCCTAGACGAAGAATTATGATTATGGAAAGGGTTACAGAAGATACTTGTGGTCATTTGAAAACCAAAATTTTTACAAAATGCTGCTGAGCTGTGTGTGTGTCAAGGAAGATTGAAAATATATTACTTTTGATTAAATTATACAATTTGAGATGGCATTGAAATCAATTTTTAGAGAATATCACTAGATCTTTATGTTATCTATCCTAGTTTACCCGACATCATATCAAAATGTTGGTATTCAATGTATTTTTAAAATACCAGCAAAAACCATTTAAATCTCCAGATTTCCAAACTATTTGTGTGGCGAACGCTCATAATTTGGTAAATCACAAATCACAATCATAACACAACTATAATTATCACCAAAGGAACTTCTGTACAATATTAATTCAACAAGTCATTGGTTTAGGTCCGGTTTTTCAATCGAGTTGACGGTACGTGAACTGTAAACCAACAAACCGTATGCAGATAACGGACCTTCAGCTAACGGCCCCGTTAACGACCGATTGAAGATCAGGGCCTGAGCTTAAATTTCGTGACATATCGCAAATTTAGATTCCCCTAATCCATAAGTTAAGAAACTTTAAATCGCGAATTTAAAATTCTGCCAATTCATACGACGTTATGCATGTATAAAACGCGAACTTTAAAGACCGCCAACTTCGCTCCGTATGATGATGACGTCATCAGCGTCAACCAGTTAAGATTGTTTACCAAGACTAATTAGAAGCAAACCGAAGAATCACTTATTCAAGTCCCCGAGGGAATAAGAAGGGGGGATAACTTCTTAAAGGAGGGGAAGGGGGGGAGGGAAGCGAATCAGTCGGCATTTCAGGGATTTTAATTGCGTTTGTCTTTTTGTAAGTTCTGCTCTAGCCTATTTGAATAGATCTTCTGTGAGATAGCTTTCTTTTTTATCTGTTAGTCAATACCGTCGATTATTAATTTCTTTACCTCGACTGTTTCAGAGCGTTGCAATGTTTTGTAAAGTCACAAAAAGTCGTAAATTTTAAAGGGAACTCGTTTGTTTTTGGTATTTGTATTCTATGAATGCTATGAATTGATTTCCAAGCTGATAAAACTATTTCTTCCCCTAATATTAAATTAAATGAGTATTCAATGCATTTATTCAAATAAATCTCAAAGCTGCATTGCGTTCGGCTGTAAAAATCGCTCGCAGTTGGGTTCTTACATAAGTTGTAATTTTTTTCCCAAGAAAGTTTAAATGAAAATAACTGTGATTCTGTGAATATACAAAAAATTAAAACCTAAGTATATATTTCAATGTTATTTATATTCACGAATTAATCGGGTATCTATATAACCCATGTATAAACGCCATTATTATCTTCACGCCATTGTTCATGTACCGATGTTATATATAAAGTAATGTTTACATAATGTTGATCCTAAGTAAAATCAATATCGTACTCTATCGTATAGGACGGCTTTAACCTTTCCTTTAACCCCTTTCACGATGTTTTATGCTGTGTTGCTACGTTTTTAACTCTCGCACGCGCCCTCAAGATGAAAGTCAACCCCGGTAGCAGTGCTATACAATGAACACTTCTTAGAAGCAAACTATAGGGAGTATTCACGTGACGTCACATCGGCCATATTGGAGGCAACCTATAGTACTGTTTCAAGTTTCATTTAGCTGTCAATAGAAAACGAATAATATTGTTTACGGGGAAATATGACAAGTTTGAACACGTGCATCCCCCGATAAAGTGTACGAAAATGATTATTGTATGCTTTTGTAAACGATTAAAAGAGTAATCGAGACAAAAGAGTTTGTTTATGTTGATTTTAAGTAATAATAGTAAAACAAAGTTAGAGAACAGTTGATTTTGCATCGAACTCCAGCTAAAACATAGTAACAATGAACTACCATCACATGCCATTGTGGCCTCCAATGTGGCCACCATGCGCAATACGTGAATACACCCTATTGGGCTTGGAGCACTTTCAAAACTTGACTTTTTGCGGAAATTTTGCAGGTTGGACTGGAAGTTTAAAATATTCAACGACACACTACCCCAATACTCGAGTGCCCTTTCTAGCGTGCTACTTCGATAAGAAGAAAAAACACTAGTTCTATTCTTGTACTAGTTCCAACGTAACTAGTGCCCCCCCTTTTATTATACACCCTTTTTTAAGAAAAATCAACAGATTCTAGGCGTTCTTTCACACATCCGTAAATACAGTAAAAGAGGCAGTAGGTATAAGGATCCGACTACTTACTTACGTTGGGGCTAGTATACCGATAGAGGTTGCTCAGCGGTAAGACTCGAGACTCTTAATTTGGGAGGTCGCCGGTTCGATTCCGGCCACCGGCAGTCCTGACAGAAAGTTTTTTTCGAGGTTTTCTCAGTCGTTAAGGCGAGTGTTGAGATTAAGTCCTAGTATAATAGCCCTGGGACATTCCTTCCTAACTATCCAAACACCCTGACATACCTAGTTAGTCACCTGAAGAGGGGCACATTAGGTAAAAGCTGGTGATGTGCACCCTATAACTCTACTGTAAAAGTCATTATTATTAGTATAGCACTCATGATTTATATTGATCTTGGGGAGTGTACACTATACAACACACACAAACATATTTCGTGCAGGAAAAGTCACGATTCTCTTTGTCTAAGCTCTTTGTAAGGATGTTCGGAGTGGGTGTGAGTGTACTCTACACTTCACACACAAACATATTTCGTGCAGGAAAAGTCATGATTCTCTTTTTCTAAGCTCTTTGTAAGGATGTTGGTAGTGGGTGTGAGTGTACACTACACTACACACACAAACATATTTCGTGCATGTCTGAATTCTCATTTTCTAAGCTCTTTGTATGGATGTTCGGAGTGGTTATGAGTGTACACTACACTACACACACAAACATATTTCGTGCAAGTCAGAATTCTCTTTTTCTAAGCTCTTTGTCTGGATGTTCGAAGTGAGTGTGAGATGAACACTACACTACACCCACAAACATATTTCGTGCAGGAAAAGTCAGTATTCTCTTTTTTTAAGCTCTTTGTATGAAAGTACGGAGTGAATGTGAGTGTACTCTACACTACACACACAAACATATTTCGTGCAAGTCAGAATTCTCGTTTTCTAAGCTCTTAGTATGGATGACGGCTATTTTTATAATCTGCTTATCAGCTTAGGTATATTCACCTTATTGGATTACCTCGTCGGTTAGACGGTCGGCCGTAGTGGCCCCACTTTATCACTGCCTGGCGGGCTGGCGGGCCTAGTATAACTCTCATAACGAAGCTACATAGAGAGATGGAACTTTTCTAGAGTGTAAACAAAACACAAGGCGGGTCTTTATTGCGGGGAAACATTTCTGTGTCCACGATTAAACATTGTTAGGGTCGGTCTTACAATCTTCTAATAGGAAAGTTATTTGTAGCAATCAAGCTTTGGAGGATTTCAAGGGTTTTGATTGGTGGTTGCCATGGAGACAACAAGCTATTCGACGAATAAGTAGTTATTGGGACATTGTAAGACTGGACCTTACAATGTCCCCATAACTACTTTTTCGTCGAAAAGCTTGTTTTCTCCATGGCAACCACCAATCAAACCCTTGAAATCCTCCAAATAGCTTAATTGCCACACACAAACTTTCTTATTAGGAGATTGTAAGACCGGCCCTAAGTGAGCTAGATATTAAATTGATTGATTTGATTATTAGGTGTTTAACAACGTACTCGACAGCTTAGGCCATATGACGTCTTCCGAATCAGATCCATTAAAAATCTCATAAAGGGACTCCAGCAAGAGGGGGCAGGGTCAAGTGGGAGGCGACATCTTAAGTAAGGCAGTGGGGGGGGAACGGACAAGAGCTCCCTTTGTCGCCTCTGACGATTGGCAGAGTCATCCTGGGCATAATCTAACCCGGCCTGGGTTAGATTATGCCCAGAATTACGGGGAGTGAATATTCAAGATAGGACTGTTTTTTTTTTTTAGTGATAATGGACCACTGGCATAATTTATAGAACATTGCATTTTTTTCTTGGTGGTGAGGGGAGGGAGGAGGGGGGGGGGTGATTCTTTTAATACTATGTAACATTTTAATTATATTCGATAAAATCATCATGACAGCACCATGAATATAATATGAACATTTAATGATAGCAATGCTCTAGCAATTTAATTACAACTTTACCAAAACTAGCCTAGTATTACTATTTCTGTTCTAGCAATTGAATTACAACTTTACCAAAACTATAGCCTAGTAGTATTACTATTACTTTCAATCACTTAATAATGCTGTGTGGGGCATCACACATATCAAAATTACTAAAACCGATTCATTCACAACTTTGTATTTGTACAACAAATCGAAAGAAGCCGTTGTTAGCGGTGAAAACCAAACGAATCGAGCTATATAATCTATCTCAACATGTGTAGGTCTACCAACCATACACACACACACGAGATTAACAAAAAAATCCCCCACACATAAAAAACACCAAAAACCAATTCTGGTATTATGTCCATAGCCACAAAGAATCACATTGCAGATCGCAGCAAGCCAGAAACCGGAAATAATTCGATAGGGGGGGGGGGGAGGGGGGCGAGTCAGCCGCCGAAGAATTAGGGATTAAAACACACAACGTACCCCCCACCCTTAATCCTGTGTGGCCACGGACCAATTAACATGGCGATCATAATTAGAAGGCCAACTCGTGCGAAAACACGCAATAAGCATCTTGCGAAGGCTGATTTTGTTTTAAGCCTTGGCTGTGTTTTTTGTGTGTGTAATTATTGCAGGTTGTGTGCGTTTTAATGTAGAAGATTTTTTCATTATCGTCATTGCTTCGTTGATATTCTGTTCTCGTTCTCATTTGTGATCTGAAGGGACCCCCCCCCCCCCCCTCCGCCCCCGCCCCCGCCCTCTCAACCCCAACTAGGGAAAGGTGATTAAAGGTGTTTACTGTTTAGTAATATCTCCAGAACGCTACTTAATATTTAAAAAGTAGTTAAAAACAAACATTTATTTAAAAAATATCTTTTAATTGGTTTAAAAAGATTTCAAATATTGCAATAATTACAATTGTCATTTTGGAAACCAAAACACTAATTAATTTCAAAAAAAAAACAGTAACGATTAAAACATTTCAAACTTTTTTAATCTTAGGTTTAGTTCTTACAAAACTTATTGTTGCTTGTTAATAATTTTTTCATAATTGTGTATTTTTTTATTATTAAAACACTTCAAATTTGCCCGGTTTTAATAGTGCGGATACCCTTTCCCTCTAATAACGATCCGGCTATGTTTGATTGAAAGAGATAATTTTTTTGCATTCTAAGTTTTAGATACTACATCGGTAAACATGGATTTTCGAAAACGCTACAAAATGCTGTAATTTTACAAAAAACAAGACGTTCCTTAGTTAGGAATACATTCTAGCCATTTATCTTTGATTACAATTGAATTGATTTTAAATGTATGCACATAATTGTCCATTAGAAGTGTAGAAACTTCCTCACATTCAAGGTTTTGACGAAGAGAAAAAAGATGTCCTAAAATGTAAAATTAAGAGAAAATTAATGCTTAAAAACATATCGCTACTTATGGATCTGATTTGGTCACCCTATGACCCTACTTGTTTTATTCAAATATTACTAAACACAAAACGCTAACATCACATGTCTACTTATAGGGTCGTGACCTCGATCAAACGCAATAGCATGCTTTACATCCAAAGTACTCTGTTCATAGGCGTATTTACATGTATATTAACGACTTTATCCCCGAACCTAATATACTTATACCAAATTACTCATTTATAACACGCCTACCTATAACCAATTCGTTGTTAATAGCAGGTGTTGAAAACGATACTGGCGCCCTATTTCTCTGTACGACTTTTCTCGGTACTATATAATTTTCTGACTCAGTTATCAACTCTACATGAGTTTGTATAATTTTTAGCATGCGACCAACCTCGTAAAGATATATTATACATGCGAAATGATATGTATATTTTTGTGTTCGGTACGTTTAGGTTTTTACATAGGTCTTTTCCGTTTTTGGGGTGTAATTTCTGTTTAACATGCGATCTGGGGGGAAGGCGTAGTCCTGTGTTGCTGTCGAAACTGTATTGGTAGGTATGTTGTAAAAACATGATACATGGGAGCGATGAAGGCTACAGAAACTTTTTGACACTTTTATATAGATGTGTACAGGGTGCGAATTGACGGGGGGATGGGGGGATTTCCCCCCTCTGGTAATTTCATCCCTGGCTCTGTTTCACTGAAAGGTATCCCAACCTCTGGATACCCATCTCATCATAGTGACTTTATCTCGTAACGCTAATAAATAATGCGTCAATCTACACATGTATTTATATCCAGGAATATCTTAGATCGCTTCTAAGGCCATCTCGAGGGCAATAATACCCCTACATTTTTTTGCTTACGGTGGCTGGGGCTTTGCCCCAGACCCCTTACAGCCCGCACAGATACTAAACTTGGGCATCCACCCCTCTGCCAAGCCGTCAATTCTCACCCTGCATGTATACAACAAATGTATCTCCATACAATAGACAATAATAAATATAGAAACTATTTACACTAATTTTTATATTTTAAAAATAATTAACGAGTTCCAGTTAATAGGTTGCACGTACGTCCCATCTTTGCGCGTGGCGGCCACATTTGTGATCAAACTTTTACGTTGCCATGGAGAAACAATTGAAGGCTGTTGTGGTAGAACACAGAAATGGTTAGTTCTTTAAAATTCAGTGTGTTTTTTAAATAAAATTGGTATGTGTCGTAATTTTTAATTGTTTTATTGCTTATGTTTACTTTTTAAATTCTAAATGAGGCTTTTTTTTTTATCGAATTTGAATAGTATTTGCCAATGATCTAGGATTGGTCCTCATCAATTGTGTCGCAATCATGGCCGCTGTGACGTCACGTGGGAACTATGAATAGGCAAAATAATAAGAAAACCAACGGTGACGCGTGTTGAATCTTGTGATGTCTATATTCACACAGCTAGGAAGTCACGATCTTACCCGAAGAGGTGTTCGTGTGTAGACAATATATAGTTTTACTTCCCTTGTTTTATATAATTGTCCACGAGTGTACCAAAAATTCGATGTAGCAATTAGCACAAGCTAAACCAGGTTTGAATTTATCACCTTTTCTCTGTTCTATACTCATAAGAGAGGGGGGGGGGGGAGGGGCTTATATAGTTTTGACCGCACACCCCTCACCCCCCCTCCCCCCCCCCCTTAACCCCTCAGACCAAAGTTTCTATTTTTAATCCCTTTATGGTGTAATTAAACCCGCATTTCAGGTCATTGCTACAAAATAGAGATTGCTAGAATTTTAATTATTGTCTAAATGGAATTCTACTCTCGTTTAATCCCATGGTGGCGGTAAAGGGGTTGAGGTTCTCCGATCTCTGGACCAACTACGCCACTCCCTTAATTTTATGATATCCTGATACTTCGCTTTGTCACTAGTATTGAGAAAATAACAGTTTTCAAAAATGTTGATTTTGAACGCGACTAAGGACTTTACTTTTAACTTTTTATTTAACTATACAATTAATTTATAAAACTTATTTACAAAGAACGGACAATACGAAACAATAGGAAAACAATGTGTATAATAAAATATCGAAGATAAAAACTAATTTAAAAAAAATGTTACCTTAATGAAAATTTAATCATAAAAAAAAAAAAAATCAATATAATAAAGGAAAAAGTAAAGATTCATCGATGATCTTTCCTACATTAGAAAAAGACCCCACCCCCCCCCCCCCCCTAAATTAGGAAAGAACCTAAATTTAAGGAATTGTATTTTTTGTTATACAAGTATTTATTAATCTTACCCAAATAGAGCCAAGTTTTCACTTTTGTGTTGTTTTGTTGTGCATTCTTGAAATATAATAAACTGTAACATTTGAATTTACTTTTATCAGTTTTATCTCATATATATATGTTTAATCTACAATACACTGTAAAACAAATTTAAATGTTTTAAGATTGTGAAAGTAAAGGCCAGAGGTTAGAATACAGTTATCATCACAAGATACTCTAGCTACCGTTCAAGTCCCACTGTCCCACACCTCCACCTTACCTAACTTCTACCCCCCCCCCCTCTTCCCCCTGTATAAATCTTGGCAGTCAAGGATAACCTCGCCCGTCTCCCGACGTGAGTATATGAATCAGCACACAACTCCGTATGCCACCCCCCCCCCCTCCCTTCCCCCCACCTCCCTTCAGCTCAGCTCATCGCACAGTCAACTTCTTCAAAACCGAAATGACTCCCTGGGCACGAATAACAGACTTGGAACGTTGAATAACGTTAGTCAAACATAACGTTAGGGGTGGGGGTGAAGGGGGAGGGGAAGTTACGTTGTTTAATGTCATTCCAAGCGTGGCTGATCTCAAGAAAAGAGCAAGGTTGGTAGTTGGGTACAGACGTGTGCACAAGTATTGAGTCATTCAGATCGACCGGATTATGACGTGTTCAATACCCTTGGCCGCCTGTGGCCTTGAAATGAAGAGGGATGAGAACAGACTGGTCGGGATGCTGAGGGCTACTGCCAAAAGAGCCGAATTCGCGCAAAGTGTTTTTTTTTTTTTTACTTTGACGAGACGAAACCGCATTTTTTGACATTAAACGTCCCCTTTTCGTGCAATATTTTCATCAAAAACGGTTTTTTCACACACCCTTAATCCCTTCTTACTCATTTTATACTAATAATAATAATCCATTGCAAATTGAATGCCGCTATTGTTATGGCTTCCACGCTATTTGTATTTGAAATTATCTATTCGAAAAAAAAAACGTAACTCTTGAGTTTTTTAACAGTATCTGGTCTAAATATACTATTTTATTGAAGCAGTTTCAATCATTAAAAACAATAATTATGAACATTTGAATGTTGATCCACGTAGTCTCTGGATTACAAAAACCAACAAAAACCATGTTAATTCCATAATAATGGCAGCCTTCAATTTGCAATAACGACCGCAGCGTCAGTGTGGCATCTAGTCCTACTATAGTTCTATTCCAACATCTTTGGAGTTTTGGGGATTCCCAGCGGCCTAGGTGTGCGACACGTGGCACCGCCTAGCGGTTAGTTGCGCAACTACCGCGCGCGATCACTGCAGCCCGACATTAGACAGCTAGGGGTGCTTTAAGAGTAGAGGGGTTGCAGGTTAAATGCCGCAGCGTCAGTCGCAGAGGTTATTAATAATTCAACTAATCTTATAAGATTGAGATGTCTTCAACGGTGACTGACTGACTTCCTGGGGCGGGTGATGTAGTTGAAATATGATAACTTGTACAGTCATAACTCAAACCAAAAACCGTTATATATATATATATATATATATATATATATATATATATATATATAGTGATGTATCGCTGTATCAGTGATGTATCGCTGTGGCAGTGTTTTCGTTTTTATATGCAAGTGTTTTTTGGTTGTTGTGGTTTTTTATTTATTTGTTTTTGTATATTTGTATGTCTTGAAAAAGACGACGCTAAAGTCGTCGAAACGTTGACTTATCATTAAAAATAAAATTTAGATTGGTTTAACCGTGAAATGTATCCTTTCTTTACATATTGCAACCAACAAAGTCTGAGAAATCATATATATATATATATATATATATATATATATATATATATATATATATTGAAACGCATCGAAAACCGTAATTTTTATTTTTCGTTCGTCGGAAACCGCAACCGGACCGGATTAATTATATACATAAACAGAAACGAAAACCAAATCCCAAATCAAACCACCGAAGTTCTAGGCTGTCTAAGGGCCGGTATTACAATCTCCTAATAGGAAAGTTATTTGTAGCAATTGCAAAGCTATTTGTAGGAGTTCAAAGGTTTTGATTGGTCGTTGCTTTGGAGACAAGCTATTCGACAAATAAGTAGTTATTGGGACATTGTAAGACTGGACCTCAATATAAATTCAACCCCTAAAGCGTTATGGAAAAGCGGAAGGATTGATCATGAATGACGAGTGTGTGTTCAGCTTCTGAAATTTAGGTTGTCTAAGAAAATTACCCTTATTAATTTACATAGGTGGCGTCTTAAAACCGTAATGTACTACTTGAAGAAGTCTCTAAGATGGTAGAAAACAACGAAACAACGTCAATGTCAACGATACGTCGAACAAAGTGAGGGGGGCAGGATTAAATTGCTACCTTCGCCCCAATAGAATATCGCCAGGACCCCCCTAGTCAGTCAGGAGCAGAAGAAGAATTTCAATGCAGTGTGATCTAAAGTGTGTCATTTTCGGACACTTGTGGCAGATTAAAACCTCATTAGATCTTTGCTGTCTACGTAGGCAGGGGTTTTATGCCCAGAACCCCATCTGCATTCTGCATAGAGTGCATATATTTTTAGTTTGACATAGTTTGAAGCTCCACCATCTATAGTTATGTGACCACCGCCCAGCATAACAAATATGACTGATTATAAATCACATAATATGAAATGAAAAAATATGATATGATTAGTCGAGTTGTCACGAGGGTAAGGGGTGGTCACATAGCAATGGAGGGGAGCAGCAGGGGAGCGTCAAACCAAAAAAGTCTCAAGTCTATGGTCCATATGCATAGTCCAGACTCGAGCCTTCCTCAAACTCAGCCTCTCCTCAGCCTCGCCCAACTACCAATCACGGAACGGCATTGCCATGTGGACGGCTCTGTGATTGGTGATAAGGTGAAGCTGAGGAGAGGCTGAGTTGGGGAGAGCTTGAGTGTGCACTATGCATTCGGGCCTATGTGTATGAGTAAACACTATGTAGAAGTAGAATCTCATTTCCCCCTCCCTCCCCCCCCCCCTCTCCCCCCGTGCAGAAACATACTTATGACGCACACCTGATTGTGTAAAGGTCGTATCATAGCCGCAGTGCATATCACACATATGACGTCACGCTTCAGGTATTAATAATATTGAAAAACGCATTTTGGCAGTGTAGCCAACCGTAAAAAAAAAATATTTTCGCAGACGAAGGTTTAATTGCATTAGTTTGGTTTTTATATGCGTATTTTTTTAGATAGGTAATAAACCCTTTATGGCACGGAGAGTTTTTGGAAGTGCGCCACTTTAAGGGTAATGAATTATTTCATGCAGCTAGGTAACATTTGGGCAGCGTCTAGACAGGGTGGACTTTCTATTCTTCTGATAATGAAATTTCTTGTTGATTTAAGCGAAAACACTTGGTTATTAACTTTTTAACTGGATTAGAAAAAATACGGTTTTCAATTTTAAAACTTCGTGAGAAAATTGATCGTCTTTTTGAACAATGTTAAAGGTGCGAATTCACTAAACTTCTTAATCGGCCGATTTACTAATCTCGGATTGGTTACCATGGTTTCAACAAACATTACATACAAAATACATGGCGGTTTCTACCGGGCGCCATTTTTAATCTCCGATTAACAAAAAATCGCGGGATTAAAGTTTGGTGAAACCGGCCCTAAGTATTTAATGATGATGATAATTCGTATTTGTATTACGTTTCTACTATTTTCGTCCTCCGATTCATGATATTATAATGATGACATATTTGTGTTTTACGTCTTATATTTCTGCAACTTGGCTAATCGAGACGATGAGTGGGTAAAACATAATAAAGATGCCTGGGGGATGTGTGGAGGAAGGAGGCATAGTAATTGAGAGCGGGGAGGAAAAGAGAAAATACACGATGTGGACTGCCTTTCGTCATGGCTTCTCCCCTTCGACCTATCAGAGTAGGATGGCCCTATAGGGTACGCACATCTGACGTAACAGCCGAACTACAACAATGGAATAAATGAATTGAACTGGTGGACAAACAACAAGCCGTCAAAGTAATATCTTTGCAAATAATGAGGAGAAACAATTAGTTGTAACGATAGTAACTGCAACTATCTGAAAGTTTGTAAACGTTTTGAACGTTTGTTTTTTCCAACTTCAGAACTTCATATTTTTTTTTGACAGCTTGCTTGTCCATGTCTATCGGTTCAATTCATTTGTTTCATTGTTGTGTTTTGGTGTTGTGCGTACCCTATAACAGAAGCACACGCTTCCAGCTCTCGGGATCACCAAAGCACGCAAACCTACCCACCACGATAAGATAGCTCAGTCCCTAAGACAGGATTATCTTCTGCGTGTGCAAGAAACAGTTTAGTGTGACGTAACGTATGTGCTCCTTGATTGATCAATCCCCCCCCCCCCCTCCCCCCTCCCCTGGCGGGTCAGAGATCGCACGTGGGCCCGTGATTTATGTGTCTGTCATCGTCACTCTGGCCTAGGCTCATGTGTTGTAATAAACGCGCCGGCATCATTGCGGGTACATCTCATTTGACGCTCCACATGTGGCCCGTTTAATATTTAACGCGCGATGCTTTTATGCAGATTTGCTGTATGCGCTCGTTGGCGTGTGCGTGCAGTGGCGTATCTAAGGGGGGTAGAGGGGGGGAGGGGGGGGGTTTAACTCTCTCCCATCTTTGCGCTACCCCGCTGAGAATTTATTCTAGTGTGACTCTGCCAGTTCTACGAGATGACAAAATGAGGGTGGCCTCTCATTTCCAGTTAGATTCCAGTTGCCGTGTGCCGGGCAGTGGCGTATCCAAGGGGGGAAGAGGGGGGGAGGGGGGTTATATGATATGATATCTTTATTAGCATCTTTGATTGTAATGCATAGCACATATATTTGAACACAATCGGTGGATGCTGTGGTCTATTTAGAATAATATATAATTTAGAATAATATATGGGTTCAACCTCTCTCTCTCATCCATGCCCTACCCTACCCTGCTGTGAATTTGTTCTAGGATGACTCTGCCAGTTGTACGAGATGACAAAATGAGGGCGGCCTCTCATTTCTTCTTTAACAGTTAGATTCCAGGGCCTGGTTTTACAAAGATGCCTAACGCTAAGTTGTCCTAAGTAGGCAAATCCCAGCTAGATAAATCACGAAAAATCATCGCTGGGTATTACTACAAATTCACAAATCAAATATTATTAGTATAATTGTTGATATTGTACTATATTTTATTTTTATGACTTTTCAGAACGACTTATGCGTGATTTATGTCACATTATATTTGCCTAAACTAGGACGTCTTAGCATTTAGGCACCTTTGTGAATCTGGGCCTAGTTACTTTCCAGTTAGCGCGTTAATTAAAATTAATTGAATTGTTATTCAGCCACAAAACGTAAGAATGCTATGTTGAATCGGTTTGAAATAGGTAGATGAAACTAGCTAAAGGTAGGTTTACACACGTTAAACGGAAATATTGAGTGGAACAAGGAGACATACATGAGAAGGGGAACTAGATTCTTTACAGGGTGACATATTTTGATTTATATTTGGGACAAAGTAATTTTATCAGACCGAAAACGTGAGTTCCGTAGGTTAGGTGGACATACACCCTTAAGAGCGAAGGATATCTCTACGTCAAAAAGTGCAGAAAACATGCATTTTGTAATTATAGCTCAAGATTGCAACATAAAATCGAAACTCTAAATCAACAGCGCACTGTGTTTTGGCGAGCCCTACAGACTGAATGAAATATTATAACCATAGCGCAGTTATTTTGAGTGTAAATCGTTAATTAGTAATACAATTAATTAGATATAAAAAACATACTGATTATAATGTAAGACACAACTTAGAGCATTCAGAATGTAGGGTTTACTAAACCACAGTGTGCTGTTGATTCAGATTTTTTATTTCGAAGTCCATTCTTGAGATATAATTTAAATATGAAAATTTTGTGCGGGTTTTTGACTTAGATGTATCCTTTGCTCTGAATTCTAAACTCTAAATCCTCTTCTACACAGAGTATAGACGAAGGACAAGTAATTGAAGACCCATGTACATTGGTCACTGCGAACGGAATCGCATTTCAGAGAAAACAGATTACTCTGCTAAATCAAATCCCTAAACTTGAGAACATTCGTTTTCCATTGAGTGTATACAATCTACTAAAGAATTAAATGCGTCAAGTGGGGCAAATAAGTCGACGTCGTAGAATGCTTACCACTCAATGAGATCCTTTACAAGAATTTATATAGCTACACTGTTTGTTTTCAATGTAGCTCCCACACTCCAGTGGCGTATCCAAGACCATTGGAAGGGGGAGGGGGTATAAATAACGTCATGTATACAATAGATGCTGTAACAGTAATATTTATTTTCAAAAACACTATATTTTTACTATAACTACAATCATATATCATGTTTTATTATTTCGAGGATTATTATTCAGCAATAAAATAATTACTCTACATTTCACCTATAAGATAATTGATTATTTGCAAAATGTATGCTATTGTCACAGTTAATTCTTTATCTGTGCTCGTAAAGTCATCTATAATTTGGACGGTATTTACCATAGAGGGAGGCTGTAACAAATAGCAAGTGATATAGCTCGCTATGCACACTTATCAAGATTTAAGGTTTAAGGTTTAAGGGTTTGTTTTCTAACTGGTTTACTTAGCTACCATTGGATAGCTACCATTGGCTGGATTTATCAAACATCGCCTCTCATTGGCTGGGCTAAGAATTTTTAGTATAATAGCTAACGCTTCTATGGTTTCCTTAAATCTTAAACCTCAGGAAAATGTGTGAACGCTATAAAGCTTTAGGCTTGATTTGAATTTTTCCAGAGGCGAGTTAAGTGTGATTTGTTTATGGTTGCTAGGGAGTTTGTTCTTCTTATGCAAAATAACATGTAATAAAACAATTCCATAGCAACAAATCCTGTACTTAACTTGACACCTGACTGTGTATACGACCCGTAAACCGAGCTTAATGGCGCTTTCATAGCAATACGGCAACACGTTTTTTCCGGACCGGCAGATCACGTGAACCAATCAGAAACTTGCCGTGCCTGCCCTGATTGGTTCACCTGACTTGCCGGTCTGGAAAAAACGTGTTGCCGTGTTGCTATGAAAGCTAAAGATAACACTTGTATTTAACATGTTTGCTATGTTATTTATGTACAGCACGTACTGCTCCGCGCAAGAACTCTGCAACATACGATATAAAGACATTGTGGTGAATTTCAAAAACCACACATTTATACCAACCACAAACACACACACATTTGAAATTGAAGAATAATTCCCTATAGACAGACACACACCAAAGATACATAAAAATGAACTCGAATCTATCCCATTCCACTTCCACACACATATTATCATGTTGGTATTCATCACAACGTGTTACGTCCACCATTTTTCATTCTTCCGCCACCGCATCTCCCTAAAGACTTTCTTTTCTCGTTGTTTTGTTGGTCATGCGCATGCACGCACGCGTGTTTTGACTTTGTTATTTTCTTTACTGTTGGCAGGACTGATGTGCGAACCTGAGGGATGAAGGGGATTCCCCTGCGAGAGATGGTTTCGTTGATGGCCACCGTGTTGATGGTGGCGCCACTGTACACCCTGGTGGCGGCCGCTGAAGGTAAGCACGCTGTCTGCTCTTATCAAAGACATTATATCATTTATTTTATTGCAAGGTCAACTTAATTTCCGCCTAGCGGAGGCTCGTCGAACTCCCAAGTTCGACGAGCCTCCGCTAGGCGGAGATCAAGTAGACCCTGAATAGAACAAGACTCAATTGAGGGGGCTGTGACATCACAGGCGGACAAACAATGTGTTGCTAGGCAACTCCATTGTTGTATCAAGCTTTGATTGGTGCATGTTCAATGTTTGTCCGAAACAAAACACGGCAACACGGCTATTTTTAGTATTGAGTATTGTGCTATTAAGGCCAGTGTAGGGCACAATGCACTCTTTAGTCAGATGAGTGATGATTGATGAATGATAATGAGAAAGGGAGGAGGGGAAGCCTGGTACCGGCACGTAGCCTACTCCTGTCGAAAAGTACCAAGGGGACCATCGGCTTTAGGTCCCATCCAAAAGGACGGTGTATAACTTTGACCAGTCATGTAGGTTTCTCCGTTAACCTGGACTGCCGAGCAGTTGACGAGAAGAACGAAGCTGTTACACAAACTTTCGAACCCTCCAATCTGCTCTTACCAACATTAAGTGCAATTTGGTATCAGGATAGCATGATGTAAAATACTATCAAGAATTTTGTTTACATTCTAAAAAATAACGCCTCCTTTGAAACAAGATTGAATACTGCCGTGGAGAACGAAGGGGCCCTGTTTGACATAGGTCTGCGCATGGGTATAGTAATAATACCTCCAAAATACTCGTTTGGAAGAGTTTTAAGGGAAAAAAACTATTTTAATAAATATCCCTGCGTTGTACAGTCAATGTCAGTTCGACGCTATTTTGGTGGCTGCTTTCAATAGGGTATTTTCACGTATTGCGCATGGTGGCCACATTGGAGGCCACAATGACATGAGACAGGTACAGTTCATTGTTACTATGTTTCAGCTGGCGTTTGATGCAAATTCAACTGTAGTCTAACTTTGGTTTGCTATTATTACTTAAAATCAACATAAACAAACTCTTTTGTCTGGATTACTCTTTTAATCGTTTACAAAGGCATACAATAATCATTTTCGTACACTTTATCGGGGGATATACGTGTTCAAACTTGTTATATTTTCCCGTAAACAATATTATTCGTTTTCTATTGACAGCTAAATGAAACTTGAAATAGTACTATAGGTGGCCTCCAATATGGCCGATGTGACGTCACGTGAATACTCCCTATTCAGGTTGCGCTAAAGCCCACAATGCGTGTATGTGTACCCCCTTGGCTCTCATGCATAACAAACACTTTGACGACGATGTAATCAGAGAAAGAAAACGTGAGTGGTTGTGATTGGAAGAGGTTATTTATGACGTGATACCGGAAGGAGTTTGCGTCGCTAGTGTTTCCGGTCGCTGGATTGGTTGGATACAAGAAGCAATTACGTCATGCGTGTGGATTATTCAACAAGTGCTTATAGGTCCGTTAATCTGTATCTCAAATCCCAATTTTGTGGCGCTAGTCGACTAGTCTAGCAGCCTAGGCTAGTCGACTAGCCTAGCAGCCTAGGCTAGGTATAATAAACTTCGGATACATATTCAGAAGGCTACTAACCAATGATATTCAACAGCTATGGTAGGCTAGACTAGGAAAACGCTCTGTTTGACGCGTTGATAAGCGAGCGCGTCAATATCTACGAACTTTCTGGTGAAAAGATTTCAATGCTGATACAAACAACAATTAACAACAATTCAAGATGCGCATTGCAAACATTTTTTCTTAATTTCCATAGCTATTATACTTCCCGACATTGTTGGATGCAATGCAATGTGCGTTGCTAAGAATTTTCGGTGTCTTGTTTTCGCCGCGGTCCGCCACCGTTACTAACAGTTATTGACAGCAATAGAAATGTAATTTCTACCTCGAATACGTATCCGATCGCGTTTAAATTAGTATATTCGTGACCGGACAAAAATTTACTATAAGATAGCCACCTCACATTTTGCCGTTACTGCGTTTTAGAAAAATATTTTCGAGTAACTTACGTGTAACTTTGCCAATATTTATCAGATCGCCATTACATTAACATATTCGTGACCGGACAAAACAGTAGAAAAATCTGGCTATCTCACATTTTGCCGCCATTTTGTTTCAGAAAAATATTTTGCAGTAACTATGGTGTAACTTTGTAACTTTTCAAACGATTTTGCCTCAAAACTATACACCTTCAATCCACATCGAGGCTTGTGGATGGTCCAAATTTCAAGTTGATCGGACCTTCCGTTTGACCGCTATCGACGGACATAAAAACAAAAAAAAAAAAAAACAAAAAAACAGAACGAAGTGCCATAAGAGTCAAGTGGAAACGCTCGCTTCGCTCGCTTAATCACCTGTACCCCAACCTTCCACTCAGTAGCGAGCGTAGCAATTTGAGGCCATTTTGAATTGGGCAGTTTACAGGCTAAGTTGGACCTTTCAGTACTGCTAGCGCTGCGAGCGGCAGAAAGTCGAGTTAGAGACTCCTATTCCTGCCTATGGTATTTGCCCAATTCAAGATGGCTTCTAATTGACACGCTTGTGGCTGCTAGGCTGCGCATCTAGCCTACTATAGCTGTTGAATATCATTGCTACTAAATTGTTTTCACCATTAAAAGTTAGACGAAACGCAGTTCATGTCATCCCCACTGCCTTTTCCTCCCCTTTCCCATTTCTTCCCCGCCCTCCTGCTTGCCCCTTTCCTCCAAACAGCCCCGAATTTCAATTTCATCTTCATTTCACCCACTCATCATCTCGATAAGCCAGGTTGCAAAAATATGAGACGTTAAGCCCAAATATCAATCAATCAATTAGCCAATGGGAACCCTGGATGCCGTGGATAGAACAAAAAAGTAGTTTGCTAAGTATACTGGCGACGCCGTAAGAAGCAAGGTGCCCCCTAAAATTCTGAGAAGAGACGATCGCTCCACACGGTCTATTTCAACGGTATTCACCGCGGGATTTCCGGATACCTGCAAGGCTGCATTGTTATTGTCCACTGTATTGACTGCACCGACCGTGAATGGAATGCGACCCCACCACGTCTAACAACAAGCGAGGCGATATTATCACTACAATACTTTAGGTAAGAAAACGGGATGCAACTAGATTTAGGTTGGTAGTTGTCACACGCGTCACTTCACTATTACATAATTTGTGACGACCACACCTTGCAAGTTAATTTGACGGGTCTATATTTATCTGAAGTTCAAACTTCGGATAAATATTTACAAGGCTACTAACTTGTTACAACGCTTATATTAACTTGCCTTGTTTGTCTGGACGAAATCTTTGAATCGATATTCCACCTACTTCTAGATGTTCGATCAAGCTGAAATTTTTTATAAGACGTATTCCTGATGACAATACATGAATTAACTGTCATATTTACTAAATTGTCAATTAATTCATCATAGTTAATTAATTAATGTTTTACATGGAAATCGATGAATCTTTGAATCGATATTTCACCTACTTTTAAATGTCCGATCAAGCTGAAATTTTGTACACAGACGACTTTCTAATGACAATACATGAATCAACTGTCATAATTACTAAATTGTCAATTAATTCATCATTATTAATTATTCATGTTTTATATGGAAATCGATGTTTAAGCCACTTTCCAACGTTAAATCGAATTGAAAGTTTTCACACAGATGTATTCCTAATGACAGTACACGAATCAATTGTCATATTTACTAAATCGTCAATTAATTCATCATAATTAATTAATTAACGTTTTATATGAAAATCAATGTACAGTCCACTTCCCAACGTCAAATCGAGTTGAAAGTTTTTACACAGACGTATTCTTAATGACTTCACATAAATCAATTGTCATATTAACTAAATAATCAATTAATTCATCATAATTAATTAATTGATGTTTTATATGGGAATCGATGTTTAACCCACCTTCCAACGTCAAATCGAGTTAAAAGTTTTCACACAGACGTATTCTTAATGACAATACATGAATCAATTGTCATATTTACTAAATATTCAATGAAGCCATCGTAATTAATTAATTGATGTTTTATATGGGAATCGATATTTCACCCACTTCCGAACGTCAAATTGAGCTCAAAGTTTTCACACAGACGTATTCTTAATAACAATACACGAATCAATTGTCATATTTATTAAATAATTAATTAAACCACCATAATTAATTAATCGATATTTCACCCACTTTCCAACGTCCGATCGAGCTGAAATTTTCACACAGTCGTATTTTCTAAATGACAATATATGAATCAATGATCAGATTCACTTATTAATTAATCCACCATGATTAAATTATTAAACAACTAGCTTCATATGGGAAATTAGTCACAGCTAGTGAGGATGGGCCAACCACATGCAGGCATGGTTCGGGACTCAAATATCCGTGACGAAAGCATCGGATATGTTTCTATGCAGCAAGAATGTCAACACGCTCCACTTGTAAGTATGGTACAACCCCGTGCGGTGAGTCATTCACCATGTACGCATAGGTGCGTTCCCTTCGCGTGGTTCGACCTCACAGTTGATCGTTGGTGTTAGTTGGTGGTAGTGCTTTCACAGTGCTCTCGGAGCACACTCTAAAAGATAAGGTCCACTGATAGACCATCGGGTCTATCCTTTTTGCAACTCCCACAAATTAAATTTTACAAGTATACACTCTATTGCTAAAGGCAGTGGACGTGTCCGAATTCATCGAAAAATGTATACTTTTTATCTTAGCTCAAACTTGACATTGTGAAAAGTACGGTAGTGACGTAATTTCCAGAGTCTGAATTAAAAGTTTGCAAGTAGAAGTTGGCGAGTCTGCGAGAACACAGATCATTCCTGTTCGTGCACTCAACTTGAGTACTTAAAAAAGTCATGGCAAACGCAAACACTACACGTGAGAAAATATGCAAACGTAAGTAACCATGCATTTAAATATTATGTATTGTAATAGGCCTAGATGTTTTAATGTTGACAAAAATTGCGTTTATGATCATTATTAATAGAAGGCCTAGTTACTTTGCCAAATTCTCCCATAGCCACATAACCCCACTTTTCATAAGCATTATTGGCCGATCGCTGGATCGTGCATGAACGGAACTGTCCGAAATTCAAGTTTGCAATGCGAGCACGCTAGTTTGCGAGTGAAGTTAACAAGTACAAGTACACAAGTATGCAGTCTTCTAAATTCGGACACATCCAGTGAGCATATATTCGATTGCAAGATTCTTTAAGACTAAAAAGTATAAAATAATATTACATGAAAAAAATACTTTTTTTAAAAAACAACGCTTATATTAAAATGCACTAAAAAGTAAAAAATAAATTTTCGCCCAACAAATTTTTGCCTCACTCGGAAAATAAAAGCGTTGGGCGCTTTCGGTATTGACGTAGATTGCAGTATTCTGCTGTTTATGCAGGGAAAGCGCCCAACGCTTTTATTTTCCGAGTGAGGCAAAAATTTGTTGGGCGAAAATTTATTTTTTACTTTTTAGTGCATTTTAATATAAGCGTTGTTTTTTAAAAAAAGTATTTTTTTCATGTAATATTTTTTTACCATAGGAATAACCAATGGAAATCCTGGCTGCCATGGATAAAACATGTTAATAACTTACCGAAATTCATATTACCGGGCCTGATGCAACAATTAGTGGAATAAATTAAAGCAATTTATTATCAAAATAAGATTTAAGGTTCGCCTTCTATATTGTACGTGCTATACTCTATCGGGTATCTGGGATGTAGGAGTCGGTAGGAGCTTGGAAAGGCAATATCATGCTAACATAGAACATCTTTGAGAGATATAAATGATTTATATGTTCCGCTACAAATTCATATAAATGTAAACGAACGAATATCGTACTTGTATGTGGAAGAATGCTATGATTTATGGATTTCTAGTATAAGAACCATGGTGAATTTATTTATCACGCTTGATTTTGGATCCTGACTTGACTTGCTCCAAGTTGACCTGATCTGACGCTTTCACTTTAAGATCGGTTTACACACTCATTTAAGGTTTTATATTCCTAAATGTTTTACTTAGGATCGCTACCATTGGCCGTAGATTTATATATTGTCGCCTCTCATTGGCTGGGCTAAGAATTTTTAGCTAACTTTGCTATGGTTTCCTTAAATCTTAAACCTAGGAAATGCTTTTGCTAGATTTGATTTTGTTAAACCTTAGCCAACGGTTTAGCCGCGGTCACTTAGCCGGTTCCTATACGAACACCGAAGTTAAGCAACCTCGGGCTAGGTCAGGAGGTGGATGGGTTACCACTCTCCTCTGAAACACTAGTTACCGTTGGTTAGAGCGGATTGGAGGGTTCGAAAGCTTGTGTAACAGCTTCGTTCTTCTCGTCAACAGTCCAGGTTAGTGGAGGAACCTATATGACTGCGGTCATAGTTACACCGTCCTTTCGGATGGGACCTAAAGCCGATGGTCCCCTGGTACTTTTCGACAGGAGTAGGCTACGTGCCGGTACCAGGCTTCCCCTCCTCCCTTCCTCATTATCATTTATCAATCATCACTCATCAGGCTATAGAGGGCATTGTGCCCTACACTGGCCTTAATTACAAATTACAATAAAGTAAGTAAGTAAGTTAAACCTTAAATGTTAAATAAGTGTGTAAAACGAATTTTACGAATCTTGCTGCAGGTAGCAACTATAAGGCCGTGGTAAAGGGCGTTGTCCCCGCTAGGCCGAGCGTACGGTTGTCTCCTGAGTGGTGATCCATTACACATGCAAGCTACCCCCCCCCACGAGCCACCACCCCCCGTCGCCGTACACCGCGTTTCACGCCGCCCCTAACGACAAATTGAGTCGTCAGCTTAAACAGGCCACACCTTATTTCACGGCTTTTCGTGCTTGCTGCCATCAGAACAACAACAAACGTAACGAATTAAACAAATTATATGTTCAATTTCAATTGAATAAATTATATTTTCAATTTCAATTGAATATATCCGTTCATATGCTAAAGTTGACTGATACAGTACGTTTATCAAGCGGACTGGGCTCGTAATTGGTGGTGCGAGCCGAGTTTAGTGCGCACCGAGTTCGACTGGTAAACACCTCAGCTCGAGCTTATTTCAGTTCTGTTAAGAAGCCGATCTAGCCCGGTTTAATAGGACAGGGATAGGGTCTAATAGGATGAGTCCGGATTGAAGTATGCTTGCTAAACAGGTTCCGAACTCAGTGCGTACTGAAATCAGTCCGAGCTCAGTCCGCTTGATAAACGTAGTGTATTTAATTATCTAAGGTCCAGTCTTACAATGTCCCAATAACCACTTATTCGACGAATAGCTTGTT
Organism: Isoperla grammatica; assembly: GCA_945910005.1. NCBI lineage: Eukaryota > Metazoa > Arthropoda > Insecta > Plecoptera > Perlodidae > Isoperla > Isoperla grammatica. Next base: position 31,934,432 of record OX246747.1, read on the forward strand.
TTCTCCGTGGCAACCACCAATCAAAACCCTTTAAATCCTCCAAATAGCTTAATTGCTACAAATGACTTTCTTATGAGGAGATTGTAAGATTGTAAGATGTAAGATGTAAGATTGATTGTAAGATAAGGGCCTTATTCTATACATTCTACCGTCGAATTGAAACAGGTTCATTAGGGATAATTTACAACCTTCCGTTGGTTACCTAGAACGGTGGGCGTGGCTAATTAGGCATGTGCATTCTATTCAGTGGAAGACTGCACCTTTACGAATGTGTGAAAGAACGGCAGGTATCTGTTGGTTTTCGATGTGTCAGCTTACATGAATGGGGCAGTGGATAAAAATATGAAATCGGTAAGGGAGGACCATATGCATTATGTACAGATCAGATTAGAGGGTTCGAAAGCTTGCGTGTTACAGCTAAGTTCTTCTCGTCAACAGTCCAGGTTAGTGGAGGAACCTACATGACTAGGCAAAGTTACACCGTACTTTCGGATGGGACGTAACGCCGATGGTCACCTTGATACTTTTCGCCAGGAGTAGGCTACGTGCCGGTTCCACGCTTTCCCTCCTCCTTTCCTCATTATCATTTATCAATCATCACTCTAAAGAGGGCATTGTGCTCAACACTGGCCCTAATTACAACAAAATAAATAAATAATAGCATCCATAAACAAATTTCATACTTGACTGTGCATTTAGCCCTTAGTTGCATTGGGACTAGTATAGAGCGGGTCTTCATATAATTACGCCAAGCAGTCTAGGACTCTTGGACAAATGTTACGTGTCTCCAGAACAGCTGCATCCATGACGTCATCTCAGTTGCAAACCTCACTACGAGACAGCTTGGCGACACACGATATGTCATCTTTTTTACTCCAATTGTCCTTGAGAAGAAAGGGCAAGGCCAGCTCTCATTCCCACGTCATTTGTACGATGTTCCCGATTGTCCTGACTGCCAGAAGCATACGCTTCCGCCGGCATAGCTCTCGGGAACAACAAAACGCACAAACCTGCCCACGTAGTCCATGGCACATGATTTCGTAAAAGGTTTCTCATTCATTAGATCTTTGGTGTTTACATGAAGGAATATGGCTGTATTGTTGAACCGTTCAGTTTATTTTATTAATCATTTCCATTTACTACAAAAGTGAATGGGAGTTGGCAGAAAAGAGTAGAGTTCCAGCGACCATTGGCGACTGTTTACCCGTAAATCGCCCGTGTACGCTAGTAGTAGTACTGGGGGGAGCCGCTAGGTTCCGCCACATCAGCGCGGCCTAACCAGTGGGTACGTGTGGCGGCACCTACCGGCTCCCCCCAGTACTAGCGAGCGACCACGGGCGTATTATGGGTAGACAGTCGCCAATGGCCGCTGGAACTCTACCCTACACACCGATAGAGGTGGCTCAAAAGTAAGACGCGAGACTCTAATTCGGAAGGTGGCCGGGTCGATTCCGGCCACCGGCAGTCCTAACTGAAGGTTTTTTCCAAGGTTTTCCTCAGTCGTAAAGGCGAATGCTGGGATTGAGTCGTACTACCAGCCCTCGGACATTCCTTCGCAGCTATCCAAACACCCTAATATACCTAGTTAGTCACCTGAAGAGGGGCACATCAGGTAAAGCTGGTATGTACCCTATAACGGGTATTCCTACGAAAAATTAAATTATTACCCTTCACTAATAAACACAATGGTTGTACGTTGTATCGCAAACAAACCAACAAAGTCAAGCCAACAGCTCGTTTGCTGTTGTACCTAATATGGCTTCCATGACTGTTCTTTCCAAAGCTGTGCAATCAAATTATTCAATTATTTACTATTAAATTAGTACCTATAGCTCTTTAGTTTTGTTGGTTTAATCCTGATTCTATAGCGGAACTCTAGGTTCGAGTCCTGATTTTGGCTGCCAATCATCCGCTAATTGGACTAAATCAAACCGTATTTATGACGGATGTTTATCATGTAAACAATAACTTCGGAACCATCATGGTAATGAGCCACATAACAGGTAGCTCGTTGGTCCAGTGGTTAGCATCCCTGCTTCCAATGCAGGAGGTCCTGGGTGCCAATCCAGCTTCAGGATGAAGTTTTTTAACTTCTAATGTGGATTCAATTCCATCACTTTTTGTCTTAGGAATAAGTAAACGATGACTTTGGAGCCGTCCTAGCAACGGAGCACTAAAGGCAGGTTCACACAAAATGACTAAGACTAACGATTAGTGTTTAAGACTAACGATTTAAGGTTTAACATGGTTGAAGTATACGATTTATGTTTAAGCGTTAACAAACTTTTATAGTGATTAGTGTTTAAGAACGAGTGATTAAGAAAGTTGATTTTCGATTGTTGGCATTGTTGAAATACATTTGGGGATGGATGTTTCCGAGTACGTTGTTTTCCCAAGGCTTAATCACTCTATTGTTAGTCTTAGTCCATAGTCATTTTGTCTGAACGCGCCTTTAATAAATTCAAAGTTGTTCTGAATCGTCATTGTTGATTCTGGCATTTGTCCGCAGGTGTTCCCACGCACTGTCCAATCACTTCATGTTTCGTATTTGACATATCGATCTTTGATTGGTTATCGCTCACTTGTCGATGGTGTTTGGAGCCTACAGGGTGGTCGCTTTAAATTAAAGTTCCCTACTGAAAATCAGTCTTGTTACTGAGTGGGTAGACTCTAAAGTTAATGTGAATTTATTTATTTTATTTTATTTAAATGGTATGATGAACCCCCTTCACTGAAAATCATTTGTTATAACCAAGTGGGTCTTGCCTTCAATTTGCGAGCATTGCCTGCAAAGGTCTGTGGTAAAAAAGATGTCACTTAATTCAGCTTTTTTCAATATAATTATTATCTCAACTACAGAAAGGCTAAACTACTGTAGTAAGATTAAATAGCGGTCAATTCTCACTCAACTTCGTATTAATTTACTCTATAAAATTGTTTAAAAAAAAACGGAATTGATACTTGTGATTATGTAAGGCAAGATTATTAATTTTCTGGAGAAACCAATTCTCCAGGCAAGAATCCAATTGCTCTTAAAGCCCCTTCCCCTTCAATATCCCCCCCTCCCCCCCCCCCCCCCCCCTCAACTAATCCCTGAGCACGCAACTTCTCGTAGTACACACGCGGCACGTCAGCGTTTTACTATACTCAAGTCACTTGAATCGGCTTAACTTGGCGATCAGGGAAACAGGAAAATGTGCAGGATAATCCGCGTCCCGTTTTCTAATTTTGTAATCCGTTACTTATAAGTATTGCCCCCCGCCCCCCCCCCCCCTCCCTCCCTTGGTCCCTCCCCCCACCCTTAATCACACGCCTTCACGTGCGTTCTGTAGGGGAATTCACGTTAGTTCTAATCCCCCTGCACACGAACTTAATCAAAGCTTAACTTAACTTAACACGCACACTTAATAAAAATGTTTCTGGAAATTTGATATTTTCATGAGAAACGATTCTCTTTCATTCATATAATTCATCACTGGTTGGTTTCTAATTATTATTACTGTATATAGTACATTTGTTATTATACCGGTAATTAGATATTGTTTAAAGTCTAAGGATATACTCCTGTAAAAAAGGATGAAACATCTGGCGTTTTTGATGAATTCAGATACTCAAACTATATCCATACTTGTCCCAACATAACTATAGTTTCATATCGACCTTAGATCCTTATCTACTGCCTCTTTTACGCACGCTGTTTCAACGGAAAGTCAACAGATTCCTGACGCGTTCTTTCTCACACATTCGTAAAAACAGTTTTCAAGCACTTAGTAGATTGTACAGGCCTGTTTGGACACGCTTTCCAAGTAAGTAGTAAGTAGTAAGTAGTAAGTAGTAAGTAGTAAGTAGTAAGTAGTAAGTAGTAAGTAGTAAGTAGTAAGTAGTAAGTAGTAAGTAAGTAAGTAAGTAAGTAGTAAGTAAGTAACCAGGGAAGGTCTTAATTATCCCTGATGATCATGTTTCAAGTAGATGGTAGGAACTAGAGCAATATAGAAAATTAAGTTGTCACCTTGGACTCGGCTATGTCTTAATTATGAGATTAGTTACGTTGAAACTAGTATATTAATGTCAGTGTAATGTTTTGTAAACTATTTGTAAATCCGACTCAAGAATCTAAATTCAATCTAAAAAAAATATCTCGTTTCTTTGACTCACCCACCCCAAACTATAAACCTCTACAAGTATCTTATTAGCACTACAGCTAAATCTTAATTATGAGATTAAGATTACGTTAGAACTAGTATATTAATGTCAGTGTAATGCTTTGTAAACTATTTGTAAATCCGACTCAAGAATCTAAATTCAATAAAAAAAAAATCTTTCATTGCCTCACTCACCCACCCCAAACTATAAACCTCGACAAGTATCTTATTAGCACTACAGCTCTCTAAATATAACTCGCCTAGGAATAGTAGTAATATAGTATAGTAATAAATTACCAGCTGTGGCTCGCTTCGCAGTTCAGACCGGCCCATATGTGTTCGTGTCGCATTTGGTTAGATTTATGCGGCTCGTAAACTAGATATCTCCGACACGTCGTGACATGCCGTGACATTTAAGACTAGAGTTTTTTGTGTATCTCAGTTTGTCCCACTTGGGAATGTCAGCGATGGGTCGGTCGGTGAATGAACACGTGGTATTTAAAGACGTGTATCTTGTCGTTTCCGGTAGTGGTAGTCTTCTTTTTCTTCTTTTGCGTGGTGGTGAATTGATACGATTAAGGCTGTCTGGTCACCTACCCCTGCATGCGGAACTCAGAATTCGGTCTGCTAAAATTGCTCTATCAAAAACTATCTAGGACCCTTTGTATGACTATCATCACGGTCCTCTAAATCTTTATGTGCGACAATACACAACAATTATAAATATATAAAATCAAGGTTAGTAGATGATGATTTTGTATGCATCAATGAACCTTGATATAACATTTGAGAACTGATTTTTATTGTTGTGTATTGTTGTTCTTGAAGACTTAGAAGACCGTGATGATACTCATACAAAGGGTCCTTGATAGTTTTTGAAATGGCCTCAATGACATCACAGGCGGACAAACATTGTGTTTCTAGGCAACTCCATTGTTGTATCTTTCTTTGATTGGTGAATATTCAATGTTTGTCCGAAACAAAACACGGCCACATGGCTATTTTTGGATTTGTGTCTTGTGCTATTAATTTAAATCAAAATAATTCATAATGTAGAGAGTGCAGTGTTCTTTGTTATGAATGTAAATGTTTTGATGTCACTTTAAAAACGTTTTTTTTTATTTAAATATACTTTGTAGATGAAAAGAATACTTAAACACTGTATTATGAACAGGTTTAATAAGGGAAGTTATTTATATTTGTGTTTAGTGGTATTAAATGCAGCGAGGTAAAACAATACAATTAGAAACAAATATAGTCGATTTACAGCTACGCGTTGCGAGCGAAGCAAAGGGGCGAGCTCCAATCAGTGGCCGAGTTTGCGTGAAACTATTAACTTCTTTGCATGAAACTCGGCCGCTGATTGGAGCTCGCGCCCTCGCTTCGCTCGCAACGCGTAGCTGTAAACGTAGCATTAGAAAGAAATGAAACAACGTGGTTTTGTGTATGTTGACGTCACAGATGAGGTAATCGGAGTCAAACAGTGGGTGACCTTTCTTTTTACAATTACTGACATTCGGTTGAGCAATGCCTCACTCATCTATGACGTCAGCATTCATAAGGTGGCCTTGAAAGTATAACTACTTTACACGTATCATTCTCACCTCGCGTTTGAGCCATGTGACGTCATAATTCTGCGCGCTCCTCCACAAAACCTCATCTAACTCCTAAAATATTCCTTCCTTTGTGTCGGGAATTTTCCCAGCCCCTTACTGACTCGCTACCAACCCTTTAATCAAAGTTAAGAATTTTGTCTTACATCTCCTTTAAGAATAGAATTCCCGACAAGGTCGGCGTTGAAGGGGTTGAAAGGGTGCAATTATACTTCTTATCGTCTAGATATCTATCTATCTATGGTGTCTGGAGATGTTCGATACCAGACAATACCGTTGTGTCTCGTTATCGCTCTTATTACGAGGTCGCTGCTTTTAAAACTGTGCGAGATATCGATTAGTCGAAGTCGAAGACACTCGAGAATACGACCGCAGATTGTCTGCACGCGAGCTCGAGATGATTCTCTCTAGCCTAGCAATTGAATATAATGGTATATTGGCTACAGGTGGTATCATCATAAATGGGATAATGGATTATTGATTTTTCCGTTTCATAACTTGTAATTTAGATACGATTTTCGGGGATTGGATGATAAGAAGGGGTGGAATTGTATGGTATTGAAGAAGTTCTCCTTTTTTTTCTCTCGTATTGTTGAACTCAAATGTCCCTCTGTGACGCAAGAAAGAATAATATTTTACTTTCTTTGATTCACTACAGAAAGAATATACCAATTCTTGATACGCACTTTTTTTAGGATTATAGTGGGGCTGCAATTATTGTCCTTTGTTGAGATAACCCGACGTTATTAAAACTTAGACTTGAACGAAATTAGTCAATTCGATTTCTTATTTGAACTTCCATGATGCACCTTATGACGAACCAATCAGAACGGATACGAGCTAGAAGAGATCGCTTACTATGTACATCAAAGAAAAACAGTGGCACCAGATTTTATGTTGTTGCTAATGGAATAGAAATAAGGGCACAGTTGAGTTTAGTATAGTACGTGTTTATGGTTGCTATGGAGTTTGTTTCTCTTAAAACAATACCATAGCAACAAATCCTACACTTAACTTGGCGACGGTTGACTGTGCATCTTGCCACTGTTCATATATCATTAAAGTAAGTAAGTAAGTAAGTAAGTAAGTAAGTAAGTAAGTAAGTAAGTAAGTATTTATTAGTCCGGTAGATTCATACAGGGTACAAATATGGATGTCGTCAAAAGTGGGTGCATACCCAAATAACTAAACTAGGCTGCATTTAACATTTAACACATGTACACTACATTAACATCAAGCAATTCATATTAAAATATTTACATTAAAATATTTACAAAAGCCCAACATAGATGCTCATTCATGCATTAAGATATAAACAAAATGGAAGTTCTACTAATTGTAAAATGGTAACACATTTACCACACACATAAAACAGTCATCCCTTAAAATATAACAATGTAAAAATTATGTAAAAATTAAAACTGTAATGTAAACTGTAATGTAAAGTGTAATGTAAAGTGAAATGTAAAGTGATGCTTTGACTACTGATATAAGCAACAAAACGGATGTACGTTTCACAGCATCATTGATTGTGGATGCTGACGTCATAGATAGCCAACCAAATGTCAGTATTTGAAGAAGCCACCCGCTGATTGGCTCCGACTCACTCATCTATGACGTCAGGGTCCACAAGGTTGGTTTGGAACTATTATAGATGCACATAACGGTTGAGACAGACAGACATATGGGCGGACGTACTGACGTACTGACGTACTGACGTACTGACGTACTGACGTACTGACGTACAGACGTATGGGCGGACGGACGTACTGACGTACAGGTCCGATGAGATGTCAGAACTGCCCGAGTGGCAGGAAACGTCTGATTTAGTACTCTACACGCACGCACACGCATCACAATCGCACGCACACGCACACTTCAGAAGCAATAGACTACGATGGCTTATTAGTACTTTAATTTAAAAGAGGAGATGAGTATAATGATTTTTATGTTTTACTTACTTTGGCAACATTTTCTAATTGGAAAATCATTGTTGTTTATTGTGAAAAGACGTACAATTTTTAAAGTACCTAAGTCGGAAAGTTCACACAGAACATTATGGCGGGAAAATGGAGCATTATACCAAAACTTGTTTTACCACTATTAAACTTTAGATTAGTACAGTTACGGCGGTTACACCCACGTTTTAGATTTGCAAAATATGGCCAAAATGAACCTTGCATGTACAGACTGGAATAAAGGCATGTAGGCCTAAACATCAACATATTTAGTTTTAATCGAACAATAGCCTAGACCTAACATAAGGATTTATGGACTACACGGTGAAAACTGTTTTAAATAATATTACGCATTATAATCAAACCTGTAAATGTATACATATATGTGTCCTTAATAAATAAATAAAATCTGGCGTTATACTTTTTTGTATTATTATTATTTTTCATTATTCATGCGCCTGCGCAGTAGGCCTACTTGTGCGACGCAGCTAGCGACGTGAGCGGCCTGACAACCAACTATACACATGATTTACAGGTCACCCAAGATGCTGTTCGGTCACGTGATATACTGCGCGGAGTGTTACTCGCAATTATGAAAATAGTTCCGTCTCCACACTCCGGTTTAATGCGAGTATAGTTGGTTACCCGAAACCTGGGCTAAAGCGTTCATGTATAGGGAATCCGCAAGTGATGTCACACCCAAACAAACAACAATTGAACTGATTGAGAAACAACAAACTGTTGAAACAATTAATTCACAAATAACTGAGTAAAACTAATGTAGTGATACTCACACGTTAAATTTTTAAAGATGGACAATAACGTTGTGAAAGTTTGTAAACGTTTTGATGAGTTGTTTTTCAACGTCAGAACATTTTAGTGTTAAGCAGCTTGTTTTTTTTTGCCATCAGTTCCATTCATGTTTATCATGTTTTTTATTTCGGTGTTGCTAGTATTGTTTAATTGAGAAGCATTTGAATTGTGGTACGTCATAATCATCTGTCTCCAAACAACGATAATCATTATCATTAAATAAAATTAAGTAACTAAGTTAATAATAACAATATTGAATATAGATATATATCAGTCATGGTGATAAGAATAAGCATTTATTTTTACTTTCCTCATGTAGTCATGACATCTTGCTAAGCACATTCAACTATGTCACACCGTTTCAATGTCGTGCAACCTCCAAACAAAAACATTAATTTCACAATTGTTTTAAATAATCCCACTAATCTTCCCTCGACCTCTTATTATTTCACAAAACGTTTTATCCCCATTGAGTCTTCCCCCACACAGCAGCCCAGCTAGCTAGACCTAATCCATCCCTATTCGCGCTGAATTAAATTCTAAACAATTCCACCCGTCATCTTCACGGTTGGTAATACTGTACGTGACAGCAGCGCAGCGCATTGGAATATTAACCATCTCGTACCAACCCCACTCGCTGTAAAAATAAATATACCAGGCAGTTAGAAATACCAATTATTTAAATGGAACCGTGAACAGATGGTGGACGACAATCTTGGAATTCATATTAACTCGGAATGTTATATTTTTGTCAGGTTTTCTGACACGTTCGGGGAGGGGGAACTATTTTTAAATGCGGTGTCGAGAGATTTTCTTTTTTCTTTTTTTCACTTGGAATTTATACGTTGACTGGCCAACAAATAGAAATCAAGAATACACATGCAGAAACGTTTTTTTATCAACAAACCTTTGGGTTACGTTTAAGTTTAGTTTATTCACGTTCTTTGAAGTGCTAAAATAAAAGTAATTATAATAATGATATAATAAGAAAAATAATATAATAATAATACCGCAGTTTAAGGAATGTATTTAGGGACGTCCTATATTATGTAACTTTTTATTCTATATCCTGCCATAAATACTGACTGTTTTGGGATTTCGGTCAATATTACAATACTTTCTACATGACAGTGCCTGGATTCACAACGATGCCTAACTCTAAGTTGTCCTAAGTTTGGCAAATCCTATCTAGATTAACCAAGATAATCATCTCTAGGTATTAATACACATTCACAAATAAAATATTATTAGTTACATTGTTGAAATTTTACTATAATTTATCTTTATAAAATTACAGAACGACATATGCGTGTTTTTATTGCCTAAACTAGTATAGGACGTCTTGGCACTTTGGCACCTTTGTGAATCTGGGCCCAGGTTTGAATTAAGGCAGAATTCTTTTCAGAATAATACGTAGTAACGAAGTAACAGAATAGAGCCCCAGTAGTGAAACTGCACAGCTTGCGCATGGCTGCTTCCTTACTTGCGAGAATAGCGCGCGTAACGGTAACCTGGTAGACATACATTGTAAGGCCTATCCTAACCATTATAAAAAGCTACCTCAATTTGTAGTGGTGCTACATTTTCGACTCTTCACCTGGCACTGTAGGGTCACAGTCTAAAAAATTTGTCGAGCTTCATTAATACGCAGTTGTGTATTCCTAATATATAAAGTGCCTAGGCGGTCGAGTTTAGGTGTGCACGAGATGGCGATTGTTTTAAGTGGCTGGAAACAGATTTTACAGAAATTGTAAACTACGTAAGTGACTAACTAAGTGACTAACTAACTAAGCACATGAAGCCGTTGAAGAAACATATTTTTTCTCAAATATAGATATTGTGAATACTACATGGGTTCTTGAAATGTAAACAACAGTACTGTGAAAAAACGCCTAGGCTAGCCTAGGCTCCAAATAAAAGAGCCTAGGCGGCGCCTAAGCCCGCCTAGGCTCGAAACACCACTGATAATACATAATTATAGTGTAATAATATCTCAATGTAAGTAAGAATGTAGAATGTTATATACCTTATTTTACACAAATACTATAAAATAATTGTAGTGGCTCGTTTTGCTAAACAACTTCAGCGCTTTGGACGCCATAGAATGACGCTAATGGTTGATAGGGGCCCCTCGCCGTAGGGCTAAGATTATAGGGCTTAGCGCTAATGTCCTTCACCGTCACCTATACTTTAGCCGCCTAGTTCAATGGTGACGTATTTACAGATAAACAGTGTTGCCACTAGATAACAGAATAGATAAACAGTGTATATAAACACAGAATGAAAGAGAAAACATAATTCTTAATGCTGAATACAATCTAAAGGAGACTGTTAAGACATCCAGATAACAATAACATAAATATTTATTCAAGGAAGAATAGCAATGTGGACTGACTATACATCAGATTGAGGGCCGGTTTTACAATTTCCTAATAGGAAAGTTATTTGTAGCAATTAAGCTATTAGGAGGATTTCAAGGGTTTTGATTGGTGGTTCGAAGAAGTAGTTATTGTGAGATTGTAAGACTGGACCTAAGTAATATAAATTCATACCAGTTTTATACCATTCTCGAGGCTTTTGCACCGCCTTAATTTAGGGCTGGTCTTACCTTCTCCTAATAGGAAAGTTATTTGTATAACAGTTAAGCTATTTGGAAGATTTCAAGGGTTTTGATTGGTGGTTGCCATGGAGAAAACAAGCTATTCAACAATTAGGTAGTTATTGACTTATTGGGACATTTTAAGACTGGACCTAAGATAATTATTTATTTAATTATGACTCACAAGTCACACACCGTTTCCATTTCATTGATAGCAGTAACATCGAATACAAGTACATTATTACGTGGCGTTTAATACCCCATCTGGGCTCGGCGTAAAATTTGACCCAGGGTGACTGTACCAATAAAAAGGTGACGAAATTAGGTCCTGTCCTTTCCCTTAACCATTTCCAATATGTTCTTCAACTTATCGCCATCCTCAAATCACTCCCCGAAGTCATATGACCTCCCAGTCGAGTACGTCATAAACCCTAAAACAACAATCATAATTATTGCGTTACATTTTTTTTCTTTCAGGCGTTGATTTCTCTTCTAATAAAATAAAAACACAGCCAAGAAGAAGAAGAAGCGGACGAAGTTATCCAATCTTTATCTACTTTTCCGCGTTCTTTCTCGCCATGTTTTAAATCCGTTGGACTAGGGCCAGCCTCTTAATTTGCCACCACGCGCTCAGTAGCAAGCGAGATAACTTGTTGAATTTTCCACCGCCACCCTTAGTTTCACTATAAGAAGAACCACAAAATATCCCGGCGCTTCATAAACGTCAACTGTTTCACAGGAATGTAGCCGCAGAGGTTTGTTAATAAACTTGATAGTAATAATAATAATACAGCAGTGGCAGCGTGAAACTTTGTGTGAGTGTTTTTGTGTGTGGGTGCGTGAAGTGTCGAGAAGGAATTCTTCAGTATTACACGCTCACATTCTGTGGCTAGGTTGTCGCACTGCCACCCTAGTGCGCACTGCCTTGTAAAGTCGCGTCACGTTAATTTGCAAGGCGGTGTTGTTATGTATTACGTAAAGGTCGGTTTACACACTTTGCTAAGGGCTCGTCCACACAGATTTTTAAGACATACGATTTAAGGTTTAACGCGTAGTCGTAAAGTTGGATCATAGGAAACACGTACTGGCGTTCACACAAAGTTTTAGTTTTAATTAAGACGTTGTTTTCATTGTTGTTTTTAAAACAACAATGAAAACCTTATGCATTATGTCTTCAAAATCTGTGTAGACCAGCCTTTACGTAAAGGTCGGTTTACACACTTTGCTAAGAGTTAAGAGCAAAGGATACGTTTACGTCAAAAACCGCAGAAAAGTTTCTTTTTTAATTATATCTTAAGATTGACACACAAAATGGAAAATCTGAGTAGTCGTAGCGCTGTGGTTTGGTGAGCCCTACAGACTGAATGATAGATGTAACTAACATTGTTATCAGTATGACTGTGATACCTATTTTATTAAATTATTAATTAAATATGAATCACAGTCATACTGATTATAACGTTAAATACATTTGTCATTCAGTCTGTAGGGCTTACCAAACCACAGCGCTATGAAAACTCAGATTCTCGATTTTGTGTTTCAATCTTGAGATATAAATCATTAGAAAATAAAAATTCTCTGCGATTTTTGACGTGGAGGTATCCTTCGCTCTTACGATATAATATTTTGTTCCTAGCCAGATATTTTACTAACTTTTTTACTTATTGACTGGTCTTAGAATTTAAGGGATAACAGCTAACATATTGGTATGGTTTCGTTAGCTCTTAAATCTTAAAAAAGTTATGTGAACGCCATGATGCTACTGGCTTCATTCAACTTCGTTAACTTTTAAATCTTAAATGAGTGTGTAAACCGCAGAACTTTAATTCTCTTTCTCGTGACAGTTCGGAAACATTTACTGTAACAGAAAAATATTCATAGCACGACTCAATACTTTCGTCAAACTTATTGAATTCAAAAATAAAAGGGAATCAAGAACAGTTTTTCGAAAACTGCAACATTATAGCTTCTATTAATTTATGCTTTGTTGTCCTTGAATTCAATAAGTTTGACGAAAGTATTGAACCGTGTAAAGCCTGTATAATGTCGGCATAACAAATTCTCTGCGGAATGATACATTTTGTGTAACCGTTTGACAATATTTGAAAGCAATTTTGACAGCCCGAAATCGGATGTTCCGCAGGACTTACAGTGGAGACACCTCGGACAACGAACCAGAATTTCCGGCGAAAACCGGTTCTGAGCGATGACCATATTTTGTACAACCCTTAGGAATGCATCGCATTCATGTCAATATTCAAAGCTAGAAGATCGTTAAATCAGATTGCGGACTGTTGTATTCTGTTAAATACCCCGTGCTAGTTTTATTATTTTTCCTTCTGGTTTTACGTCATTTTCAATTATCACAATCGTTTTCTAAATACATTTATGCATATTGTCATCTTTTAATCGTCTTTGTAGTAGGATTATGAAGAAATATATTATGTTATTCATGTATGCAGTATGCAAATCGTTTGATTCGCATTCATCTAATAATAACGCTACAAGAAAAAATAAAAAAGTTTCAAGCTCGTGGTGTTCTGATCTATATTAAGGAATAAGTTTCCGAAACGTTAATTCAAATAAAACATTAATTTATATTTGGAATTTAGCTTTTACAGTTGTTCATGTAGCCAATTATGAAATTCTAGGAAATCAGTGAATGGAATGTAGCGCGAACGAGTCGGCCCAACTACCCCCCTAACGAGGGGTTTACAAACCAGGTAAATATAAGCTCGACGTGGTGGATCGACTGGTTCGTTGTCCGAGGTGTCTCCACTGTAGTTCTTACGGCGTGCCCAGTATAGCTTCACTGTCGCCCTCCGAAGAAAACATCCCTCACTTCCCCCTCCCATCCTCCCCCCCCCTCCCCCTTCTCTAGCGCCGGCGTTCAAGTACTGGAGTAAATCAAAAGGTATTCGCCAGCATCAAGGATTAGAAGAGAGACGAAGAATCCTTACGACGTCTCCGCAGATAAAATATCTACCCTCATCTTCTCGATAGTTTTATAAGCTCACTATCTTCTCGTGTGGTGAATCTAGATAAATGATCGGTTACTATGTGAGACAAAAGTGTGGAAATCGTTGGTCTTACCGGTCTTACGGACTAAAATAGGAATTGAAAACAATTGCTAGCGCGGATTCGAAAGGTCTGTTACTCGATTTTTTTAAACTATCAGTAAAGAAATGTTTTTTTAATTATTGTTTTTTTTGGTGTTACGACCTACTCTTGATAGATAAAAAAAATACTTACAAAAAAACAACTATTGAATGATTTGTTACATTTTATGATTATAAATAATAACTAAACACAATTTACCATTCACCGTTTCTTGAGACGTAAACGGCAAATTTCGAATATCATCATTTACATCTTTTATACGTTAAACCATCAATTACAATATCAAAATATTTAAATTAAAAATCTTAATGAGGCGCAAAATCTGACTTTGAATAAAATATACAATTTTTGTCGCCCTTAAAAATATTCACCCCGTCCGTTCCTACCATAGAAACGATCAATTTCTAAAACCTTGTCAATCTTTAATAACCCTTTGAAAATTACTCGATTAACGTGCACGTTTGCCCCACTTAAACAATCCGCCCCTCCCCACCCCTCCGCGGTCCACTTCAACCCTAAAACCCAATTGATATGATTTGATTCAAGTATACGTATACACCCAATTAATCCTTCCTCTACCTAATCAACTTAAAAGCTATATAGCATATATGAAAACTTTGGATTGAATATACGTTGGGCTGGGGTGGGTGAGCCGGCCCCTTTGTAAGTTATTCAATTAGCGTTGATCCGGGTTAGTGATCGCTAATGAACACGTTAATGTTTGACATGCAAAGCGCACCTGTGATTTCCGACGCGTTCGAGTAATTAGTTAGACTGACAGTCGATATAGGTAATTGTTTTAATTGCCGCAATGATGTGGAATTTGTTTCCCGAAAATAAAGCTGTAGTGGATTTATATAGATCGTTATTACTGATAATTCAACCTGCTGTTTTATGTAAAATACAGGTTTATCCCCCTTGCAAATAAACGATAAATGCACCGTGTGTTAGTACATACAGCGCTATATGTGGACAAATTTAGCAACTTATTGGTGAGGATTGCATTCCGCGGCTGAAAATAGTGCCGGATATTATTGTGAAATATCTTGTTTTTTCATTTGTTTATTTGTTTGTTTGTTTATACTTGTGTTTGTGTTTTTATTTTGTGTATTGTTGTTTTGTTTAGTGTTGGTTTTTGTTTGTCATTGTCTTGTATTGTTTGTGTTTGTTTTGTGTTGTTTGTGAAATGGAGCGTTGTCTTTTAAGATGGACTGATTGGATTTATTCATTATCTGACCAAATTTTTTAAAAGCCATATTTAATTAAACAATGTTCACAATTTTGCCATTATCGACTTAGGAAGAACGACGCTGCTTCATCGGAAAGTTGCGTGACATTGCCACTTTGAGCTCTTCATTCGTTTTCACTAGCGCCCTCAGTGGCCAAACTCGATGCCTATGCGGGTGATAATGTATTCCCATCCGATAGATACGAACCGTTGTTGATACTGCGCGATAAAAATAGATACTGTGCGCGTATTCTGGTGTCAACAAAGTCAACTAGGGTAAAGGTGGATGATGTTGTTTATAGCTGTCACAATTGTTTGGATGTTTGAATTGTTAAAACTACAATGGCGCATGTTTTGATTGTGCTTATCAGCGCTATCTTTTGACAGTATTCTAGTAGGTTATTCATGTTTTCATTAAACAGATTATATCGAGCTACTATCGGATGCAAAAAGACGGCGGAAAATCATACATGTTGGAAACAACACTGGACATTAGAATGTTATGTATATTGATTGCATATCAGTTCAATTGAAAAACAAATTGTTTGAGTACTTGAACGTTGTCATCAGGCTATCTCTTGGCAGATATAAACATAACTGCGAGAAACCCCACCTTGTTTGTGATATTTTCGTTTATAGGTCCTTGGCACAACTCGTTTTACACTATGGACTTACACGTATAATAGTATTGATTTGAAAGATAGCGTGGGTATAATTAACTGCCACAACACACTATCTTATTTGCCATTAGGGCCTCTATGTGCAGATATAAACAAAACTGCGAGAAACTTCACCATGTTTGGGATAATTACGTTTATAGGTGCTTCATACAACACTACTTACACTACGGAATTACACGTATAGTATTGATTTGATAGAAGACGTGGCTATGTTACTTTGCCATGAACACTCGGTCTTACTATTGCGTAGATCTATGTTATACTTTTCCCAACGTAACCAGGTTCATACGAATTTCATGCACTAATTGATTTAAGAAAATCAACAGATTACTAGCATTCATTCACACAATGCTTGAGTCAATTTTCCTGAAAAATAAAGTACTCTATTAAGCGGAAGACTAAATTTACGAGTGTGTGAAAGAACGGCAAGAATCTGATA
Source organism: Isoperla grammatica (assembly GCA_945910005.1). Taxonomy (NCBI): domain Eukaryota; kingdom Metazoa; phylum Arthropoda; class Insecta; order Plecoptera; family Perlodidae; genus Isoperla; species Isoperla grammatica. The sequence continues at coordinate 31,951,024 of OX246747.1, forward strand.
ACTTTCGTGGCATCAGGGTACTGCAAAATGGTAGTGGATAAAAACCTACGATTACTTGCGTTGGGGGAGTAGAGGTATGTCCTCTAGGGGCTTTGGTCCGTCCTTTGTACGCGCTCTCTAGTAGCCACGCAGTAAAGCGAAGTGTTAACTAGTGCCCTCTAGTAGCCAGTATCTGAACCGTGCACTCCCGCGCTCTCTAGTAGCCACGCAGTAAAGCGAAGTGTTAACTAGTGCCCTCTAGTAGCCAGTATCTGAACCGTGCACTCCCGCGCTCTCTAGTAGCCACGCAATGAAGTGAAGTGTTAACTAGTGCCCTCTAGTAGCCAGTATCTGAACCGTGCACTCCCGCGCTCTCTAGTAGCCACGCAATGAAGCGAAGTGTTAGCTAGTGCTCTCTAGTAGCCAGTATCTGAACCGTGCACTCCCGCGCTCTCTAGTAGCCACGCAGCGAAGCGAAGTGTTAACTAGTGCCCTCTAGTAGCCAGTATCTGAACCGTGCACTCCCGCGCTCTCTAGTAGCCACGCAGCGAAGCGAAGTGTTAACTAGTGCCCTCTAGTAGCCACTGTGTGAACCGACCTTTGTACGCGCTCTCTAGTAGCCACGCAATGATGCGAAGTGTTAACTAGTGCCCTCTAGTAGCCACTGTGTGAACCGTTCATTGTACGCGCTCTCTAGTAGCCACGCAATGAAGCGAAGTGTTAACCAGTGCCCTCTAGTAGCCAGTATCTGAACCGTGCACTCCCGCGCTCTCTAGTAGCCACGCAATGATGTGAAGTGTTAACTAGTGCCCTCTAGTAGCCACTGTGTGAGCCGACCTTTGTACGCGCTCTCTAGTAGCCACGCAATGATGCGAAGTGTTAACTTGTGCCCTCTAGTAGCCACTGTGTGAACCGACCTTTGTACGCGCTCTCTAGTAGCCACGCAATGATGCGAAGTGTTAACTAGTGCCCTCTAGTAGCCACTGTGTGAACCGTCCATTGTACGCGCTCTCTAGTAGCCACGCAATGATGCGAAGTGTTAACTAGTGCCCTCTAGTAGCCAGTATCTGAACCGTGCACTCCTGCGCTGTCTAGTAGCCACGCAATGATGCGAAGTGTTAACTAGTGCCCTCTAGTAGCCACTGTGTGAACCGTCCATTGTACGCGCTCTCTAGTAGCCACGCAATGATGCGAAGTGTTAACTAGTGCCCTCTAGTAGCCACTGTGTGAACCGTCCATTGTACGCGCTCTCTAGTAGCCACGCAATGATGCGAAGTGTTAACTAGTGCCCTCTAGTAGCCAGTATCTGAACCGTGCACTGTGGCGCTCTCTAGTAGCCACGCAATGATGCGAAGTGTTAACTAGTGCCCTCTAGTAGCCACTGTGTGAACCGTCCATTGTACGCGCTCTCTAGTAGCCACGCAATGATGCGAAGTGTTAACTAGTGCCCTCTAGTAGCCACTGTGTGAACCGTCCATTGTACGCGCTCTCTAGTAGCCACGCAATGATGCGAAGTGTTAACTAGTGCCCTCTAGTAGCCACTGTGTGAACCGTCCATTGTACGCGCTCTCTAGTAGCCACGCAATGATGCGAAGTGTTAACTAGTGCCCTCTAGTAGCCAGTATCTGAACCGTGCACTGTGGCGCTCTCTAGTAGCCACGCAATGAAGCGAAGTGTTAACTAGTGCCCTCTAGTAGCCACTGTGTGAACCGACCTTTGTACGCGCTCTCTAGTAGCCACGCAATGATGCGAAGTGTTAACTAGTGCCCTCTAGTAGCCAGTATCTGAACCGTGCACTCCCGCGCTCTCTAGTAGCCACGCAGCGAAGCGAAGTGTTAACTAGTGCCCTCTAGTAGCCACTGTGTGAACCGACCTTTGTACGCGCTCTCTAGTAGCCACGCAGTGAAGTGAAGTGTGAACTACCCCGGCAAAGGTGGTTATGTCGCTGGCTGGGGCTTGTTAAGTCTCACCTGACAACCCTTCACATCTATCTATCTACCCACCCTTAGACAGATAAACCCTCGAGCCATTGTTACAAGCGTAGCAACCAAGTTTGCGTTGGTCGATAAACTTAAAGAGGCGCTGTACACTTTCCATCGTGTACTATATTTAATTTATTCACCAGCTTAGGCAACCCTTTCTCTCTTGATGCAGACGAACAGCGGAGGTTTCGAGTGAAGTTAACTCTTTGTTTATTTTATAAATAGAAAATGCTTTGGTTCTGTTGGGGATGATGGCGTCAATGGGAAGTCTCAATAGGTCAGGGGTTGAATGAATGATGTCATAATGTTCTCTCGTCAAAGTTTGTATAGTCACAATTGTTCATTGTGTGAAATATTTGCATATTACGGAAAATGGAAGATTGAATTGAATTGTTAAAGTACGTTGATACTGTAATTTTAGTATCTTTCCCCTTCGAACTGACTCGACGTTTGATGTTTTGACGGAATAAAGTATTTTTCGCTACTATTGGCAGAAGAAAAATCAGATAAAATTATCGTTATTTAATCGTGTCATGTGTAGACTATATATTTTTTTGAAATTTGGGACTTTTCATGACAATTATGTGTACGAAAACACAAAACCATTTAATCGGTACATTCTCGTATTTTATTTGATATATTTGTCATGTTTTAGTTGAGTAAGGTCTGACATTATGAATTTTTGATAAATTATTAGTAACTTGTTTTCACCATGGCAACAACGAACACTTGTTGCCATGGTAAAAACAAGCTAGTAGCCATCTAAATATTTATCCGGTGCTCATAATACCGGGAATGACTAAAATTAGATGTCTTCATTATCACAGAAGGATGCTTTTATCAACTGTTGAAGACAATAATTTAGAACGTTACTAGCTTACGGTATAGTATAAAATGCTTAGAAAGTTCAAGTATATATGACCATCCGTATGCACAGTCAAGTATCAAGTTAAGCACAGGATTTGTTGCTAAGGAATTGCTTTTTTTACTTTCTGTTTTCCATCACTGGAGTTAGCAAGGCATTTCAAACCGGCGTGGTGCAATCGCTTCGAGTCAAACCGATTTGAAAACCTTGGTAATCGTATCGAATTTGGGCCAAATCGGTTTCATTTCAATCCAGTTGATCAATTGAATTGAAAGTATCAAATCGCATTGAAAACCCTTGATAAATACGTCAAACCGACTGCAGCGACTGCAGAGCTGCGCGCGCACTGCACTGCCTTCTTACACGGTTTAGTTTAGTTTATTTATAGGTAACAACAACTTCATAACTGTCCATTTTGAAGGTTATGAGGACGCCTTGTATATCAACTTACTAAGATTCCTATTGTCAACAAAAAAAAATCTAGAAGGCTTACGAATTGATTTGTTGAAAGCAGCTTCAAATATGCGTGATAAATAGGTAGTTCAACCCGGTTTGAACTCAAACTGGTTCGGTTCAAATCGGATTGAAATGCCTTGCTAACTCCAGTGCATGATAAGAACAACCTCCATAGCAACCATAAACAAATCGCATACTTAACTCGACTTTGCATTCCGCTCTTAGTTGCACCCTTTTCACCAGTAATCCTCAACACATGTTAAAATACTCCTCACTAAGCCACTTTACACTCACTTATAGTCGTTTCCGTCCTTATTCTCCCCTAAAAGAACATCTTTACCGTATTTTTGGAAACCCATCTCAGAACGAAAGCTTTAAGTATGTTTTTAAGTCCTCGCTATCCAAAATATTTTGTTAAATTGCTTAAATAAGACGGGAATGCCACTTAACACGGTATTTTGAATATAGCGAGGTTTCCGTACTCGGAGTCTCGTATATATAGGTATATTTACAACCCCGTTATCGTAAAAGACGTTATTTACATTTATTCAAAACGTTGAAAAGCTAAAAGCGTTCGTTTCTTGTCAACTTGGCTCTAATGATCATGACTCGCCTTTTTTTATTCCCAAAGAGTAGAATTCTTGAAAGGGTGGTAGAATCTAAATGTGTGTGTGGGGGTGTGGGTGGATTGAGTGGTGGTTTGCGGATGAAACTACATTGCGGTTATGTACGCGCCCCTTGAGCAGCGCGAAATCTTTGTGAATCCGGTCGCTTGCTTCCCAGGCAACGTCTAAAGTAAAGGGATTGGTTTCCTTACTTTTGTAAAATATGATATCATTAGCTTTATTTTCTTCTCCGTGAAAGCACTAAAAGGTGAAAAGGAGCGAGTTTTTTTTATTTTCTTTTTCTTTCTTTAACAAGCCTCCGTGTATGCGCTCGTGACCCTTGACATTTCGTTGGGAGTGGTTGAAGAGAGTGGGTTGGAGGTGGTTTAGTTTAGGGACAGTTACTGCCGCTAGGGGTGACGTGAGCTGCGCGCTTGGTGACGAACAACGGAAACGTTTGTGTGGAATTTTATTTTGTGGGAAATGTTTCAAAAGAAACGTTCGAAAATTTGTAAACAGTTTGAGTGATGTTCACGGATAAATAAAGCATTTCAAAAACTATCTAGGACCCTTTGTATGAGTATCATCACGGTCTTCTAAATCTTCAAGAACAACAATACACAACAATTAAAAATCAGTTTTCAAATGTTATGTAAAAGTTCATTGATGCATATACAAGATAATCATCTACAAACCTTGATTGTGTTTTTAATTGTTGTGTATTGTTGCTAATAAAGATTTAGAGGACCGTGATGATAATCATACAAAGGGTCCTAGAGAGTTTTTTGTAATGGTCTAATATTTTGTGCAGATGCGTTGTTAAGGGTCGAGTTCAATAAACTTTTTAATCGGCCGATTTACTAATCTCGGATTGGTAACCATGGTTTCAAAAAACGTTACATACAAAATACACAGTGCCTTCTACCGGGCAGCATCGTTTTTGATCTCCGTTTAATAGAAAATCTCGGGATTAAAGTTTGCCGAAACTGGCCCTAATGATAACAAAACATGGACAATCTACTATAGTCGTTTCGGGTCACACAGAAACTTGATTTACGAATGAATTAATACAGTTACAACAGTAGTTTTCATCTGATTGGTTCTCGAACAAAAATAACAAGATTCTGATTGGATGGACTCGAATGTGGACACGGCTATGGTTAGAAGGTAAAAGTTAGTTATCTTTATTTACCCATATTGCCGTGATTGCAATATTTGAAATCTTCGTAATCCACTTTTTGGTTATAAATATCGGTTAATTTACTAACCATCTTTTTAATATTATGTAGCGTTTTTAAGATTAAGACAAAAACACAATCATTTTGCAAGGTTTTAATGTTTGAGACACTCATTTCCCCAAGAGCGAAGGGTAGTCTCTACGTCAAAAACCGCAGAAAATATTCATTATTCAATTATATCTCAAGATTAAAACAAGAAATCTAAAATCATAATCAACAACACACTGTGTTTTGGTAAGTCCTACAGACTGAATGACATATTACCATTAGCGTAGTTATTTTGATTATAAATTCGATATTAATTAGTAATAAACTTAATTATATATAAAACAACGTACTGATTACAATGTAAGACACCATTTAGAGCATTCAGTATGTAGGACTTACTAAACCACAGTGCGTTGTTGATTCAGATTTTTGATTTCGAAGCCCATTCTTGTGATGAAATTTATAAATTAAACTTTTGTTTGGTTTTTGACCTAGAGGTATCCTTTCCTGTTAAAGCAGGGTCTCATTATCTATGATCAGTGTCTATATTCAGTGTCCATTTTACACAAGAACTTTACTCGGAGTAAACTTGAGTAATCGTAGGAAGACAAACGAACAGATCTTTATAGAGTATCTGACAAATTCCACTTCGGACAATCTTTGGCATTGTGTGCTAAGTCTTTGACCGTTGCTTCTTTTGTTTTATCTGCTGCTGCAATGACGCGGGTGGTTTCACGCGGTGATTGAGAACCTTCTACCGTCTCCTGATCCCCTGATCCCTCCTCAAACATTCCCGTTGTCTTTGGTCTTCTTCTTTCATGCCTCCCTCCCTCCCTCCCTCCCCCCCCCCCCCCCCCCCTCCCACACCGAACATTTAAAAATAGCGTTCATTCCGAATAAAAAGATAGTTACTCCGTTTCCCACGGTGACTCTGCCAGTCGTAAGAGGTGAAAAAGGAGACCCTGTCCTCTCCCTCCCCCCCCCCCCTCACTGTCCCACTTAAGAGCGATGGGTACCTCTACGTCAAAAACCGCGCACAAGTTTCGTTTTTAAATTATATCTCAAGAATGGGCTTCGAAATAGAAAATCTGAGTTAACCGCGCACTGTGTTTTGGTAAACCGTAACGATTGAAGGAATTATTATAACCATTAGCAAGTTTATTTTGATTATTAAATGGATAATTAGTAATAAATTAATTAGAAATAGAAACCATACTGATTATAATGTAAACCACAGTGCGCTGTTGATTCAGATTTTCGATTTCGAAGTCCATTCTTGAGATATAATTTAAAAATGAAAATTTTGTGCGGTCTTCGAAATAGAGATACCCTTCGCTCTTAATTACAAATAGTTGGTGGGCCTGGACACACTACCCATATGTTTGCCCAGTGGCGTATACACGGGGGGAGGAGGGGGGGGGACAAACCCCCCCCCCCTTTTGCAAAGGAAACATGGAAAATGACCGTTTACATTTCAATAGACAGTATTTCAATGGACAGTTAGATATTTTACTTTATAATTACTATTGTATATTGTTGTAATTATTAAAAGCAAAAGCAATACGAAAAATATGCAAATTATTGATTAAGGTTCCTTTTATTAGCGGTGCTAAGGAAAAAATGTGTAGCCAGAAACTGAGTAATCATGTTTCAGTTGGCCGCTGTAAAACGCACAGATTTGCACTAAAATTACCTTGACGAGAACTTTTTCGGGCAAGCCCCCCCCCCCCCCCCACCCCCCAACCATCCCGGAACCCCAATTATGTTTCGGCTCCACTCTCTATAATATGCGTTGAAAACCCCCCTTTCCCAATTCCTGGATACGCCACTGTGTTTGCCACCTTACTTCTTACTTTCTAACTTGAGACTGTCTCGAATGCTGCAGTAGAGATTTTGACGCCTCCCCCCTCAACCCCTACCTCCCACTTCCCCCCCCCCCCTCCCCTACCCGCCTTCTACTAAGACACAACATTACGTGAGCGCTTCGGGGAGTATATCTATTCAAATCCAGAAGGGGTTTAGATTTAATAGAGCCAAGACTAAATTTGCATTCAATACAAATTATAATGTTGCCGCGTTCTTGTTTAGTGGTGGGAAGACTGAGACTGTCACGGGAATTACGCGCGTTACCTTTACTGGAATGATATGACGGGAAGCCACAAGCTACAAGCAATCTTTGTTACAAGCTACAAGCATCTTTGCTTCAAGCTAAAGCATCTTTGCTACAAGCTAAAGCATCTTTGCTACAAGCATCTTTGCTACAAGCTAATGCATTCTTTACTACAAGCTACAAGCATCTTTGCTACAAGCATCTTTGCTACAAGCATCTTTGCTACAAGCTAAAGCATTCTTTACTACAAGCTACAAGCATCTTTGCTTCAAGCATCTTTGCTATACAAGCATCTTTGCTACAAGCTACAAGCATTCTTTGCTACAAGCTACAAGCATTCTTTGCAACAAGCTTCAAGCATATTTGCTACAAGCTACAAGCATCTTTGCTACAAGCTACAAGAATCTTTGCTACAAGCTACAAGCAGCATTGCTACAAGCTACAAGCATTCTTTGCAACAAGCTTCAAGCATATTTGCTACAAGCTACAAGCATCTTTGCTACAAGCTACAAGCATCTTTACTACAAGCTACCAGCATCTTTGCTACAAGCTACCAGCATCTTTGCTACAAGCTACAAGCAGCTTTGCTACAAGCTACAAGCATTCTTTGCAACAAGCTTCAAGCATATTTGCTACAAGCTACAAGCATCTTTGCTACAAGCTACAAGAATCTTTGCTACAAACAAAAGCAGTCTATGCAACAAGCGTCTTTGCTACAAGCTTAGGCGGTCAATAGCACCAATTTTATGTCCACCAAATTTAGAAATTAAAATGACCGTCTATATTGTTTTAGTAGTGTTTTTTAAAGTCAAACTTTTATGATCCGACAAATTTCAGTACATAAAAATTGCTTTACGGAACGCTTTTGAATTTAACGAGAAAGGTGAGTCAAATAAAATCTTTATAATTATAAAATAAACATTTAGTTTAGTTTCATAAGAACTTCTTAATGGTTTAACAAAATTTCAAATATCGCAATCAGTACAGTTATTATTTCGTTGTTGGTTTTTTGTATTTTTATCTTATTTGATTGTTTGTACTTTTTTTAGGTTGATTTTTTAGGTTGCTTTCTGTTTGTTTTGATTTATTTTTTGCTTTATATGTTATTTTACTGTTATATTTTATTTTACGTAACTTAACGTAACTTTACTGCATTGCGTCATGTGAACCAGCTTCGTTGTATATACAGATTACGTTACGTAGCTTAACGTAACTTCACTGCAGTGTGTCATGTGAACAAGCCTCGTTGTATACAGATTACGTAACGTAACTTAACGTAACTTTACTGCATTGCGTCATGTGAACTAGCCATTGTTGTATACAGGTTACGTAACGTAACTTAACGTAACTTTACTGCATTGCGTCATGTGAACCAGCCTTGTTGTATACAGATTACGTAACGTAACTTAACGTAACTTTACTGCATTGCGTCATGTGAACTAGCCTCGTTGTATACAGATTATCGGGGTGTCTTCTTGTCTACCGATCGCAATCCTCTTACGCAGGATTACGTCACCTTGAGCGGGAAAACACGAAGATGCGCGAGGTAAGACGATCCTTGCCGATTACCGCAGCTGGTCTGAAACCTGCAACAACACAACTTACAGAAGAAAAACCCGGATTATGGTTTCGTTTTACCACATTTTGAAACCAAAAATATTTTTTCTTGGGGTTTTATTTAACATGCCTAGGGACTGCTACCTTATCGTGGTGGGCAGGGTTGAGTGCTTTGTTGATCCCGAGAGCTATGCCGGCGGAAGCGTATGCTTCTGGTAGGGCCACCCTAGCCGGACAGGTCGATGAGGAGAAGCCAGACGAAAGCCAGTCCACGTCCTTCTACTAGTACTTTTCCACCAATCGCCATCCGGCGTCATATGATCACAGTTGTCGAGTACGTCGCTAAACACCAAATAATTAATCAATTTGTGTTTAATGAAACATATTATAACATGTGTACATTCACTGTAGTTTTCTGATTATTAAGATCGGTAGAATTGGATCGGTCAATTGGAAGAAAAGTATTTTTATACTTAAATTCGCCCATTTGTCTTATCATATTTTTCTTGTATGCTTGAACTGTGTGTTTAAACTGATTGCATATGTAAAAAAAAAGGAAAAATAAAGACACTTTTATTATTATTACTATTATTTTTATTATTATTATTATTATAATTATGATTATTATTATTATTATTATTATTATTATTATTATTATTATTATTATTATTATTATTATTATTATTATTATTAGTATTATTATTATAATAATAATTATTATTATTATCAAAACTCTGCTTGTTATACATAATCAAACTCTTTTTTTTTAGAATGGAATATATCACCATTTAAAATCAAGTATTTTTCTAGTATTTTGAACTTGTTCTAATAGGCCTACTTAAAATTTTCATAAAACTTTTGTGGATGAAAGATAGACTTACAAACAAATTTAGTTTTTTCATTTTTTCCCTGATAGCTATAGAGGTGTTTGTTTCGTTACTTGTGGAGTATTTTCACTGTTTTACAAGTAATTCATTAAGTTAATCTTAACACAGTTTGGGCACCGCCCCATTTTATAATTAATGGGACAAGCCACCACCGAAATCATGTAGCAAGATTACATCAAGGGTGTGAGTTACAAGAGTGACTGAGTGCAAATGTGTGTGTGGACTGGTTTATCTGGGGGCTAAATCGCTTTAATTAAAAACTTTTGTAATTATAAATTTACATTCTTGGATATTGTTTGAAAGGATGCAGGTTTGGGTATTATGATTTTGGTGTGAAAGTCACTATCGTAAGTTGTAAGCTCGATTTCTTTTATCGGTTATTTTTAAATGCTGCTATTTACGAATCATGAAACTGCCTATATCTCTTGAAACATTTCAGTTGTAATATTTAGTTAGTATGATAATTATTTGTATTTGCTATGATAATGGATATTAGCATAATATGAATTTTAAAAAAATAATTATATTATTACAACCCTATTGACGATAAGAAATTTTTATCATTTTTATCGTTTTTATTTTTATCGTAGGCTGTATAGAACTTAAAAAACCATACGGTGCTGCATTCACTTTTTTTTAAGTTGTGCTGTACAGTATCAAACAAAACAACAAGATAAACCAAAAAATTAATGTAAGTTTTCCGAAATCGGTTACCTACCATTATATCACACATGATACATTTTGAATAAGGATTGAACTTCGATTCACATAACAATAAATCAAATTACGTTCGATTTCGGACACGAAGACAGGCTATAAATAACGAATTCGAAAATTTCATTTCTCCAAGTGACCCATCCGTGGCCGTCACCATCAGAAAACTCAATTTCGAAAATCGCTTGCAGTATAGAAATTTCAACGACTTACAGTATAACTTCATCCACATCCCTTGCGATCCTCTTCCTCTCTGATATCGGAGCTCTTTGACAGGTGGTGCTGGCGCAGGGGGTAGAGGGGGGAGGTGCGGTTGCGTCCTAGGGGGTAGGGGAGGGGGTGAGATTTCGCTTGCGTGGCCTAAGCCACTGCAGCTTCCGAGTTTTCCGAAACTTTGGACGACGCAACTTGTCCGAGAGAGGTTAAGTTACCCCCCCACCCCCTCCCTACGGAACGTTTCTGTAACTCTTCGAAATCTAATTTGAAATGAGCCCCCCTTCCAAAGATGGATACCAATTAATTTCCGAGTCTAGTGATTGACACGTTGCCTTGCGGTTTAGGAGGGGGGGGGGGGGGGGGGGGAGGAGAGAGTTCGTGTCTCGTGTGGCCACCTCGTTTACCCTCGTCGACTTAAGCAAGTCAAGAATCGGACAGAACATGTCTTGATGCTAACCACCTCTCCTGGACATTTCTTCGTATCCCATACGGCTGCTTTTTATATTTTTTACGGGTTCAAATCCCGCTTCAGGTAGAAGTTTTTTTACTTCTAATATTGATTCAATTACATCACTTCTTATCTTAAGAATAAGTAAACGGTGACTTTGGAGCCGTCCTAGCAACGAAGCACTCAATAAATTCAAACATGTTCTGAATCGGCCTTGTTGATTCTGGCATTTGGCCGCAGGTGTTCGCACTGTCCATGCACTGATACATATGTTTCGTATTTGAAATATCGGTCTTTGATTGGTTATCGCTCACTCGTCGACGGTGTTCGGAGCCTACAGGGTTGGTTTAGTCGCTTTAAATTAAAGTGCCCCACTGAAAATCAGTCTTGTTACTCAGTGGGTAGACTCGAAATGAAAATTTATGTATTTATTTATTTTTATTCTTCCGATAATCGTAACGTCTTTACCAGCCTCATACAGCACGAAAGTAAGTCGTTAACTTCCGTACAATGACGTAGTTACTTTGTACCTTTACCGTTCATATGCGCTTATACCTGTACTTATAGTCTAATGTTGCAATCGCATGGCCACCCACCCAACCCAACAAACTGACGACCAAAACCAAAGTCTTTTACCAACGATTATTTTCAAATTTTCATGTTTCCCTTGTCGTCACTATATTTGAAACTAATAAAACAACTATACGATGGGGGTTCGTCGTGAACTTGATAAATGATGTAAATTTCAAACAAAAAAAGTTTCGAAAAAGTTAATCAGGAGTGTGCGCGCCACATACAATGAAGTTTGTGAAAGTTTGCCACAGCGATATAAGTTAGAATGAAGTTTCTCTCTCATATGAAACTGTGAGATCATTCGAATATATGTTTTAGTATGATTCATATTTGTCTTCTTTGTGGTTTTACTATCTAGGTCCAGTAAATCTCCCCTGGTAGCGCTCAGAGAGTTCGACAATTAAAGCCCGCCAGGGAATTTAGAAGACTTTGAATATTTATATGCAGAGTAACGTTTTGTAATCTGAGCACTGCATTCCTTGATTAAGTTTAATTAATTAAAAATAGTAAATTTTAACTTTTATAGTCTTGTGTAAGTTATAAAAGTAACTTTCAAAAGTTTAGGAGTTACTTTGTAGTAAAATTGTTGGAAAGAGTAGCAGTTTGTACGAATGAATGATACGAAATTTAATTTGAAAATGTAAAGTTTTATTAAATAGTTATAAATATTGAGGTACAAAGCCTGTTAACTACTGCGAAATTAATCTTACTCTTACTACACAAAACAGTTAGAAATAATCATGTCATCCACGGAAGTTGTGAGTGGAAGTTAGGTTCCACTAAACAATCATCTCTCACTTTATACTTTGATGTAACCTGATAATGAAATGAGAACGTACGCCCATGCCTTCTGTTATCAGAATACAACTAGGAAATAATGTTTTACGTGTACACTGTACACATTATAATCTAACACCATAACGTTCACTTCATATATACATACTAAATACCTTGTTATTTAACATCTTTATGAACTATGCAAATAAACATACTTAATACTGAATACATGAAACTTTATGCTACTTGAGAAAATTATTTTCCATCCTTGACATGAAAACTAACCACTTCATGTTATAAGATATTACATTTTTAAATGTCCTGATACGGTTTCGTTCACCCTACATTCCGCAAGGACTATTATTTAATCCCAAATTAACATAGACATTTCCCCACCCTTATCTAAAACACAATTAACGCGAGTGTGATTTTCTAAATTCTACCATCGCGCCTGCACAATCTTGTTTTCATTTAATATACACCAGTCGCGCGGTGGCCATTTTGTTTCGGCCTGGCTTAATTACATCTTACTTAGCTTTATGACTCATGCCCGGTTATTGTAAACCAGAGGGCGATGGCAATCAGACCCCCCTACATAAATTACTGAGTGTGCATGGTTCTGTATCGTATCGCCTATATAGTGTAGGTGTGCGTGTTTAAGCGTTTTTGCGCGCGGCAAGCGTTCGGTAACTAGATTTAACATTGATTTCCTATTAGGCCGCCTCGAGACGCACGTGGGTGCCCGTTTGACCGGTCGACGGACATGCACACTAAGGAAGTTGGGGGCTTTAAGACCGTTTGGCAGTAAGAGTTTTACAGATGTATTGGCCGTCAACTAATCACTCTTAAACTAATAGTAGGTTTATTATAAATATTTACCCACTTTTAAAGGGGTGTCATATCTATGCATGGTATTAAGTACATTTGTCACCAACGTACTCAAAAGTAATTTACCCATTTTTAAACAGATTCTTCGTATTATTTCGCCGAACATTTTCGACGAAAGTAATTTAGTTGCATAATTCTAATATCAATATATTATTTTTGAGCAGGCTTGTTACAAATGTACTTAATACAATGCGTAGATATCCAATCTCTCTGCAAGTAGGTAAAGTTTCATAATAATCCTACTATTTGTTTAAGAGCAATTAGTTGACTAAAAACGTCAAAACTACTTCCAAACGCTCTTAAGAGCGAAGGGTACGTCTACGTCAAAACCGTAGAAAAGTTTCATTTTTTAATTATATCTCAAGATTGAAACAGAGAATCGAAAATCTGAGTAACCATAGCGCTGTGGTTTGGTAAGCCCTACAGACTGAATGATAAATGTATCCAACGCTATAATCAGTATGACTGTGATACTTATTTCATTAGTAATTTAATTAAATAAATATCACAGTCATACTGATTAAAATGTTAGATACATTTATCATTCAGTCTGTAGGGCTTACCAAACCACAGCGCTATGGTTACTCAGATTTTCGATTCTCTGTTTCAATCTTGAGATATAATTAAACAATTAAAAGTTTATGCGGTTTTTAACGTAGAGGTATCTTTCGCTCTTAAGAACGCTACAAAATATTAAAAAAGAGGTTACTAGCCACCAAACTTTAGATTCATTGGAACTAAAAAATATGAAAATCTTGAAATAAAATTATCGGAGTGATAAATATTCAGTTGGAAGTCTTTCTGTCTTATCAAGTATTTTTGTAGTAATGAAGTATTTCTGTCTTATCATCTTTTCATCATAATAATCACCGTTCACCTGACCAATCACCAACTACAATGTAATCTACATACGAATTTAAAGTCGCTGGAATAAGAATTCTATCAACTTGATAAGAGTAAATATGAGACGTTTGATATTTGGTTACTAACAGTATCACAGCGTTCTCAAGTTGGTAATAGCTCTTGTTGATCTAATCACTGATTAAAAAACTGATTGCAAAATCGGCCCTCAGGGCCGGTTTTAGAACTACCAACCAGAATATTATTCAGAATAACACATACAAAAAAAATTCTCCCAACATTTTATTATTTTCAAATCGCGTAGCGTTCCATTTTTTCCGATTAAACATGGAAGCCCTACAATTTCTTCCTCGTCGTTGTTAAAGAAAAGTTAGCAGTAATCTCTAATGCTTCCTGAATCGCGTGCCGTGAAAGTTACTACCTCTCTACATCTACACAGCATACTGCACAGATTATAAACGCATTACGTAGTTCAGGCAGCCAGGGGGTGAATGTACTATAGTTATATATATAGCTACATCGAATGGTCTAGGTGTGATAAGCACAGCAAACTAGGGGTGAGTGTATACACACGCACATTTGTATTTTGAAACTTGTTATCATGTTGGACGGTGTGGTTGATTAGGTGTAAGGGTGTGTGATTAGATGTAAGGGGTGTATACGGGTGTGTGTTAACGGAAAAGGGTAGTCTTACGTTGATAACTGTAACACTTTTCACGTTTTAAGATTATATCTCAAAAATGCTAATCGATCATTTTCTAATTATATATAAAGATTGCTGCTTTAAATCTTATCGTGCTGGGGTTGTTGATTAGGTGTAAGGGTGTAAGGGGTGTATACGGGAAAAGGATAGTCTTACATTGATAACTGTACAAATTTTCGTGTCTGAAAATTATATCTCAAGAATGCTACTCGAAATCGAAAATCCTTGCCATGCTGGGGTTGTTGGTTAGGTGTAAGGGTTTAATGGGTGTATACGGGTGTGTGTTAACGAAAAAGAGTAGTCTTGCGTTGATAACTGTACAAATTTTCATTTTTTGATTATATTTCAAGATTGCTGCTCGAAATCGAAAATTCTTGTCATGCTGGGGTTGTTGGTTAGGTGAAAGGGTGTAAGGGGTGTGTTTTTTTTTTTACTTTACCGTCAAAATACTTTCCGCAACCAAATTGTACGAGATAATCGGGAAAAACTTAAATGATTCGCACTTGTTAAGTTGGAAACTAATTGTAGGCGATCCTGATACTATCTTACTTCTTGCTGTGAGAGACCTATAGTGTGTAGAGCACAGCTTCTGTGCAGCCGAGCCGCGTTCAAACCTGAGAGAACTCTTTGTAGCTAAAACGCCGTAAATCACACCCTTAATGCATTCTTAGATTCTCAGAATTTTCCGGAAGGAAAAACCTGCGCTCCTACTTCGAAGGGGTGAAAGAAACGCCGCGCGGAGGGGGTGAGGAAAAAAAAGGGGAGCTAGCTAGCTTTGTGATACATTTTGTCCCCTCTAACTTCGTACAAAAGTTGTTATGCTCTTGAATATTGTGGAATATACACAGTTTCTATCCGTTGTCGGTTGTTTCACAATGTATGGGGAGATTACAATAACGACCAGGGTTGCAGTATTCAATACAACACATTATAGATAGCGCAGGCGAGAGAGGTGCTGTAGAGGCAAATGGTCATGATTGAACAAAATTGTAATTTATCAAGGAGAATTCTTATTTAGAATCTTGTACAATGAATGACATATGAAATTGTAAAGGTAGTGGATAAAATCTTGAATATCTTCTTACGTTTTAAACAGCACATTTTTATTTGTTAATTATATCTCTTGAATGCTACATTGGAGGGTTTTAAGGCTTGTGTAACAGCTTCGTTCTTCTCGTCAACTGCTCGGCAGTCCAGGTTAGTGGAGGAACCTGTATGACTGGTCAAAGTTACACCGTCCTTTCGGATGGGACGTAAAGCCGATGGTCCCGTTGGTACTTTTCGACAGGAGTAGGCTACGTGCCGGTACCAGGCTTCCCCTCCTCCCTTCCTCATTATCATTCATCAATCATCACTCATCAGGCTAAAGAGGGCATTGTGCCCTACACTGGCATTAAATACAAAAAAGTAAAGTAAGAATGCTACACACGAAATTGACAATGTTAGGCTATAGCGCACCGAGGTTTGGTAAGCCCTACAAACTGAATAAATAAAATAAAACAAATTCGTATCCATAGAGTCTACCCACTCAGTAAAACGACTGATTTTTAGTGGGGGACTTTAATTAAAAGCGACTGAACCAACCCTGTAGGCTCCGAACACCATCGACGAGTGAGCGGCCGATAACCAATCAAAGATCTATATTTCAAACATGAAACACACGAATCAGTGATTGGACAGTGCGAACACCTGCGGACAGATAATAAAAATAATAATAATAATAATTAATAATCAAATTCTTATTATTAGTATAATAAAAATAATAATAATAATAATAATAATAATAATAATAATAATAATAATAATAATAATAATAATAATAATAATAATAATAATTATAATAAAATAATAATCATTATAATTATAAAAATAATAATAATAATAATAATAATAATAATAATCATAATAATAGTAATTGATTCACATTATAAATCACATAATGATAATTTATTGACATTCAATTGGTCACATAACTATAGGAAATGGAGCATCAAATATATCAAACTAAAAATATCACCATGCACTCTATAGTAGTTAAACCCGAGTTGACATCGTCAAACAAATAGGGTAACCACTGACATTCCGACTTCCGTGTCGTTAAAACCTCGTTCGCTTTAGACGACAGCTCGTCTCGTTAAAATGGGAACCGTTTTTGCTCGGGCGTTATTCCCGTCGAGGTTGTGTGAAAATAAAAGGCACCAGTCTTGATACTTATTGATACTTATTTTATTAGTAATTTAATGAAATAAATATTACAGTCATACTGAATAAAATGTAAGATACATCTATCATTCAGTCTGTAGGGCTTACCAAACCACAGCGTTATGATTACTCAGATTTTTGATTTTATGTTTGTATCTTGTGATAATATAATTAAAAAATTAAAAGTAACTGCGGTTTCTGAAGTAGAGGTATCTTTCGCTCTTAGGAACGCTACAAAAAATATTAAAAAAGAGTTTACTAGCCACCAAAATTTAGTTTCATTGGAATTAAACAATATGAAAATCTTGAAATTAAACTATCGGAGTGATAAATATTCAGTTGGAAGTCTCATTTCTATTTTATCATCTTTTCACCATAATAATCAGCAATCAATTGTGAAATAATAAAGTATTTGAGAGTTACATAAATATAGTAAGAAGAGTTTTTTCTACCATACCATGTTTTTGCCGTGGACACCGACGTTCTGAAAAAATTATCCGAGAGTTAAATATTAAGCTGGACGTCTGATTTCCACCATTAAAGCCACCAATCAGACGCTTTGAAATAAGTTATCCGAGTGTAAAATATTTAATTACAAGATTGAGAACTACCAACCAAAATGTTTCTCAAAATAACACATACAAAAAAAATCTCCCAACATTTTATGATTTTCAAATCGCAAAGCGATCCATTTTTTCCCTTCAGATTAAACATGGAAACCCTACAATTTCTTCCTTGTCCTCGTTGTTAAAGAAAAGTTAGCAGTAATCTCTAATGCTTCCTGTATCGCGTGCCGTTTAAGTTGCTACCTCTACATCTACACAGCATACTGCACAGATTATAAACGCATTACGTAGTTCAGGCAGCCAGGGGGTGAATGTACTATAGCTATATATATAGCTACATCGAAAGGTCTAGATGTGATAAGCGCAAAGGGGTACACACACGCACATTTGTATTTTGAAACTTGTTATCATGTTGGACGGTGTTGTTGATTAGGTGTAAGGGTGTGTGATTAGGTGTAAGGGGTGTATACGGGTGTGTGTTAACGGAAAAGGGTAGTCTTACGTTGATAACTGTAACAATTTTCACATTTTAAGATTATATCTCAAAAATGCTACTCGATCATTTTCTGATTATATTTAAAGAATGCTGCTTTAAATCTTATCGTGCTGGGGCTGTTGATTAGGTGTAAGGGGTGTATACGGGTGTGTGTTAACGGAAAGGAAAGAATAGTCTTACGTTACAGGAAAAGGATAGTCTTGCGTTGATAACTGTACACATTTTCATGTTTTAATTATATTTCAAGAATGCTACTCGAAATCGAAAATCCTTGTCATGCTGGGGTTGTTTATTATATGTAAGGGTGTAAAAGGTGTATACGGGTGTGTGTAATGGAGGTGTGTCTTAACTGAAAGGATAATCTTGCGTTGATAACTTAACAAATTTTCATTTTTAAAATTATATCTCAAGAATGCTACTCGAAATCGAAAATCCTTGTCATGCTGGGGTTGTTGGTTAGGTGTCAGGGGGTAAAAGGTGTGTTCTTTTGTACGTTACCGTCAAAAACCCTACCACAACCAAATGCACTAGATAATCGGGAAAAACTTTAATGATTCGCGCTTGTTAAGTTGGAAACTAATTGTGTGCGATCCTGATACTATCTTACTTCTTGCTGTGGGAGACCTATAGTGTGTAGAGCACAGCTTCTGTGCAGCCGAGCCGCGTTCACACGGAGAAAAATATTCACAAAACGAGTCTTGCTGACATATTATAGGACTTTATAGCATGAATTCCTAGCTATTTAGAAAACTACTTTGCTCAAAACTAAAAATGTGTTTTGCTACGACCACAGTTTCATAATTAGCAGAACGGTTCGAGAAATTAACAAAAAGATTCGTAGTTGTAAATAGTAGAAGTGCTTGGAAGACGTTCCCCTGTAAAATGGGAACACATCACTGAAAACGTATACCGCCAAATTGGTTCAAAGCATTTTGCTAGAAAACCCGAATAGTCCACTACACACGAAACTAGCGCGTAAAACAGCAGACCTATTCTACTGGGGTACCATTGCAGTGCCGGAAATAAACCGTACTGCTAGGTACACTCGGAAAGCCGCTCGCTCATTGGCCGAAACTCAGTAAAAACCATTTTGATTGGCTTGACGTACGATCTTGACGAGAGTTTTTGAAAAGGTGAACGCGAATCGCGATTGAAACGGAATATCTTAAAATGTTTATGGAACGAGTGAGCGACCGTTTTTGTGATCATTGTGCATCATGGCTGACTACTTCGTGGAGTAAACTCTAACTTGCTGGGGCTACGGAGACGATGAAATACAAGTTTAAAGGTAAGAATATGATATTTATGTGTTATTAATTGTCAGTATTTGTTGTGATCTACTTGCTGAGAAAAAGATGTCCCCTTATATCGTTTAAAGTACTTTAAAACTTAGGTTGGAATTCATAGTCGGCCCCTACACCTAGGGGCGCCCATTGTTACCAAGGTAACAGTTGTTTCCATGTTATTTCCCATAAACAAAACAAATCCATAGCAACAATGGGTGCCCCTAGGTGTAGGGGCCGACTATGAATTCCAACCTTAGCCTAGGCTTATGGTCGGTGCACAATAGCCCGAGATGGAGCTTCCCGTTATCGTTAACGTTACCGGGCAATGTTAAATTATAGCGAACTTTCCCGTTACCGTTACCGGAGCTCCTTCCCGGGCTATTGTGCACCGACCATTAGGCCTAGGCCTAGCAGCTCGTCAAGGCATCCCTAGCCAATAGGCTTAGCCTAGAGCCTAGGCCTCTATCCTGAGACAGAACTTTGGTTAGGGCCCATGCATGTAGATTGTAGATTAAAGCCAAGGATTAAAGCCTATACATATATATATATATAATAAAAACACAATTGCCCTGCACATAGGCCTATAAGGCCTAGGTTTCTCACTTGGGAGATTCTGAGCAAAGAGCCAGTTTCCAAAATTACAAATCATATTTATGCATATTGTTAGGCTATATAGTGTTATCTCGTCAGTGTTTTGAAGCTTATTCCATTGACACCCGATTATCCATTATGAGTATCTGCTTTTTTAAACTACAATAGGCCTATTGCTTTATAATAGGCAAAGTTTCCCGTTCTCGAAGCTCCTTCCCGGGCGTATCGTGCATCGGCCTAAAATGGCGTTATACAATGGCCGAACTGCTGCGCGATTCTGTATGGGCGACGATAAATGTATCAGCGGTTTTGGTCGTTACTGAAGGCGAATGCAAGGCGGTGATTGGCTCATCGCCTTCTTCTGACAACTGAAACCGGTGATAAACGTATCGTCGCCCATACAGAATCGCCCTGCAGGTCCGAGTATAGGAGGCATGTAGGACTATAATAATCTGAAATATCTATTTTATTTCAGCTGAGGAGATTGATACAGATGGATTATTGGCACTGGAATATTTTATGTTGCCAAAGCTTTTTACCACCATTGGCCAACAAGCCAAATTTTGGGAAAACTTGGAAAGCCAGAGGGCCGCAAATAACACTACTGACAGCTGCTCAGTAAATAAGGTACCATACAGAAGCTTTATAAAATCTCAAATATTTTGATCAACTTGAAGCCTGTCACAAGAATCTGCAATGTCTGGCATTGTCCCGACTCGAGTGAACTGCCCTTTAGGACCTAGGACCATAATTTTTGTTTGCTTAAACTGCAATGTGGTGTAAAACTGCTTAATTTTATGTATGTGACCTTGAAAATATTCAACCACCAACCAATGAACCACTAACTACACTACACACTATTGGTGGCCACTATCCAATATGTATAACATGATGTAAAACCGTGTGTATTTTATATGTGTGTTTTATGTGTGTATTTTACATGTTTAATAATAAATATTTGTACTTATTTTCTGATTTTTATTTCAGAAATCCACTTTCTGATGCCACACCTTTCCACAGCCCAATCCTTTCACTGATTCAGTAGAATTATTTGTAATACCTGTAAAACTATTTTACTAGTGTAGCACATTAATTTACTGTACCAGTGAAACCATATACTCAAAGGGAAAACTAAATTGGTAGGATAGGAGAACCATTTTACTTAAGTAGCAATATGATTTGGTTTACTAGTAAAACATTTTTACTATGTAGCGAACTGCATCTATGATATCAGTAAAGCACTTTTAAAGTATAGCAGAATAGATTGAATAACCAGCAAACTGTTAAAACTTCCTTGGCAAATGCTTGAATAATTCTGTAGAACAATATGTAAACTTAGTAAAACGTTTGTGGAGCACAGCGTTATATTTCGTGGGAGTCAGCGGAATGTTCGAAGTAATTAGGCTTCTTTTTTACTAATATTTGGATTCGTTTAGCTGATTTATAATTGTATGTTCTGTAAAGTTCAGAATAACATTACGAAATATTAGCGTATTGTCACGATTTTACAGAATAACTGGTACACTGTAGAAGACAAAACGTGTTTTGACATTGTAGAAGAATGTTATCTAATGCCATTTCGAGCATTATGTTTGTCTCCAAACGCTTGAATTCTATCTATTCTAGCAAAAGTTTTGAGAATTTTTCTCTCAGTGCAAACGCGAGAGAACTCTTTGTAGCTAAAACGCCGTAAATCACACCCTTAATGCATTCTTAGATTCTGAGAATTTTCCGGAAGGAAAAACCTGCGCTCCTCCTATGAAGGGTGAAAGAAACGCGCGGAGGGGGTGAGAAAAAAGGGGAAGCTAGCTAGCTTTGTGATACATTTTGTCCCCTCTTACTTCGTACAAAAGTTGTTATGCTCTTGAATATTGTGGAATATACACACTTTTCTATCCGTTGTCGGTTGTTTCATAATGTATGGGGTGATTACAATAACTACCAGGGTTGCAGTATTCAATACAACACATTCTAGATAGCGCAGGCGAGAAAGGTGCTGTAGAAGCAAACGATATTGATTAGATAAATTGTTATTTTTCATAGAGAATTCTGTACAATGAAATATATGAAAATTATAAAGGTAGTGGATAGAATCTTGTACATTTTCTACGTTTTAAACAGCACATTTCTATGTACTAATTATGTCTTAAGAATGCTACATAGTAGGTGCTGTAGAATCGAACGTTAATGATTGGCTGAATTGTTATTTTTCACAGAGAATTCTCATTTCGAATCTTGTACAATGACATTTATGAAATTGTAAAGGTAGTGGATAAAATCTTGAATATCTTCTTACGTTTTAAACAGCACATTTTTATTTGTTAATTATCAAAAGAATGCTACATTGGAGGGTTTTAAGGCTTGTGTAAAAGCTTAGTTCTTCTCGTCAACTGCTCAGCAGTCCAGGTTAGTGGAGGAACCTATATGACTGGTCAAAGTTACACCGTCCTTTCGGATGGGACGTAAAGCCGATGGTCCCCTTTGTTGTACCTTTCGACAGTAGTAGGCTACGTGCCGGTACCAGGCTTTCCCTCCTCCCTTCCTCATTATCATTCATCAATCATCACTCATCAGGCTAAAGAAGGCATTGTGCCCTACACTGGCCTTAATTACAATAGAGTAAAGTAAGAATGCTTCACGGAATTGAAAATGTGAGTCTATAACGCACTGAGGTTTGTTAAGCCCTACATACTAAATAAATAAAATAAAATAAAATCGTATTTAAAGAGTCTACTAACTCAGTAAAATAACAATACTGATTTTCAGCGGGGGACTTTAATTTAAAGCGACTAAACCAACCCTGTGGGCTCCGAACACCATCGACAAGTGAGCGATAACCAATCAAGGATCTATATTTCAAACACGAAACACATGAATCAGTGATTGAACAGTGCGAACACCTGCGGACAAATAATAATAATAATAATAATAATAATAATAATAATAATAATAACAATCAATAATAATAGTTATTTTAATAATAATAATAATAATAATAATAATAATAATAATAATAATAATAATAATAATAATAATAATAATAATAATAATAATAATATTATTAATAATAATAATAATAATAATAATAATAATAGTAATAATAATAATAATAATAATAATAATAATAATAATAATAATAATAATAACAATAATAATAATAATAATAATAATAATAATAATAATAATAATAATAATAATAATAATTAAATAATTATAATAATAATAATAATAATAGTTATAATAATAATAGTTATAATAATAATAATAATAATAATAATAATAATAATAATAATAATAATAATAATTGATTCCCATGATTAATCACATATTGATAATTTATTGACATTCAATTGGTCACATAACTTAAACTAGGGGGTGGAGCTTTAAATCATATCTAACTAAAAATATCACCACTCTCTAGTCGTTAATACCGAGCTGACGTCGTCAAACAAATAGGGTCACCACTGACATTCCGACTTCCGTGTCGTTAAAACCTCGTTCGCTTTAGACGACATCTCGTTAAAATGGGAACCGTTTTTGCTCGGGCGTTATTCCCGTCGCGGTTGTGTGAAAATAAAAGGCACCAGTCACCCCCCCCCCCCCCCTGCCCGAAGGCAAGAACTGTTTGGCTTCACACCATTTAGTATTGATTTCCAATTAGTCGGGTTTGTTCTCGTACACACCCGTTCGGTGCCTTCTAACTGCTTTGCTCTCTAACTGCTTTGCTGTCATGCTCCACTCTCATCGCGGGCGCGTCTGAAAACAATCGCTGACTCACTTTTTGCCAAGGTCCGTAAATACCCTGGCGGGGACTCGTCGAACTCCCAAGTCAGGTCGTCCCATCCATTTCCACAATGTTATAAATCACATGTTGATTTTGGAAAAGAAAAGAAAAAACAAACAAATACACATACACATACACAATTTTTACTAAGTCGTTGTGCATCATTAGAAGTTTTAAATGGCGAGCAGTTACTATTGCTACACTTGTTTTTATTTGTATGGTTGCAATTTTATTATTTTGACAACTGATTGTTTGTCCATCAGTTCAATTCATTTGTTCCATTGTTGTAGTCCGGATGTGACGTCAGTTGCGGGTTCCCTATAAGGCACTACCAACACCAAAAGACAACAATGGAACAAATTAATTGAACTGATGGACAAACCATCAGCTGTCAAAATAATAAAATTGCAACCATAGAAATAAAAACAAGTGTAGCAATAGTAACTGCTCGCCATTTAAAACTTTTAATGATGGACAACGACTAAGTCAAGTTTTGTATCTGTATTTGTTCTTTTTTTGTTTTGTTTTCCAAAATCAGAAGAAATTATTTTTTGACAGCTTGTTGTTTGTCCATCGATTCAATTCATTTGTTTCATTGTTGTCTTTTGGTGTTGCTAGTGCCCTATACACAGTACACTCTGCAGTGATGTGAAAGTATATTAGAGCAAAGTCAAGTACGACGACCTACCGAGGAAGACTTTAATGTAATTGTCTTGCGGGATCGTGACACTTGCGGCGTGACGTCACTTCAAACAGTGTTGCCAAGCGTCGGTGCTAATTGCGTTTGTATTACAGACAGCGCTCGTAGCGGTCGCCGTGGCAACCCTGAGCTGGGTGAAAGTTAACAAGCGTAGCGAACAACCTGTGCGCAGTGAATTACGAGGGTGACAACCCTGTGACCTAGTTGGTCAAGGTGTGTTTACTCATCTAGAGGGGAATGTTTTTATAATGCTGTCTACATCAGTGTTAAACGTTTACATTTGTGTTCATTTCTGTCTTGTTTATCCTATTCTATTGGTTAGCCCCCTCCCTGGAAGTAAATATAAAAGTTAAGAACTAAATATAGATAAATAGGCAAATAGATACATTAATTAAAAAACTAATAAAAACATAATTAGATAAATTAAAAAATATATAAATTAATAAATGAATTAATAAATATGTATTTTATTTTTTATTGGCTATACTCGTTTACAAGAACTAATTTTCAGGTAGATTGACATGTTGTCTCAATTAATAGACTATTTTCAAAATTGATTAAGGGCCCTTAGAAAGAGTTTATTACGGTCCTAAAAATCATCGTCTTCTCAAAATCTTCCTCAAAATGACAACAATGCACAACAATAAAAAATTAGCTTTAACATAACCTTTGCAAACTAGTTTTTATTGCTGTGAATTGTTTGTAGTTATTAAAGATTTAGAGGAGCATGATTTTGTCTTTATAAATTTTGGAAATGGTCTATTAACGCATGTTCCGTATTCGAGCCTCCCTATTTAAAATCTCAATCGTCTCAATCTTACAGTGTAAAACACCTGTGAATTGAGCAAGTTCCATAATACCGTCGCGTGTTCTACCGTCTGGCCGCCCTTCCGCCCACCTTCGCCCCGAGGGCGTACTCATCTGTCAATAAGCTCTTAACGTGGGGGAGGGCGACCATAACCGGCGTTGGGAAGTGCCCTCTTAAGGGTATTAGGTTGTGTTCGTACCGGCTTAGTAGGACACTTGTCTGAAGATTACTGAAATAGGCCCACGGGCTCCACTGATGTTTGCCAAACGATGAGGGAAATAGTAAAGGGGGATTTCGTAAGAGGAGGAATTTTTTATTTATGTTTTTATTTCTCCCTGTCCAATTCAGACAGGTAGGGGAGTTTTGCCCTCTTAACTCTTTCCTAGTAGGTTAGTGGAATAGCAGGCAAGGTATACTGGCGACGCCGTAAGAAGCGAGGTGTCGCCTAAAATTCTGAGAATAGACGGTCGCTCCACACGGTCTATTTCAACGGTATTCAACTCGAGATTGCCCGATACCTGTATTGTTATTTTCCACGGTATTGACTGCACCGACCGTGAATGGAATGCGACCCCACCACGTCTGACAACATGCGGGCGATATTATCACTACAATACCTGAGGCAGGAGAACGGGATGCAACTAGATTTAAGTTGGTAGTTGTCACACGCGTCACTACCCTATTATATTATCAGTGACGAGAACACCTTGCAAGTTAATTTTACGGGACTATAGATGTGGTTAGGTGAGTCTTGTGGTGTTCTTCCTGCTTCTAATCCAGGATTTGGCTCTGCGTACCGGTTTTGAAATTTCCATTTAAGCAATCGGAGCCGCGGGAAAGAACCTTTATTAGGTAGCTATTTGTGGTTGGTTTGTGATTGTTGAAAGCTTGTGTAACAGCTTCGTTCTTCTCGTCAACTGGTCGGCAGTCCAGGTTATTGGAGGAACCTATATGACTGGTCAAAGTTACACCGTCCATTCGGATGGGACGTAAAGCCGATAGTCCCCTTGGTACTTTTTGACAGGAGTAGGCTACTTGCCGGTACCAGGCTTCCCCTCCTCCCTTCCTCATTATCATTCATCAATCATGTAAAGTGTATTAAATTGGTATTGACACTAAACTAACCCATATTGTTTCTTTCTTTCAGGTAAGTTGATGTGATTCAAGCTGATATTTATAAGTCTTTCTTGATGTAATCTTCGTCCCATAAGATGTTCGGTGAGTAGAGACAACATTTAACTCTTCAAATCAACTATACTATTCATAGGTTGCACGTACGTTACAGCTTTGCGCGTGGCGGCCACATTTGTGATCAAACTTTGACGTTGCCATGGAGAAACAATTGAAGGCTGTTGTGGTAGAACACAGAAATTCTTAGTTCTTTAAAACTCAGTAATGTTATTTAATAAAATTAGTATGTGTCGTAATTTTTTATTACTTATGTTTTCTTTCTTAATTCTAAATAAGGCTTATTGATTGAATTTGAATAGTATTTGCCAATGATCTAGGATTGGTCCTCATCAATTGTGTCGCAATCATGGCCGCTGTGACGTCACGTGGGAACTATGAATAATACCTATTATATTAAAGCAAATCAATAGTTTGACAATTCCGACATAGGCGTATTCGATGTAAATTTAAATTCGGCAGCAATGACAGCACATACTATGTGTTTACTGATCGTGTGGTTTCAATGTTCTCATGGAATGGAATAGAATTTGAAGTGTCACTAAGAACCTGGGCCAGGATTCACAAAGATGCCTTACTCTTAGGACAACTAAGAGTTAGGCAAATCCTAGCTAGATAAGTCTCGGTATTACTTCACATTCACAAATAAAATATTATTGGTAAAATTGTTGATATTTTACTATATTTTATCTTTATGACATTGCAGAACGATATATGCGTGATTTATATCACTAAGATTTGCCTAAACTAGGACGTCTTAGCACTAGGCACCTTTGTGAATCTGGGCCCTGTAATTATGTGATGTTCCTAGTCGACCCTTTATATAAAGTTGATAAACTGTAAGAATGACGGCCCCCTCCTTACCCCCACCACTGCTACCCGACCCCCCTCAACTCCGTGAAACAACAAACTGAACAACTGAAACAAACTGATTTTCAGTTACGTATTTCATTTTGTCAGGTTGTCACGGAGTTGAGGGGGGTCGGGTAGCTGTGGAGGGGATATGGAGGGGGCCGTTATTCTTACAGTTTCTCAACTTTACCAGCACACATTGTTGCATGACACAATTAGACAGCAACCATGGATATCCATTGAGATCGAGTTAGACTGCTCATCCGGAATATCAATACAAAACAAATCATACTCATCTGTTTTATCCATGTTATTGGACATATCCAACGTAAATACCTTACTTACATACACACACACAGTGTAATATTCGATAATAAAACACAGTATTCGCAGCAGCATGGTATTGGATTGGTATGCCCTTTAGCTCCAATATAAACGTTCTCCACCATGAGGATAAAAATAAACGCTCACATTCTTGTTCCGCCAATCAACGCGTTCATTGTTTGGTATAATAATTCTCACGGTATATATAGCGATAGAGATATCGCGGAATTTATCGCGCTTGAAAACGGTCGACGATTGCGCGTTTTTCCCATCGTCGGTTGTGTAAAAAAGAGATGTGGTTCTTCTATATATATAAAGCATATTGATCTCCAATTAGGGGAGCCTTTGTGTTCTCTCCCTCGCCGACCAATTAGGGCGAGTGAAAGCGAGGGAGTCCCCAGGATGCGTCGTCATTCTCTGCCAAGGTCATCAGACTCTCGCTGCCTCGCCGACCAATCAGGAGTGAAGCGGGGGGGGGGGGGGGTGGGGGGGGGGGAGGGAATCCCCGAGTCTGTCACATTCTCAGCCAAGGTCGTGACACTCTCGTTCGCTGCCTCTCCGACCCCGACGTCGTATGATCATAGTTGTCGAATACGTCGTTAAACAACTAATAAACCAGCCAGTCTAACGATACAATAATCAAACTTGCACATCTATACTCAATATTTCTAATACATGAAACTCTACGTATACATATGTAGTTGCCGTCGAATTGTATTGGCCCCTCAAAATAGACTAGACGCATTCTGGTGGCAAGAAAATAAACTACTATAAGGATGAGTGTATCTGTCAATTGTTCATTGTTGCTTTATTGTTCAATCATCAATAGCGCAGATAAGGGTGTTGCTTAGCAGCCCTATCTATGTGTTAGTTTGAGTCTCCAATATCACTTTGTCACGTCTTCTTCATTCGTGTGACTCCGTGTCATTCCGTCAACACTCGGCTGACGCCATGACGTCATAACGCTGACACCTTCAGGCCTACTGTAAACCCTTGCCTCGCATCAGGCGGCGCCTCGGTCATCTTCGTGTAACTCCGTGTCATTCCGTCAACACTCGGCCGACATCATGACGTCATAACGCCGACACCTTCGGGCCTACTGTAAAGCCTTGCCTCGCCTCGGTTATCTTCGTGTGACTCCGTGTCATTCCGTCAACACTCGGCTGACGCCATGACGTCATAACGCCGACACCTTCGGGCCTACTGTAAGCCCTCGCCTCGCCTCGCGCGGCGCCTCGGTGGACTTTTGAGGTTTCCCCGCCACAATGCGAGGTGTGAGGGGAAGTGGGGGGGGGGGGCGGCTGCGGTTAACAGGGGGCGAGAGTGCGGTAATCTAGCCGCCGTGAGGTAGCGCAGGTATCGGCCTAATTTCATTATTCATACACCTATTCTATTTATGTATTTAATGTGTATCCTATTCAATTCTAAACTGATTTAAAAAGGTGGACAATCAATAAAACTGTACAAAAAGGTAATCATTGACCAAAGTAAATTAAAAAAACAAAAGTGATTCAACAAAGTACAGTCACAAAAAAGAGAATTCTATCAATAAAATAGATTTATTGGATCATTTATTTTTAGGCAACTTTTTAGATGACTACAAAGCATGTAAGGCCGTATCTTATAGTCATCTAAATAGATGTCTGTACAACAATGAGCAATAATGAAAGTGACGTCTAAAGAAGGAGGCAGTGGAGTTGTGTTTGGCTGGCAGTGAGTTAGTAGACTAATATTATTTGGTCCATAGGCACCGTGTGCTAGTACATACAGCGCTATATGTGGCCAAATTTTGAAACATTTTGGTGAAGATTTCATTCCGTGGTTGAAAATAGTGCCAGATATAATTGTGAAATATCTTGTTTTTTGTATTTTGTTTGTTAGTTTTTTCTTGTTTTTTTTTTTTGTTATTTTGTGTTTTTGTTCTTTATTGTTTGTGTTTTTTGTGTGTTATTTGTTGTTTGTAATGTCTAAAACGTGTCCTGATTTAAATGGCTCCTTGTCTTTTAAGATGGACTGATGTTAATCATAATGTACCCAAAATTGTTAAAAGCGCATTTAATTAAACAATTTT
Source organism: Isoperla grammatica (assembly GCA_945910005.1). Classification (NCBI taxonomy): domain Eukaryota; kingdom Metazoa; phylum Arthropoda; class Insecta; order Plecoptera; family Perlodidae; genus Isoperla; species Isoperla grammatica. Next base: position 31,980,739 of record OX246747.1, read on the forward strand.
CAAAATTTGCCCATATCGAAGTAGGAAGAACGACGCTGCTTCATAAGAAAGTTGCTTGCGTGACATTGCCACTTGAGCGCTTCATTAGTTTTCACTAGCGCCCTCAGTGGCCAAACGCGGTGCTTATACTTAAAGCTTTTTGATATGCTCTTAGTCTCGGCTTCATTCTAAATTCTAAGTTCCCTCTGCCAGCCTGACGTATATTTAATGTCTTCATTAATCTCCTCTGAAGCCATAGAACTCTCTATAGTTTTTTGTTTCCATTGAGAGAATTTAAATAATTTTATGTGACGCAGTAATTAAAATGAGAAATAGTTCATAGGTCTAAAATAGTCAAGTTTTTTCAACAAGAGTTCTTCATGGAATGTAAAAATAAATTAATCCTTTTGAAATCATTTCTCGAACGAACGTTCATTAAGAAATTCATTTCTCCAACAGCCAATTAATAATTCTAGTCACAAACACAACTCTTGCGAACCACCGAAAATACGATCTCATTTGAGGTAAAGTAAAAATACACGAAATGCGTTCGGAACGTTCCTTGTGTCTGTCATATTGTATAAAAAATGAGGTCGTAAATTTCCGTGGCTCTTCGCTTTTGGTTCGTCTTTCTTGTAGGCCTATTCGAGAAATTGTTTAAAATGATTTATATATTCGAGAGGTTCAACTGGCGTCGTAGCATATCTTTGACGTCAAAGAGCTTAAAGAGACGCTCACTCGAACAACACGGCACTGGTTGCAGTGAGTGATTAGTGCTCGAGATTAACTTCTACGCTGCCTGCAGTGTTGCCAGCTTGCGCACAATGACGAACTTACGCTGCATTGTTCGTTGAGGAGGTGACAACGTCGCGAGCGCGCTCTATTGAGTGAAAGCCGAGTTACACGATTCGGTATTATTTAACGTTAATACGTCTTGAAAGTGAGACCGATTCATGGAACAAACGGCGATTTAACGTTTGCAGGGTGCAGCCATTCCGACACTGTAGGCACCGTGTGTTAGTACTACAGCGCTATTTGTGGCCAAATGTAGCAACTTATTGGTGATAGATTGCATTCCGCGGTTGAAAATCGCGCGGGATGTTACTGTGAAATATCTTTTCTTTTTTTCATATCTTGTTTATTTTCGTTTTTTTTCTCTTGTTGTTGTGTTGTTTTGTTTCGTTGTTTTGTGTTTTTTGGTGTGTTGTTTGTTGTTTGTAAGTCTAAAATGTGTCCTGATTTAAATAGCGCCTTGCCTTTAAAAATGGACTGATGGGATTCATAATCTATCCAAAAATTTTAAAAACCGTTTTTTATTAAACAATTTTCACAATTTGCCAACAAAGACGTTGATTCATCGGAAAGTTGCGTGACATTGCCACTCGAGCGCTCCATTCGTTTTCACTAGCGCACTCAATGGCCAAACTCGGTGCCTATACTTCGTGACTATTAATTACTATTATTATATCTTGTCGTTTAACGACGTACTCGACAACTATGCTCATATGACGTCGGGGTGCGTTTGTAGGCAAGGGGTAACTAGGACGTAAAGAGGACTACATTTCGTCTGTCTTCTCCTCCCTCGACTTGTCCGTCTAAGGTGGCCCAATAAAAGAAGCATACATGTCTCCAAAGCACACAGAACTGCCTACCACGATAAGGTAGCAGTCCCCGGGCTGGAAATCAATGTGTTTTTGTTTCAACCGAAATTGAACAGATATCGATGGATCGAACTCAAAGTCAAAGTCGCTGTTCATCATTATTCATCATTATGCAGGGTACCTTAATAAAACACTACTACTATGTAAATCGTATATACACATTTCCTATTTAAAAGTGTATACGATTAGTACCTTTATCTATGCTACCATTTTATGTTGTGTATAAACTTATACTATTCTTATGTACATATTTAAGATATGAGAATAAAATGGATTTTTGATTTGATTTGATTTGATCGTCATAGCACATACTAATACAATAAACGAAGTAGCGATCTCGATATCGGGGAATCCCCCCCCCCCCCTCTTCATTCCATAAATATCTCGTTCGTTAACCGTCTACCGTAAACACCGAGAGTGGTTTATTTCCAAACAGATAGAACTGATATCAAGATCAAAGTAACAAATAAAGCCCTCTTGATTAAGCAGCGCACGGCCTTCTGTATATAAACAACCCCCTCTCGCGCGCCCTTCAACCCCCCCCCCCCCCCCCGGTCTGTCTGTCAGGGTCGCAGGACAAATTGAGGTTTGCCATGAGAGTTCTCTACTCTCTCTCAATTTATTTCCATTCCGATACTCAAACCTGGGGCGAGCTGCCACTTTCTGTCACTGGCAAAAATATCACTCGCTCGTCTCTTTTTTTATTGAAAGGCTTTTTAGGACGGTTCGATTAATAACGTCCCGGGGGGTGGGCGGGGGTGGGAGGGGGAGGGTCATTCGTACGGATATATGAACACGCACGCTTTGGTAATTTGCAATGTATTGAGAGAATTGATTGTATTTTTGTATTATTTATATATTGTGTATGTTAATTCTTACAAAGTTTCCTAGGCGTAACTGGTCACATGTTTGTTCAAAAATCATTAGGTTTCTTTCGGCTTATCGGCGAAGTATAGTAGTTTTCAGAATTGTTACACACGGTAGTAAATTTAATTCATGTATCATGTTGATTTTGCGTAGAAGAGAACTAGGTATTGAGTCGTGGTACTTTTGGACTATAGGATTTTTCTTCAGCATGTGAATTGTTACTTAAGGAAGGAAACTGAGAATTATGTTAGCAGTGTATAGAACTATTGCACTAGCTTAAATAAAAAATAAATAAATTCACATTTAGAGTCTACCCACTCAGTAACAAGACTGAATTTCAGTAGGGGATTGTAATTTAAAGCGACTAAACCAACCCTGTAGGCTCCGAACTCCATCGACGAGTGAGCGATAACCAATCAAAGATCGATATTTCAAAAATATGAAACACATGAATCAGTGATTGGACAGTGCGAACACCTGCGGACAAATGCCAGAATCAACAAGGCCGATTCAGAACTACTTTTAATTTATCGAGTGCTTCGTTGCTAGGACGGCTCCAAAGTCACCGTTTACTTATTCCTTGTAATAGCTTGGTAGACAAAATAAATCTTAACAGTTACGAATACAATATACTGCGATGGTGGTGACTGGTGATGATGACGATGATGATGATTATTGTTTGGAATATTTACGTTATATTATGTCGGCAAGAACGACAGTGGAAACATATTAATTTCCTGAGTTGTATTAGTTTTTAATGAAAATCGTTTAAACCCTTCTAATATGTTTGAGTAGTAAACTCTAACAATTTCCTGTATTTGGAAGGTTCTGTATGTATTTTTAACCCGAGACTCATAAACGTTTGCACGCACTGGGATAGAACTAGCTTTAAAGGGTATAGAACGCCGCATTTCTCAATTTTATACAACGTTGGTAATAATTTCTAACTAACGTATAGACATTAATTTTGGACGCAAAAATTTAAATATCTTCCAGTATTTTAATAAAATCCCACAAATATTATCGACGTTCACTACCATTAAAAGTTTCACCGAGTAATGATGCAACTTAAGTTTTTCGTACGAATACAAAAGTTATAATTTCATTTTCCAGTCATGTAACTGCATGGGAATTGTATCTGACTTCTTAAGTGAGTTTTTTTTTTCAAGCATAGCCAAATACATTTTACATTCAGAAGAATAAGTTTAAGGCTTGATGCTCTTGATTGATTGGTTTGACGGTAAATAGTAACATTGAGTGTATAGTACCTCATCAAGTAGTTAGTTTTTTGGTTTCAATTCGATTCAATTGAATTGTTAAATTCAGTTTCCACATATTACAAATCAATATAAATTACAATACATTTGTTGTTTACGTTAATCCATACCTACTGACAAAAGTTAATCTTGTAAGTCAGTATAGGTATAATATCTGGTGTGCGGAGTACTAAATAATGTAATATATTTAACTTTTATCTTAAAATCTAGACTATAACTATGTATTTAATTTACAATTATAAATAACTAGTAAGATTTTGTGTTGTGGGCTGACGAGACGATATCGAGGACTATGATTAAGGGGACAGTCCGGTGAATTTCCTATCTTTTTAACCATGCTATGTTGAAAGTGGTGATTTTGAGATAATTTGTAATAACCAATGAAAATAATAACGGTATTTTTTTTTTTTTTTTTTAAGAATTATTGGCAACAATGGAAAACTTCATTGTTTAAACAGGGCAAGACTAGAAACGCTAAGGATTCTGTAATTGGCCATCAATTTTAAATTTTAAACACTTTTTAGATTCATTAACATAATGTCTTCAAAACTGGGATGGCATTTTGTTAATTTCATAATACTTTGGAAAATATGATTTTTAAATGACAGTCGTTCTTACAAATTAGGATTTTACCAACAAATTGTTAGTAAAGAATTTTTAAATTGAGCAATCATAATTCAATCACCAAATCCCAACCCAATTTTTCTTGGGGTAATGTATTACACATTTAAAAAAAAAATCAAGCTTCTATCTTTAAAATTGAAGAAGGAGTAGGAAAAATTGTTACCACAAATGTAAAAAAAAAATTAAAAGATATTGGCCTTTAAAGTTCACAATTTTTTTTTTTTTTTCTTGTGCCAAGATGGCTTTTTTTGCCATTCTTTTAACTATCCAATATAAAAAAGCATCCTTCAGTTGATGCGTCTTCTCTTTTTAAAACAAGGGCCACATTTTTCATTTTTTTAGAAAATTTCACCGAACTGTCCCCTTTACCTTAATATTTTAATTGATGCACTTTCAGGTTTGAAATATTCTGAAATATTCACAAACGCATCAGCTGTTCTCATCATTGAACCGTACCGTAAATATGTGTGGATACAACCGGGCAAATGTCACAGATTACAAAGTCCTAAATGCAAAAGTCTCCGGGGATCGCCAATCACATTTAACATCGGAAAATGACAAACGGATATCACACACTCATTCACAATTAAAAACAATATGTACTTTTTGACGCGATAATACTGACGATTGGACGCGTAGATAATATTTGACAGTTCAACTTGTTAACCAAATGCACGAATAAGCTCCACTTTATCCGTACAGTAAACCCAAAATTCAACCCGGACTTTTTTTTTTAATCTTCGTTTCGATATGAAAAAAAAAATACTAATTTTCACGACCGGATAAGTGCATTAAATGTCACGAAAAATAATCACAACTTTGTGTAAGAGTTTAATTAAAAGTATAGGCGGGGGGTGAGGGGAGGGGGAGAGAAGGGGGGGGGGGTGTTAGTCTCTGTGAAACTTAATAACTCGCGTCCGTCCCAGCAAGTTCTTTTCAGGCTAGCATGTTTCGAAATGAAATTACCAAACACAAGAATCTTTAAAAGAGAAATGAATCCATATTTTGCGCTTGGCTTTGGTTGGCGAGAGATAAGTAGGGTTGTTGCACGCGGGGTGGGGCGGGGGGTGGGTAACGGCTTGGGATTGAGTCCGGGTGAGGTACGAAGGGGGGGAGGGGGATACAGTGGCGTCCTGACCACGGCCACATGATCGCATTCTTTAAGGTCCCAAATCACCTACTTCGTTAAGCTCCGATTTAGTAAGCTCGGGTTGGTGGTAACCATGGTTTCAATAAACATCACTTTCCTAATATATTTGTTTGAAGAGAATCTCCAAATAACGTCTTATCGGAGTTTAAATAGTTTGTGAAAGTTACCTTATATAGTCCGAAGGATCGTAGATATTTATAGACGGTTCTGAACATTAGTGAAAACCCACGGCAGTAGCGCACTATAGTTGTCCCTTACACGTCATGCTTTCGTCACAGGCCAAAGGGATCGTAGCCAATCAGCGATCGGTATTTGCGCGGGTGTGTCTCGAGCGGTTTGCTGGTTGGCTACGAGTGCCTCGCCTGTGACGAAAGCATCTGTAAGGTAGTCTTGAACCGAGTATACCAAACTGTCGCTCACACGGTGTCCTCAATATTGATTCCCCCTACGCCGCCTCACTTTCCCTACCGCTCCGCCAACTCGACTGTGGCGCGATCTCTCGAGGAAGTCGCGCAGATCGCAGCAATGCCCGTATCTTCTTAATAGTTTGATTTTTCACATGATTCAACTCTGGAAATTTAATATATGATTGTCGTTAATGATGATATTTGAAAATACGTTCATTTTGAAGCATATGAATGATAACAGTAACACTATTAACGGTTTTTAGTTTTAAGTGGAACGTTTGAAAATATTATTATAGCGTATAACGGTGTGTGAAACTGTTTTAAATCTTAATTTGTGTGACATTTTTATCTAAACAGTATCACAAATTTGAATGAAAAATGTGTAATTTTATCCACGTAACGCCCTCTCCAAAAAAATAACAAAATAAAATTACCATACCGTATCCCATAAATCGGTTCGTCTAGCTCTTATCATAACGTTATCGCGTACTTTGGTCAGGGCGTGTGTTCATTTCAAGTCTCCCCATAATCTCTAAGAGTCAATCTCATTCTTAACAAATTTACAAAGCTGTCAATGATAATTGCCGCCTAATTATGTAATCTCAAAGGTCAGGTCACTCGTATATTGCTTATCAGTGTGCGTGTGAACTGCGTGTTAGGTTGTGTGGTCTCAGGTCAGAGTTCACCTGATAACGGTTTGATGGAAATGTTAACCACGACCACTGAAAGATAAGGGTAATGTTGTTGGGTGTGTTTAACATACCAAATTATGTAAAAACATGGGATTTTAGAAAATGAGGAATTTTGAAATCGATTTTTATTATGAATGTGATTTTTTATAATTGAGTGTTCTAGTGTTTTTTTTCTTCTACTTCTTTTACAGAATGTCCAGTGTTTGATTCACGGTATAGGTTTGGATTTTCTTAACTTTGGAAATAGACTGTAATCCATCACTTTTCGCTTATAATATTAGGCCTGCATTCACAAAGATACCTCCTTAGAATTGGCATAGTTCAGCAGATCTTAGCAAGGTAAATCATTGCTGGGTTTGACAATACATTCACAAATCAAAGATTAAAATTTTACTAACATTAATATTTTCCATATTTTACTTTTTTAAACTTTATTTTACACACCATTCTATCTAAGTTACCCCTCTTCAGGTGGCACTAAGTATTACCGTATTAATTAATGTCTTTATATAGTTGGAAATGAATGTTCCTAGGGTTACTTTAGAAAACAGTACCAGCATAGCCATTCTGTAAGGATAACAAGACTTGTTATTGAGATACCAATCGCTATCTCAGGGTTAGAGGATACAACAGTAACATAACAAGTCTTGATATTCTTACAGAAAGCTAAGGCAGATGCCACTTGCAGTAGTATAACCATGGACTTATAATAGTTATTAAGTCCATGGTATATGGCACTAGCAACACTAAAAGACAACAATGAAACAAAAGAATTGAATCGATGGACAAACAACAAGCTGTCAAAAAATGATGTTTTCTGGTTTTGGAAAAAAAAAAAAAAAAACTAACACACATACAAAACTTTTACGTAGTCGTTGTCCATGATTAAAAGTTTTAAATGGCGAGCAGTTACTATTGCTACACTTGTTTTTTTTTCTATGGTTGAAATTTTGTTTTATTTTGACACCTGATTGTTTGTCAATCAGTTCAATTAATTTGTTCCATTGTTGTAGTCCTGATGTGACGTCTGTTGCGGGTTTCTTATAGCCTCAGTAAAAACCTCTAATCAGAATAGCTAGTGGCCGTAATCGAACCGGTTTCCCCTCGAACACGAGTCCCTTGTATTACCACTAAGCCACACTATCAGTAACACTGCATAACAATGGATGTCGTTTATTTGCAGCAGCGACCGCAGCGCTATGGTGGATGTAATTACAACGTCTTGAACGAGGTTAGCGAGCGCGCTTGATCCCTCATTCCACAGCCTTGTGAATTGTTGTGGCGGTGGTTTCGAGACTCGCAGCGGCGGTGTGTTGTTTATTTGTGCTTTCTCTCCACCACTCAGACGCAAAAGACAATATTGAATGTCATGCTCGACGCTGTCACAAGGACGAATTATCATCATGACGTCACTATCCAACATGGCGGCTACAAAGAGTGTTTGTGGTGGTCTTTGTTTACACACAAGTGCAATGTTGTCCAATCCGCACAAAGCTATGGACGGGCGCGCTACGTCAGTACTCCTTGGCTCTAGGGACAAGTTTTCCAGCTAGGCAGCGTATTTCTTTGTGATCGCGATTACTCACATTACAAGAAATTAATCCAAAAGCGAAACTTGATCAAATTTTTAGCAGCAAATACATGGCCACGCAGTTTTTATTCCTGTGGGTTGCGCCTAGGTGAAAATTCGATAAAGTAGGTCTACTACAACTTGAGAGAGTTTTTTTTTTATGATAGTAAGGATAGGCTACCGAATAGTATTAGGAGTTAGGACTAATCACTGTTCCTTGTCAAGTAATTTATAATACAAAATCCAATATTTCAAAAGCTGTTTCTCTTCAACAGGCAAGACAAAACCTAACTGAAGGGTGACCAGCTTTCGAATTATTGGATTCTGTATTGTAATTTATTTGACTCACAAGGAACAGTGAATAGATCTAACACCAGCTGATATTTTCCTACGCCTGTTCTGTTAAGGTTCAGTTCCACTAAACTTTAATCTGTCAATTTTCTGTTAATCGGAGATCAAAATGGTGCTTGGTAGAAGCCACCATGCATTTTACATGTAAGGTTTGTTTAAACCATGGTAACCAATCCGAGATTAGTAAATCAGCCGATTAAATGGTGAATTCTGATCTAAGTTTTCTTTTTAATGTAAAGGTGTAAGATGGGAAAAGATAGAAAAGAGTAACAAGAAACAAGAAGAATCGAGAAACGTTAGCCCACGAGTGGGTCACAGTTGTGATGAAACTAGATGTAACCGATTGAGTTAAAAATGTTTCACTTTGGTCGCTTGCTCTCAGCGATCCCTTGATATAGTTATCCATTACCAAATGTTTAGCTACATAGCCCGCGGTATGAGATAGATAGGCAATACGCAAAGCACTTTGTGTCATCGAAAGCCTAGCCCCGCATTAGCACAAACATTTCATTCTAATGTAGTTTCCAAGATAGAAACAAAAAACTTTAATTTTTCCCGCTTTTTGAGCTGTTTTAAACACAGAACCCATCACAGTTTGATCAATTCTATTCACCATAGAGAGCGAATATATTGAGAGAGAGAGAGAGAGAGAGAGAGAGAGAGAGAGAGAGAGAGAGAGAGAGAGAGAGAGAGAGAGAGAGAGAAAGAAAGGTAATGAATTCGCCTGAGGTAATCACTTAACTCTCTCTCTCTCTCTCTCTCTCTCTCTCTCTCTCTCTCTCTCTCTCTCTCTCTCACACTCTCTCTCTCACTCTCTCCACTTCACATTTTATCACACTAATGAAACTCGTCAAACAAAGCGACGTTGCCAGAAGGCTGTGAAGGTGAGTTCTCACGGCTTGCTGGATCCGATTTACTGTGGGTGTTTACGCAAACCTGATCTGATCACTACAGATTACAACCTAGCATTGACTGTGGGTGTTTACGCAAACCTGATCTGATCACTACAGATTACAACCTAGCATTGACTTTGGGTGTTTACGCAAACCTGATCCAACCAATCTGCTATATGTTACGAATATTTGATCACAGATCGCACATGTAGACATCCTGTCCTTTCATAGGACAGGAAAATAACAATAAAATTAATTAAATTTATGTAGATCAGTTTTTGTTGACAAATTGAATATTATACATTGCTAACTATTGTGAACACTGAACTGGTATATGATTTTTAACGACTACCAACAAAGCAGGAAGAAATTAGGCTTTATAAAATATTTTGAGAATCGGATGACAAAGGAATATTAGTAGGTCTATGCTTAAAAAGGATTAAAATATTTGGTGAGTCTAGGCCTATTGCTTTTAGGAACAGTTTTCCAATCGTTTTTTACTGTCTAGACGTGCCTAGGCCTAGGCCTAGGCAGGCGGTTATGTTATTGTAGGCTATGTTATGACGGTAGGCCTAGCCCCTATTGGTACACAAGTGGAGGGGGGGGGGGTCTCATTTCATCGCCTCTCACGATTGTCAGAGGTATACCCTGGGGAAAATTCCACCCCGGACCCAGACAGGGAGACATGTAATTGTTTTTTATCGAAATAACAGGAATAAAAAACTCTGTAGAATCTATCAAAAAATTAATTAATCCACTGTGCACATCCGTTCAAAAATTGTTTTTCACAATCCCCCAGCCTCCCTAAATTCTTTCCCGTGTACGCCACTGTCCATGAAAGTTCACGACATAACTTATATACACATAGAAATGTCTAGCTAGTCACTACGCCACTGGCATTCATTACTTAAATTGCGAACGTTTCTGTAAAAAAAAAAGCGTTCCATTCACAAAACGAGGCAAAGATTTGAGGTAGGTATAGCGTTAAGTATTGAGAGAGAGCGAGAGCTGGAGCTTTCCTTTCATGACCTTAGTACTGGCGTCCGCTATGGGTGTAATTATTGATCAACTAAAGCTTTCAGCACAAGCTTTCAACTTTCACTCACTCGCTCACTCACTCACTCGCTCATTATGTGTTCGCTTTCCGATCGAGAAGGCCGTGACCAAAACGATCCACGATCGTCACAAAGATGGACGCATTAGTATTCTCTGCGGATGTGCTCGAGAGAGAGAATGGTTCTTAAATTAATTGCTTAATTGGGAATTCGAAGGGTATTAATAGAATTCGCCGACGTTTTCAATGGGGGGGTCTTAAATTTCGTATAAAACAGTTCATGATTTTGTGTGCTTTGTGGTCGTAATGTAGGAAAATAAGGGAGGGGGGAGGGGGTGAAGGGGGTTGAACCGGAGGTAATTTGAGAGAGAGGAGTTTTCGTTTTGAAAGTTTTTGAAAGTCTTCTCTTCTCTTTTAGCGTTACAGATTATATTGTTCACACATTTAATGCGAACTGTATGAAGAACAATAAGACTTGATGATTAGAATGCAGAAATTAAGAAGTTTTACTATATACGAACCACTCTAAAATATATTGTTTTTATTCAAATTTTAGTAAAGTGATTGTTGAAGTGTTATGTATATTGCATGTCTGTGATTAATTTGTATTCAAAAGTTAAACTCGTTTACGGTAGGACCTTCTTAAAATTAGTTATTGTGCCTTGACGTGCTTTTCAAAATTTAACACTTAACGGAGGTATGTTCTACTAAATGGGAGGGGGAGGGGGGGGGGGGATTTTGTAGCAAACTATAGCTAAACATATAGCTGATAGCTGGACTACCAGTAAATTGTTACATGATACTACATTCCCGATATGTGTCACTTTTTCAAATTTGCAGCGTACTCAAAATCTATAAGTTTAAAAAAACGTAAAATTTGCGCGGTTTTTGCATTGGGACTTTAACCTTTTGTCGCTAATACAATTCATATTTATTTAAATTGTTATATCAATGATCATTGATGCAAACAATCCCGCTGCCCAGGGGCTGCTACCTTATCGTGGTAGGCAGTTTTTGTGATCCCGAGAGCTATGCCGGCGGAAGCGTATGCTTCTGGTACCCACAGGTCGAGATGGAGAAGCTAGACGAAAGACAGTCCACGTCTTTCTTTCCACTTTTCCTTCCTCCCCCCCGACGTCGACGTCATATTATGATCATAGTGGTCTAGTACGTCGTTGAACAACAAATAATCACCAAACAATCCTCTACATGTTCAAGGCACCGTGTGTTAGGACATACAGCGCTATATGTGGCCAAATGTAGCAACTTATTGGTGAAGATTGCAATCCGCGGTTGAAAATAGTGCCGAATATTATTGCGAAATATCTTGTTTGTTGGTTATTTGTTTGTTTGTTATTTCTTGTGTTTGTGTTTTCATTTTGTTTTGTTGTTTTGTTTAGTGTTGGTTTTTGTTTGTTATTGTCTTGTTTTGTTGGTGTTTGTTTTGTGTTGTTTGTAAGTCCAAAAGGTGTCCTGATTTAAATGGCGCCTTGCCTTTTAAGATGGGATTCATAATCTGACCACAATTTTTAAAACAATTTTCACAATTTTGCCATTATCGATTTGTAAAGAACGACGCTGCTTCATCAGGTTGTTGCGCAACATTGCCACTTGAACGCTTCATTCGTTTTCACTAGCGCCCTTCAATGGCCAAACTCGGTGCATATATTGTTGGGCGGTTATATGGCACAAGAACGGATCCTATTCATGGGTTGCACGTACGTCACATCTGTGCGCGTGGTGGCCACATTTGTGATCAAACTTTGACGTTGCCATGGAGAAACATTTGAAGCCTGTTGTGGTAGAACACAGAAATTATTATTTCTTTAAAATTCAGCGTGTTTTTTTAAAATAAAATTGGTATGTGTCATAAGTTTTAAGTCCTTTATTACTTATGTTTACTTTTTAAATTCTTAATTAGGCTTATTTATTGAATTTGAATAGTATTTGCCAATGATCTAGGATTGGTCCTCATCATTTGTGTCGCAATCATGGCCGCTGTGACGTCACGTGGGAACTATGAATACCCAGTTTACAAGACAGACTTCTGAAAAGTTGTAGTTAAGTAATCACCTCATAATGAGGTTAATCTTATGGTTCTCTATTGATTACAGTCAACACATCATGGCCGGGGGCTTTTCTTAAGTAATTACCCCATTTAACTCGTCTGAAATTGATGAAGCGTTTAAGACTTGTGTGAATTAATCTGCAGGAAACTAACCTCGACGAAGCTTTGATTAATGTGGACGGCGCAACGTCTAATTTTTGATATTATTATGGCGGTGGTAATCGGAGGGAGCTTGCAATAACGTCATTTCCGGTATCGCACGGTAACCATACTGAGGTACTCAGTAAACATTTGTTTACGTTCTTCCGAAACTGCATTGTTGCCATATTGCAGATGTCCTTTGACTAACACATCAACTGTTTTCAAACAAAGGTTCCGTATTATGACTGAAAACAAAATAAGAACGCATTAACTCTGTTTAAAGACAATCATTTGCATGTTTTATCATTTTCTTGAACTTTTACCTGCACACATCAATCCATACGGCTTGAAACTGTGATATTTCCTGGATAACCTATGTGTCTTCTATTGACAGAACAAATGTAAACAAGCAATGTGTACCTCATAATGGCCGCCACGTGACGTCTATTGAAAGCTACCTTCTTCTTGCAAGCTTGCTTTACAACAATGAAACAAATGAAATGAATCGATGGACAAACAACAAGCTGTCAAACAATAAAATAATCTGATTTTGACAACAAATCTTCAAAACAAACGAGAAACATACAAAACTTTCACAACTTGGTTGCCCATCATTAAACGTTTTAACTGGTGAGCAGTTACTATCGCCATACCTCGTTTTCTTCATAATGTTGCAATTTTATTATTTTGACAGCTCGTTGTTTGTCCATCAGTTCGATTTATTTGTTACATTGTTGTAGTTCGGCTGTGACTTCAGTTGTTAGTTCCCTATACTATGATAGATGAATATTACGTCATATAAGACCTAGTAATTGGACTGTACACTGTTCCTTGTCACATATAAAAACAATTTAAAAACGCAATATTTCGAACCCTGATCAAAGCTCTTCAACAGGCGAAAACACACTACAGTGTGTTGTGTCAGTGTGTTTTTGTCTGTTGAGCTCTGATAGGGGTTCGAAATATTTCGTTTTTAAATTGTGTTTATAGGTGACAAGGAACAGTGTATATAGTCCAATTACTAGGTCTTATATAACGTAATACCTGTTGTACTATGTTTCCGTTTTAATTAATGAATATTACGCGGTTAAAGAAGTTTTCAGTTATATAACAATCACACTCCAACTGAGGGTCGTAGGAAGAAAGTAACACATACTTTCTATTATTATAATCAAACTTATGAATATAAATGTTTTTTTTTTTAAATGTATACTTGATAGCTACGTCATATGTAATTCAGATTGTCACACGTACCCTGGCTCGTTGATAATGGGAAAACAAAATCATTCTAGGGAAGGGGGGGGGGGGGGTACGGAATTTCTAGTTATAATTACTACTCACATAAGCTTACATCGCTCTACGACCACCAGAGTATAACTCTTTGAAATTGTTTAATTTATGCTGTTAACATAACCAGCAAAATCCGTCAAGATGCAAATCTACAAAAAAAAAATTATACATTTAAAACAATCGCTCATCCGGCAACGCAGAGTGTTTTCCTAGTTTTAATTATTATAAGCGTTAGTATAGTTTCAAAGATTTTTCCAAAAAAGTTTATAGATGTAGATTTTTAAAAGAATTGTATCATATCTTTAAATGGAACCATACTTATTAAAAAAACGACAGAAACAGGTGAACCCATATGCATTTACCACAATCGCCTAAACAAAATGGTTCCTAAATGGTACGGGTCCCAAATCCACACTTGAGGTCTATAGTTCTATAGTTCTACAGTTACATGTCGTTGAATGGGACGGACACATTTGTTTGGGACGTGACTGTACCGAGTAGAGACAGAGCCTCAGGCAGGCAACCGAGTCGAGATGCCCCACGTGACATGTCAAGGAGGGAGGGGGGAGAGGGGGGGGGAGCTTTCCTCCACCACTTTAAACTTTTTTCTAAACTTTAAAACAAATCCTATTGAATCTACAAGTATAATTGGATTTAAATAGAACTTGAATCAATGATTAACAGAAAGTTTATATTATTGAATATTAAAGAATGTACAAAGTACAGGTTGCCAGTTAAGATCAGTTTACACTAGTACACACTTAAAATTTAAGGGTTAACAAAGTTGAATCAAGACCAATGTATTTTGTTGTTTTATAGTGTTGTATGTATAATTTTTTTGTACCTGTGTATAGTTATTTTGTATAGTTTGTACCAAAATTTGTATTCTGTACAAATCATACTTTGAAATAGATAAATAAATTTAAAAAAAAAGCATTACAGCGTTCACACACCTTCCTAAGCTGAAAGTTGAGTTGAATCGCTCTTAAATCTGAAATTAGTGTGTAAACTGCCCTTTAGTGACGAATATAGAATCCCTGACGTAACTAGTAGCTGATACCGACCACCTCAGATCCTGATCTACATCCACTTTCATTCACTGTGTTTGAACGAAAATCAATTCATAGGTTGCACGTACGTCACATCTTTGCGCGTGGCGGCCACATTTGTGATCAAACTTTGACGTTGCCATGGAGAAACAATTGAAGGCTGTTGTGGTAGAACGCAGAAATTCTTAGTTCTTGGAAATTCAGCCTGTTTTTGAGATAAAATTGATATGTGTGGTTTTTTTAAAAAATGTTGTATTACTTATGTTTACTTTTTACATTCTAAATTAGGGTTGTTTATTAAATTTGAATAGTATTTGCCAATTACCTAGGATTGGTCCCTCATCAATTGTGTCACAATCATGGCCGCTGTGACGTCACGTGGGAACTATGAATAGATTCCTGGCATTCTTTTACACATTCTTAAAAGTAGTGTTTTGCTTATGGTTGTCTCACTAGTTTCGCTCGTTATATTTGCAATCTCAAGGTAACTACTACAACTAATACTACAAATATTAATTCGTTGTTAATTAATTAGTATTACTAATGTAAACACTCGCAAATTATCTCTAATCGACCTGTTTTAAGTAGATGGTAGGAACTAGAAAAGTAGAAAATTAAGTTGGTAGAATTGGATTCGACTCTTTCGTAAACATGAGCATGAAACATAAAACAAAAAAGTAATTTTACATCAATTCTCAAGATCTCACCGAAAACGGCGCCAAATAACTCAGAAAAGTAAAATAAAAATAAAACATCGGAAAGTTATCGAAATCATGAGTTTCTTTTGCCGCGAAGAACGTCTTTGGCGGAAAGTTTTTTGTATGCAGGAAGGGTCGATCGAGTCGTATCGAAAGGGGGTGGGTGGGGTGGGGGGTGGGGGGGTTTTGATTTATTTAAATCTGGCTTGTTTTTCCGCCTTCGAGCATCGGCTGCCATTTCTCTTGAAGGGACACAGACAGACAGACAGACAGACAGACAGTAAGACAGACAGACAGACAGACAGACAGACAGACACACATATATCGAAATGTGTCGTTTGCTAACAATTTTTTTCTCACCTCTTTTTATAAGGGTATAAATTATTGATGAACCTCGTCTTGCTTTACTAACCATTCCGGAAACATTGGCTCGATATTGAATCGGATTTTCTTTTGGAATGGATGTCGACGGCAAATCGTGCTAATTATAATTGACGGTGTTTATGAAACTTAAAACAATTAGGGTGGCGACCATCTTTGTAATATTAGTAATCGTAACCTTGCATACGAATTATTGACACTTAAATTTACAGTCCTAAAGCTCAAAACTAATTGATAATATAATCTGTTCAAATATATACAAACAAAATAAAAAAAAACTTTATACAATGAATTCTAAACTCAAGAAGATCAATAATGAATGTTTACGTTCAGACGTTGAGATCAACCCTCAGTGATAAATACAATTGAAGGGTATTTAACATGTTTATCAATTTAAGAAAAACTTTTAACATTGATTTTAGTATTACAAAACAATCTTTTGTTCGAAATTTTCAAATAAAATTGATCAGGTCTTATCATAATTACTCGACAAGAGTTATATTTTTATAAACCATTTTCTTCCTTCCCCGTATCTACTCAATTACCCTAATTTGTATATTTATACTTCTAATCAGCGTGTTACCCCAAACAATTTTTGACGTTGATTTTACTATAACAAAACAAGACTTTGTTCCAAATTTTCAAATAAAATCGATCCTCAAGAGTAATATTTTCTAAACCACTTTCTTCCACTTAGCTACACAATTACCCTAATTTGTGTATTTCTACTTGTAATCAGTGTTACCCCATCAGGCTATAGTCCCGTGTGTGCAGAGTCACAACATATCCACAGTGAATGTACACGATAACTCATCTGCTTGCCAGCTATCCGAATAGTAAAGTGACATCCACCCTGGGTTGAACACATCTTGCT
Organism: Isoperla grammatica; assembly: GCA_945910005.1. Taxonomy (NCBI): domain Eukaryota; kingdom Metazoa; phylum Arthropoda; class Insecta; order Plecoptera; family Perlodidae; genus Isoperla; species Isoperla grammatica. The sequence continues at coordinate 31,997,765 of OX246747.1, forward strand.
CTAAGTTATCTGCAGGGGGGTAAGAACTGAGGGGAGGGAAGGGCGCCTGACTATTTAGGGAGAGGGGTTGTAACTTGAGTAGGGAGGATGGATTCCTTCTTCGCCACGGGGTTGCATGGTAACGATATTAAGACAGTTATTAGTATAATCATTTCTGACATACCTTGCTTTCGAAATTAATTGATTTTCAAAATAAATTTGTTCGTACCATATTAATAAGTAAGATAAATAACTTTAGTTAGATTGAATTGTTTTTTTTCAATATAAGTACTGTTCAACAATTTATTTGGGTAGTTTATTATCCTTATTTATATCTTGATTTCGCATTAAAATCCAGACAACAATGAAATCTAAGAATATTCCAAAGAAATTGGAATACCAGTCTGGTATGACCCTGGATGTGCAACATGGTTGGAATACGCGTCTACGATTCTCATTTCCTGTTTTTGACATTCTCGGACATTTTAGCCCCTATCGCTAAGCAATTTCACATCAACAGTCACAACAACAATGTGAACAATGTCAAAATCCGAAACTTAAGGGCTAAAATGGCTGCCCACCGCCTTCTTCCACGGCTATTTAATTGGTACATTGATTTGTTAGCTGATTCAGGTCCAGTATAGAAGTTCAAAGCTATTATTATAAGTCCATGGTATGACCACAGCGGTTCTTTTAACTACGATAGATGTAGAACGGATCTACAATGAGAGCCTAACAAGTAGTTATTAACGACTCATGGTTGGTTATCTGATGATACTTCTATTTTATACCATTCACAATAATACAACGACTGGCCTAGGCTAGACGTCAATCTTCCATCTTTTATGCAAGTCTAGTCTTAGCGCTTAGTTCGACCAATCAGATTAAAAACAAGCCGGATATATGTCTTGCTACACCACCGTTGAATAATCATATCCAAATTACCATCATCTTACATTATCAATGCCTGCCTAGCTTAGCGGATATAGTCGAAACCATTGTTTAAACAAATCATGACTTCACAGTATCTTATCTTCGTTTCGTTTTCGTTACATCTCTACAAAAGGACTTTGAATCACGTGATTTCCGGTGTGTTTTAGATGTAGATAATTAGCAATCATTGTTCTTTTCAAGTCGCGGTTGTCTCTTTGTACTTAACGATAGTCATATCACCGTTACACTGTTATATTGGGCGGGGTTGAAACGTGTAAAACAGTGGAGGTGGATACAGGTGACGCTATCTAGCGGCCAGGCGTGGAACTAATATTATGCAGACATTAACGTAACCAAGACATTGCACGGTGACTATGTAAATATTTTGCAATGTAAATACATGTTTCCTATATGCAAGGGTGCAGTCCAATTAAAAGAGGAATGCCAGGGGGATAAACTGTCAAAGGAAATATTCGTAGTAATTAGTACAAGTCAAGTGGCAATACGAATTTAGTACAATGCCACCTCCCCCCTCTCTAACACATTAGCTCGAAACGTGAAAATTATTAGGATTTCAACGATATTTTTCAATGAAATTATTTTACCTATTTGTCAGCTACTTACAAAGCTAAACAAGAGTACATGTCTTAACTGGTTAGTAATACAAATAATTTCTTTTGATGTTAGGTGCGGGATATTGACTCTGCTAGTCGTAAGAGGTTTTAGAACCTATCCTTTCCTGTTTCCCTTCCCCAATCAATGTATTTTTTAATGTCAACTCTGATTAGAAAATTTATTCATTTGAATCACACACAGCAAAGTAAGAACGATTTTTCGTAGTTCTTCTCTGTCAATATCTTAGTAAAATTTATCCAAGGTTATTTATAATATTTTAGGATCAGATGTTGCTGACAAACAAATGACAAACGTTCCGTGCCCCGTCAAGACACAAACCTATAAAATACGGAACTAAATCTGTGAACGGAATATTCTGAGACGGGAAACGAGCATGGAATTTAAAAACACGTTTATAAATATTATATATCACTATACAGATATTCTGTCTTCCGGGACATTTCTCCGCTTGTTTGAGTTGTCTGCACCCCGTGTAGCTCGGAGTTGCACCAGGAACACATCTGGTGTTACCAAGAGTCACGTACGTACGTCTAGTTCAAGAGCAGGAGTTGACTGTCTCAGACAGGTTCGGCTCTTTCGTGTGTGAAAATACATGCGACGAAAACGGAGACTCTCTCGGTATGTTTGCATTTTCTAATATTACATTTTGGTATTTCGTGATGCTTCAAAATGTATACTTCATTTTGTCTGAAAGCATTGACAAAACCCAGGTTGCGAATTGACGGGGGCGATGGAGGGATTTCCTCCCCCCCCCCCCCCACCCCCCCCCCCCTGGTGATTCCAGGGATGTTTTACTGAAAGGTATCCCAGCCGGGATGACTAAATGCCCACCTCTTTATACCTATCTCTTCAATTTACACATATATTTCTAGGCAGGAAGTGTTGATACATTAATAAACCAAACCAAATGGACTCTCAGAACGCTTCTAAGGCCATCTCGAGGGCAATAATACTCCCAAAAATGTTTGCCTCCGGCGGCTGGGGCTTTGCCCCTGACCCCTTACTACCCACATAGATACTATATTTGGGCATCCCCCCCCCCCCCCCCCTCCTCTGCCAAGCCGTCAATTCGCACCCTAGACATATGAGAATTCAACTATTTCACACGATAGAGTAAAATACTGAAAAACTGTACATTTTGATTTAAATTTCAACTACTCTTCTATTGAAGACCGGTATTTTGAGCTTAGGATAAACATTTAGTAAGCTACTCATTGGTTGTTGCCTTGGTGAAAACAATTTAGTAGCTTCTAAATATTTAGTAGTAGAGTTTTATGATACCGTGCCTAAGGTTAGAATTCATAGTCGGCCCCTACACCTAGGGGCGCCCATTGTTACCAAGGTAACAGGTGTTTGCATGTTATTTCCCACCAACCAAACAAATCCATAGTAACAATGGGTGCCCCTATGTGTAGGGGCTGATTAAGTTGAGCAGATTTAAGTCAAATTTGTCTTGTTTTCGCTCGTTCTGATGTCAAATCAACCGACATTTAATTTATATCAAATATGACTGCCAGATGGACTATATCTATGGTTTAATACATTATAATTATTGTGTATTTCAGTTGGAACGAGAGGTTGTAGAAAAATATTTAGTAACACAACAAAAAGTAACAAAAAAGTAACAGGCTTCTCCAACTTTATATGAAATAGCTACTTTTGAGTAAACATGTATGAAAATAAAATTATCTGAAATCTGAATCTGAATATTGGTCACGGCCATTTCATCAGCATGAAATTGTTTATCGTGGAATACAATGCGATTCACCTGTTTTTGCCTCAGGCATGATATAAAGTGGCCATAATGGTTAGTTTTATTGCTGTGCGCATGCGTCGTACATCCTAGTACTTTTACCGCGACACACAGATAGATAATGCCCATAAACCTGTAATAATGGGCTTTACCCATTAGCGACGCCGATCGGAGGTTTGTTGCGTTTTAGTACGGTCGTCGGCACTTAGTGATGGTACAATAACACTTTGTCTAACACGGCTATACGTACGCGGTGGACGGAATCACTCCCACACGGAATTAATCCTGCACGGAATTACACCCGCACGGAATGACTTCCACACGGAGTAACTCTCACACGGAATTACTCTCGCACGGAATTACTCCCACACGGAATGACTTCTACACGGAGTAACTCCCACACGGAATTACTCCCGCACGGAATTACTCCCACACGGAATGACTTCCACACGGAGTAACTCTCACACGGAATTACTCCCACACGGAATGACTTCCACACGGAGTAACTCTCACACGGAATTACTCCCGCACGGATTAACTCCCACACGGAATTACTCCTGCACGGAATTACTTCCACACGGAGTAACTCTCACACGGGATTACTTCCACACGGAATTAATACTGCACGGAATTACTCCCGCACGGAATTACTTCCACACGGAGTAACTCTCACACGGGATTACTTCCACACGGAATTAATCCCGAATGGAATGACTTTCATACGGAATTACTTCCACACGGAATTACTCCCGCACGGAGTGACTTCCACACGGAATTACTCCCGCACGGAGTGACTTCCACACGGAATTACTCCCACACGGAATGACTTCCACATAGAATTACTCCCATACGGAGTTACTCCCACACGGAATTACTCCTGCACGGAATTACTCCCGCACGGAATTACTCCCACACGGAATTGCTCCTGCACGGAATGGCTTCCACACGGAATGACTTCCACATGGAATTACTCCTACACGGAGTTAATCCCACACGGAGTTAATCCCACACGGAATTACTCACACACGGAATTACTCTTGCACGGAATTAATCCTGCACGGAATTACTTACACTTGGAAAAACTCCCATACGGAATGACTCCCGCACGGAATGACTCTCACACGTAATAACTCCCTCATGAAACATCCCCCAAACGGAACAACTCCCACACAAAAATTCAGAAACCGCACTTACTCTCTAGAAAATGACATATTTTGATTTTTTTTACAATTTAAAAACAATTTAATTGCAATTTTAAAAGACAGAAACCGGATGTTCCACAGGGTAGTAGTCATGCAAACTCAACATACTAACAACCCGTATATTTACGCTCTAGGGCTCCACTTTCCGATTCACCCATCACACCTTATCGTCCATGTAAGCCCCTTGACACACCTATTAGGCGTTAAGCCGCTCTCAACACACACATCACCCCTAAATGTTTTTACCGCGAGGTATACCATACTCAACCCTAGTAAGCAGGGTTATTAAGAGCGAAGACCTATCGATTCTCGTTGCATGGGGTGGGTGCTGCTGGTTTTTATCAGAGAGAGAAAAAATAAAAATAGATCTCTCTTCCCCTCTTCCCCCTCTTCCCCCCCCCCCCTGCACACCGGTGTGGTTGGTATAACTAGACCTAGTCGAGAGTATAATACAACCACCCCAGATGCCGACAGAATCGTTCCCTTATTTATTAGTTCGAAAGTTGGCCGTCACTGGCGCTAGTGCGGTGTTTTAATAAAACAACTTGTTCGCCGCGCGGTCGGTTCTTCTTTGTGGAACTCAATTAACTGCTTTGGAGGAATCGGTTTGGATTTTCACTTTATCCAAAACGGGATTGCGGGGTTTGAGGCCAATTAGTTGAGACTGGACGTTTTTTCTCGGGTGGTCATTTGAAGAGCGCGGAGTCTTTGATCGGGGTGAAATGGAACGATTGAATTTTTCTATCAGAGTAATTACTTAACTGCCCCACGATATATATGTGTATTGATATGGAAGAGTGTTTTAATGTTCGAGAAAGAGAAGTGAAGTGAAGTGATGGTAAATGTGTAATTAGCTAATTGGATTTGTTTTTGGATTTATGAGCTTGATTGAAATTTGATATTATTTTTTTAAATTCATTATTGCTCTTTCAAAGATAAATATACACGATTGTATATTGGTAATTAATTGCACAACGATCGAGCTAGGTCATTAAAAGCAATTGGTTTAAAAAAGAGTTTCAGATTCATGTTTATACTAATGCCCCTTTCATGAAAATCTAACGTACATAAAAAAATAATGAAATAAGAAACATGATTTTTTTTTAAGTATGCCCCCCCGCTAAAATGCTTCTTCAGGAAAACTCCAATCGGAAAATGTATTGCAATGAATTAATGCACTCGTTTACAAAATTTGAAGAAAATCGGTACGATAGAAGTGGATATCAAAAATCGATTGTAAAATTAGATGACATAGGTTTTGAGTTGAATGAAATCATGTATAAAACAATTTTGCTTTATTTCACCATCAAAAAAGAAAATTGCGATTTATTTTAGCCACAAATACTTACGCCTGTGTAAATGTATCGCGTAACCGGCACCTCCACTAAATGAAATGAAATGAAATGAAATGAAATGAAATGAAATGAAATGAAATGAAATGAAATGAAATGAAATGAAATGAAATGATATGATATGATAATGATATGAAATTAAATTAAATTAAATTAAATGATAAATAATAACAAATTAAAGTTGTTTTCGAGAAAACATCGTCGACAGTTATTATTTTTATTTAGTTACAAATATAATTTAAATGAAGGAAAGATATTATGTAATTGCCATTGAAACACGTTAACACCAGTTTTATGACCAAGTTTGCATTCAATACATCAATAAAATAATAATAATAATGATAATACAACAAAATCATGCATTTTATTTAAAACGATAACATTACATTAAAGCTACATCCTTTTATCATGTATATATATATTTTTTTACTTCAAGTATAGCATACCTTGTTTATTATTCATAAATTGTAAGGCACAAAATGTTAACCATCGCCCACTGCAATGTTTGTAATATATACGACTTCAGCCATCTGTATACCTCTGTAATCCCTTTAAACAACCATAAAAAGAACAAGTTAAAACTGTGTATGTAAATACTAATTTGTAAATTCAAATTCAAATAAACACTGAATAAGACAAGACTAACAAAAATAAATGCAAATGCCCTTCTTCGTGTATTTTAGTATGTGGTAATTTGTCTTGATTCATTCCTGTTGAAATTGGAGTTTCTATATGAATATAATTATTATTTATCTTCTGCTGAATATACTCGTTCCTTTCTGACTAAGTTTTTAGTAAACTGTCTGAAATTTATACTTTAATAAAAGTATAAACAATTATTAATAGTTATATACATTAACACATTTTTTATTTTAAGTATCGAACTGAAAATGAAGAGAAATTTAAATGTAGATAAATATGTTAAGTTGTACATTCTAATTTAATGTAATCATATCACTTGACCGTAACATGTACCTGTTTTTGCAGTTTACATTTCAAGCAACGATATATATATTATTATAGTATTATTTATACTCCAATCTCTAGGGAAAGAGTTCTGGGGTAGGGATAGTAAAAAAATACTGTGAAGGGTGCAAAACGAGTCAATATACGAATTGATAATATTCTAATTACGATTAATTAAATAAAAAAAGTTAAAATTGTACAAAACTCTTGAAACATTTCCTCATTTGAGTTTCTTGTTTTTCAACAAGCTCATTAGTGATTGCTCTCATGATGAACCCGAACCGAAAGTTTTGATGTGCGGTTCTTCTCTTCGGCTCGCTTTAGGTGATCCCACTCCCCCCCCCCCCTTCCCCCCACCCCTCCATTCCTCCAGCCCTTCTCGAGCACAAACATCGTTATTTTAACTTCTGCAGAAATAACTCAATTTTCGATTTTGCGGTCAGATTTAATAAACATACTCTAGAGCCAATTAGAAAACTTTTCGTAAAGTTTAACTTTGTGGAAACTTTTCAAACTTAACCGCGCGACGTCGTTTAATAAGACAAGTTTGATCTGTGGAACGTTTTATCTAGAGAATTTAATTAAATGCAACTAGAGGAAGCCTAAGTTCTACAAAATGTAACTTTCAAAATAGAAAATGTGTTTTTATTTTGCTATATAAAATTTACAAAATACAAAATTTCATTTTCGAATTCAGGTTCCTTGTATGTATTCTTAAATCTTATTCTTTTCTTAATTTATTCTTCCTGGTATACATTCTTAATTCGTATTCCTTTCTCATTTGTTCTTTCTTGTAGACATTTTTAATTCTTATTCCTTTCTTAGTTTATTCTTCCTTGTATACATTCTTAATTCTTATTCCTTTCTTAATTTATTCTTCCTTGCATACATTCTTAATTCTTATTCCTTTCTTAATTTATTCTGTCTTGTATTCATTCCTTATTATCATTCCTTTCTTAATTTATTCTTCCTTATATACATTCTTGATTCTTATTCCTTTCTAAATTTATTCTTCCTTAAATACATTCTTAATTCTTATTCCTTTCTTAATTTATTCTGACTTGTATTCATTCCTAATTATTATTCTTTTCTTAATTTATTCTTCCTTATATACATTCTTGATTTTTATTCCTTTCTAAATTTATTCTTCCTTAAATACATTATTATTTCTTATTCCTTTCTTAACTTATTCTTTCTTGTATACATTTTTATTACACGGTCAAATTTGTTCATCCAGCATCTTGAATTTAAAGACAAAAACTCACCAATACAAAAAACTTTTGTTGTCATTTACTATATTCTGTCTGTTTTTTATGTGCTTTATCCTCGAATTCAAGACGTTGGATAAAAAAAATGTGACCGTGTAATACAGGCTTTAAACAACTGCTTTATTTTCTTTTTTTAGGCAAATTGTGATTTTGTTAAATACAAGTATTGCTATCAGTGGTGTAGCAAGACGATTCAATGTTCCCTTCTCGTCAATTGTTGTAGAAATAAAACACCTAATTTCGTTAAGATTTAGCTTGCTTTTTAAATAGAATTGATTTGTTTTGGTAATTGCGATTTTTATCTCTAATTCTTAATTTTTATTCTTAATTTCACATTTCACGCAATTTAACAATAATATCATCTAATTTTCTAAGTTGTACTTCAATCATACACATGATACCAAGAAGGTATCTATGACCACCTGAAAAGAGATATAGACCAAAAAGAATCTTCATCGTCATATTTGTTTCATTTTTCAACACATTTCATTATCTCCAACTTCAAAAGCCTCATTTTATGGATGTATTAGAAACCGAAAAAATCTGCTGAAATTCAACAGCTTTCATATCGCATGTTTTGCGCAGTTTCTTTTCACATTTGCAACCCAAAAAAGAAGAACAAACACGAAAGCCAGTTCTCAGCACGTTATTTTCATTACAGCTTCTATCGCAGCTTTTCCTGCAGCCACTTGTTAATTAAAAATCTAGTTAATTTAAAATGTTATACTCAGATTTTAGCGGCATTTCTTTAGAACGATGCTTGCAGTTACGTAGATAACGAGCTAACCGTATATAGAACGTTGGTATCGTTATAGACTCATAACATTTGCATGGTTGCTGCGATGGGGAATGTTTTAAGAGAGTGTAAATGAGCTTGGCTAGCGATGGCGAAAATCTACGGAATTTGTCGACAAAAGAAACACCTTTATTGTTAGGTTGTGCGAAATCCCAATCCATCTCTTACACAAAGTTTTACTTTGTCATTTTTGTTTTTTTAAATTTTGGATCAAGTAAGATTTGATTTGATTACTTGTTGTTGTTTAACGACGTACTTGACATCACTTTATATCAAGTTACAAACACGAAATGTCGTCACTTAGAGAATTGTATGCTCTTTATTAATTTACCCTTCGATTTTGGGGGAAATTGTTCTTTTCCAGGATGTAATTTAAAATCGTTGGCGTTTATGGTGTTGAAAAACTGTTCAAAGAAATCTTAAAATCTAGAAAATAATATCTAAAATCTTCTAAACATCAAAATCTACCTGAATTATTTTTGAATGACAGACAGACCCTGAAACTTACGTAATTCCGTAATAGGGAACTTGCACTTAACTTTCTAATGTGATTTTTAAAATCTGTACACGATATTAACTAATATTATGTCTTTACAATTTAAAAATCGAGTCATTCTACCCTTCAAAATAATAGTTTTAGTAGCGTACACTTTTTTGGCGCGAAAAAACGGCCGCCGCCATGATGAATCGCTAGTGACGTTACATGATAGTAGTCTGCCGGTGTCGCGCAGTCGACTGCACGCGTTCGCCCACACCGCTCATCGAACATTGTGCACTATGGAGACTAAAACATCTTCTGGCGCTTATAAGTGGTGCATAGTACCCATGTGTACTAACACAAGTGTAAAGACTCCAGAGAAGATATTTGTGTGTGTACCAAAAAAACAATAAACGACGAAGACAGTGGTTGGAAGCAGCGAGACGAGATGTCAGTAAGAACCCTATATCAATGACATCGATGTTGTTTTGCTGCCAAGATCATTTCAATGTGAGTTACAACTTCATTAGTATAGTTTGTTTATATATGGATATTGTCACCTAGTTTTGCAACTAATGTATAACAGGACTTGCTGGCAAAGACCGTTGGTAGGCCTACATATTTATATTGTTTTGAGAAGAACGTTGTAGGCTTATCAACAACAGCGCTCACAGCATGAACCTGTGTTAGATATGGCATAAGGAGTATGATATTATTTTCGTCCATTTAGCTTGAAGACGATATGGAGAACTGGACGAGATATAATTTAATGGGTGGCCGACTAAAATGTAAAAACGACGTAATTCTCCATATATTCGATTGTCAAGGACGGAGATTTGCTTCTACTCCAAACGAAAGGTCTGCAGTCAAGAAAAAAAAGATTGTCAGCTCTGTTCATAAGGCTATCAACGTGCACACAAATGTGAACCAAGGTAATTCTAAATAATATGTTAAAATGTAGGCCTACGTTGCAGGCAGCACTGGGACAATAACACAGTGTGCGTTTGGATATGAGAAGTTCTGGCCGTCGTAATCACATTTACTGACATGCCAACACCAGATGCCAACAATAAATTACAGATCGCAAGAATTATTTGAAAACCGATATCAACATTGCATAGTTACATTTTTATTTTATTTTAAATTAGATAATGAACTCAGTCTAGGGATTGGAAGGATAAACGTTTAAGCGTGTAGTGGTGGGTTAGAGGTTATTAAATTTGTCACAGGATTAGCAACTGTAATTCAAGTTTTAAATAAATAAAGACGAATATAATAAAAATGGTGATTTAACATCTGCTTGATCCATAAACTAAGTATTGTTTACATTCACAATGTTTTGGGTGGGCATCTATAGGGAGGGGGGAGGGGGAAGTGTCCATGACCCTCATTCATCCAAGCTCTCGAGTATCAACAAGACTTCAAGTGTCTTCTTTGCAGATGTGAAGGAGTACAAGGTCAAGGGATCATTTAAGAAGTGTTGGGACTACTAAACCAGCTCGATATCGTCACGAAATCTCCCTTTCGAAATGCCACTCAATAAGACATGGAATTTCGGGGGGGGGGGGGGGGGGGTATTACTATGTACATGTTTTACATATTATTTAGTTTTACAAAATCAATCATGATGGGGTTTGGTTTGGACTTCGGAGATAAATAATTAACAAATCGGAATAATGACGACAAAATTCGCCGCCATAAAACCATCTATCTGCGGTAAATTTGTGCTGTTGGCCTTTGTAAAGCCTCCGTCTGTCATTTTAGTTCATGCAATACGAGCTACTGATAACAACACGACGTTGAGCGTGAATGATCGCTCATCGTGCACTGAAACACAGGTGTAGCAGTCGCGCGCTCGCAGGCCAAACAATCATACTGCGTCACAGAGGCCGCCGACCAATCAGCGCGCGTTTCTTCGCGGCAAGAGGAAATTCAAATAAATGTGATATTCAATTCATTATTAAACCCGTTCAATAATAATTAAAAAAAAAAAACTTTTGCAAATGCAATTGTTGGACACCAGACTGTAAAACTAAGTACTTGTTACACTAAAAAAAATCGTATGCATGTTCCCTATTCCTCCAAGTCGGTGGTATGTCACGCAGTTTTGTCGACATATACTTACAGTACATGCAGTTGAGTTTAATTAAAGGGTATCAACTTTGATAAATATACTCACGTTCTCTTACAAATCGATACTTAGTGTGACATAACCTTTTTTATTTTATGACATGCAGCCCTTGAAACTTACGTAATTATCTCAAAATCTTTGGCATGTCACACAGGTATGTTTATAAACGCTGAAATAAGATGTAATTGAGATAAATTAAAAGGAATCAAGGTAAGTGAATATACTTAGGTTCTTTTACAAATCGATACTTTGTGTGACATAACGTATTTTTAATGACAGACAGTCCCTGAAACTTACGTAACTTCTCAAAATCAGTGGTATTTCACGCAGGTTTTTTTTACATGTACTTACAGTACATGTAATTGAGATTAATAAGAGTGTATCAAATTAAATGAATCTACTCAGGTTCTCTTCCAAATCGATACTATGTGTGACATTACGTAATTCTCAATTCGCCTTCCTTAAATCAAGGTCTATATCACCAAAAGAACTGCTGGCAAAAAGAGACGATTTAATGTATACAACCTCAGTCTTCGTTTTTGAGAGTTATCAGGACAAAGTGGTACCGAGAATCCCACACTCAACAACACTGCCACGATCTATTCACCCCCCTCCCCTCCACCCCTCAAACCAACACTGCATCGCATTTTACCCCTCGCATGAATCATTTTGTACTCGAATTACATAGTTATATGTTTTGAAATTGAAATTTTGTGGGAGAATTCTCTCTACTCGCGCTGCTGTCTCTAACATTCATTTACAGCCCTCTCCCCTCTTCTCCCCTCCCCCCCCTCTCCTCACGACCCCACTCGGGAATAGGACCACCCCCCCTACCCCCCCCCCCCCCTCCGCCACACCGCCTTTGTACTAGGATAATCTCGTTTGTAAGAGGGTGGATGAAAATGGAGATTACCAAAATTTGTGGCTTTTAACCGTAATAAAATTATCCCGTGGATAATGGTGGATGGATTGAACGGGATTAAACAAAATTTTATGGGATTGATGTAATTGTAACGTTGTTAAAGGGATTTCTAGGTAAGTGATCGAGGGGGGGGGGGGGGGTAGTGACTCAGCCCTTAACTTGAGACGTACGAACCGTATCGTGCCTCGATATAGGGAGTATTCACGTGACGTCACATCGGCCATATTGGAGGCCACCTATAGTACTATTTCAAGTATCATTTAGCTGTCAATAGAAAACGAATATTATTGTTTACTGGGAAATATGAGAGTTTGAACACGTATATACCCCGATAAAGTGTACGAAAATGATTATTGTATGCTTTTGTAAACGATTAAAAGAGTACTCGAGACAAAAGAGTGTTTTTTGTGTTGGTTTTGAGTAACAATTTCAAACCAAAGTAAGAGAACAGTTGAATTTGCATGAAACGCCAGCTGAAACATAGTAACAGTAACCTACCAATCACATGCCATTGTGGCCTCCAATGTGGCTACCATGCGCAATACGTGAATACACCCTATAGGCACAGAGTTAAGCCACTGAGGGCGGTAGTGAAAACGAATGAAGCGCTCAAAGTGGCAATGTCACACGACTTTCTGATGAAGCAGCGTCGTTCTTTCTACGTCGATAATGGCAAAGTTTGAAAATGTCGGCTTTTAAAATTTTTGGGCAGATCTTAAAAGGCAAGGCACCATTTTAAATCAGGACACGTTTTAGACTTACTAACACCAAATAATAACACCCAAAAAACACAAACAAAACAAGTCAATGAAAATCAAAAAACAAACACAAAACAAAATCAAAACAACAAAAAACAACAAAAATACAAAAAGCAATAATATCCGGCACTATTTTCAACCGCGGAATGCAAACTTCACCAATAAGTTGCTAAATTTGGCCACATATAGCGCTGTATGTACTAATACACGGTGCCTATTCAAGTACGGCTGCAATGGCGACTGGACGTTCAAAGACGGCGAAAGTATAATAGACCTACCCTTTAAAAGCTTAGAACGTTAAATCTCCCGAACGGAACATCATAAGCCGTCTAATCTCAATGTTTGACACAATCTCCATAAAGGAGAAGATAATCCTCGCCCTGTTCAGTTGCCGAGTATTTTGCGCAACGTTTGCCATCAGATTTTCAGTCAGTCAGTCAACTTCATAGCATTGTGATACATATTAATCTTTAAAGCTGTAGTGTTATATAAAATAAAACATCAAGTAGTGGAAGTAATATTTGAATGTCACCAATTCACTGGCAATTAAGTTCTCTGTGAAGTGCTTTAAGTTATCTAGTTGTTGACGTAATAATACTATTTTATAGCTAAGACTTAATATGAAGTTAAATGAAGTTGATAAGGGTGTTTGGATACCTAAATATTATCAATACGGATTAATGCAATATCTTCCCGGTATTCTTCTTAGATCCAGTCTTACAATGTCCCAATAACTAATTATTCGTCGAATAGCTTGTTGTCTCCATGGCAACCACCAATCAAAACCCTTGAAATCCTCCAAATAGCTTAATTGCTACAAATAACTTTCTTATTAGGAGATTGTTAGATTGTATTGAATATTGTTAAGTATTGATTTATTTGTTTTTTATCGACGTCTCAATCGAAAGCTCAACAGTTATGGAGGACAAATTCTTCTCCGGACACCGACAACCAATTATAAAAGTCGGTTTACACACTAATTTAAGATTTCAGATTTAAGGGCTAACAAAGTTTGAATCATTCTTGTTACTGAGTGGGTAGACTCTATAAACACGATTTTTTATTTTTATTTATAATAAGCCAAAAGCATTATTGCGTTTACACAATTTCTTAGGATCTCAAATAATAAGGAAATTCTCAACCAAATTAACGAAATTACCATTGCATCCTTAGTTCATATCCCTAAAATTCTTAGCCCAGCCAATGAGAGGCGACGTTTTATAAATCCGGCCAATGGTAGCGATCCTTAGTAGAACAGTTAGACAAATACGTGTCTAGGAACAAAATATTAGGTCGTAAATCTTAGGAAAAGATGTTAACCCATCTTGACTAGAATCGTTATAAAAAAAATAGTTATGAAACAAAAAATTGTGTACATAGTACATACCTGTTTTTCAATATTATGTAGCGTTCTTATGATCTTACTATATGAGAATCAAATGCTATTGAATTGAATTGAATCGAATCGAATCGAATCGAATTGAATTGAATTGAATTGAATTGAATTGAATTGAATTGAATTGAATTGAATTGAATTGAATTGAATTGAATTGAATTGAATTGAATTGAATTGAATTGAATTGAATTGAATTGAATTTACCCGCGCTTAGGCTTGTCAATATCAATTGTGATACAATGTGTTTTCTATTTGTTTCAGGTAAGCGTGACGAATATAATGAAATGAAACGTAGACTATCTACCCCTGATATCCGGAAAGGAGGTAAGTTTTATTAATTATATCCAGGTCGTTTGTGAAAGTGATTCAAGAATATGATTCACGTGATATTTGTTTGGTATCGAATCGTCTGATCCACGTAGGGAATATTATAATATCTTTCGTCTGATCCATGTATTATCATGCCAACACTTACAGCTCGTATGCAGAGTATTCACTTTACTAAAATATATCTTTATAATGTTTTGCCATCAAACACACGTCTACTTAATAACGGTTACGAACAGTGTACTAAAGAGGCAATGGCTGGCATTATTTGATCAAGATTTAACTTATAAACTGTATATGATCTATTAATTTAGGAATATGTGCTTTTAACTTTAGATTAATGCACAAATTTTGCATCTTGTTCTTAGTTCCGGTACTTAACGAATACTTACCATTTTTTTTCTTTTCCGCCATCATTTTTTCATGTATGTATCTTTTTCATCGTTGTTCTTTTTAGTTTTCTAAAATTCTTCAATTTCTCTGTCTCCCTTTATCGATATTTTACACCATATCCCTTTATTAGTCCATCCTCTTATACTCATCTTTATCTTAAAATATCAATTAGGCGTACACTTTTAAATTTCTTTCATTTACCTCTTCCTATTTATTTATTTATTTATTGTTCCTTTTCACTTTCAATTATTAAATATCTCTGGTTCTATTTCAATTTTTGCATAATTATCTCTTTTACTTCATCCTTTATTTTTTCCCTTGTATATTCCGTACTTGTATTTATTACCCTCCTTTGTAAATAACTTTTCCAACCACCGAATGTGATATAGGCTACATAATATTAAAATATAGATAAACAAACGCACCAACCAACCACACCTTCACAATGAAGCTCTATTGTTTATGAAGTGAGTAACCCCTCCCTTCTCCCTCCTCCCCCCCCCCCCCCCCCCCCCATCTCAGCTACCTGCCTACGAGAGAAGAATGGCACAGCAATACATCGTTGTGTCCCGCCTCAGGCTAATACCAAACATAATCCTACCAGGCCTCCATCTTTCCCATCCTTCTCTCTAGTCTAGAATCTATCTCCGCGCATTTCAAATGTCTGGCTTGTTTACCGTAAGAGTGCAGTTCGTTCGCTTCTCTGCCGCAGTGTTGCCACGGGGACTACTTTCTACACGGAAAGTAGTCCCTCGAGGCGGCAGCGGCAACACTGTGTGTATATACGCGGATCTCGTCCCTCGAGCACACAAAGAAACAAAGCCCTTGAAAAGAAAGAGACCAATAACGGACGGACGGGAGCAAACATTGCTGGCGGCGTCGGTGAATGACTGACAAGCATACTGACTGACTGTGTAGTCACTTCTGGTATTTTATTTATCTACCAATTCGTTCTTGGAGAAAACTTCGAGTTTCTTTATAAACATAGTACGGTAGCGCGGACGTGGTTTCAATTGTAAGAATGACGAAATAGTTGCTCCAACATTGCAGTCGGTCTCCACACCTAGGGGCACCCATTGTTGCTATGGGGTATGGGCAAATACCTTAGTTTTAGTAAGGTATTTGGTATTGGAAGGCGTACAACAAACGGCTGTACACAAACCATTGTAATTACGAATAAAAATGAAATGAAACTACACTGCAGCGCTGCGAGCGTTCCGGCCACTGAGCTCTGCATGATAGAAGTAACCGAAAACCTCTCTAGAAGCCAGTGCACTAATAGGCAACACGCGTACGATTTTTTTTGTTTAACCAAACACTTACTTTAATAGTATTAGATACAAAAAAGTATATTAATGCAAGTCGCACGTAAAAAAGAAATTTTTAAATAGCTTTAATGTGGTCGCATTTATTGAAGTTTAAACTGGGGATCTGAAACGCGTACAGGTGGCTGTGACGCAATGGTTATGTAAACGTGGCGTAACAGACCAATCGCTGAGGCGGTGAGCGTACAAAGTACAAAACCATGACGTCAAATCCACTCTACATGGCGGCGGCTCGTTTTTCGCGCCCTTTTATTTATCGTTACTAAACCAATTATTTTGAGGCATAGACTGATCCGTTTTTCAAAACTCAAAGACACAAAATTATTAAATGAGAGACGAGGTATTTAAAAATCGATTAAATTTTTCATACGCGTGTTCCCTATTATTATTGGGAGAATATGCATAGATTCCAAAGAAGTCAAATAATTTTTCAATGACTTTGAAATTCTTATTGTTGAAAGCTTTTGAAAGTTGTGTGTATCCAATATTCAGTGACTGTTGGCCGGATTGCTTGCAACGCTCTCTGTACACTTGCCACGCCTCCTCGTATGCATGAAATGGTAACAAAGGGCGCCCCTAGGCGTACTAGGCTATATGTTCACGTAGCCTGTGGAACTCACGATTTCGTTCTTTTTTTAAACTGCTTTGAAATCTGTTTAAATTGTCCCAAATGTAAGTAAATATATGTCATCCTGTAGAGAATTTAGTGCTCTTTCTTATGAATGTTCCTCTTTTCCAATCAATATTTCCGTTTTTTAGATGTAATTAATTACATTTTGTAACACCTAATTAAGAACATCTTCAAAACGGAAAGAAGTATTTTAAAACAAAAACATTTATACGAAAGATCATTACATTCTCTACAGGACGACATATTTTGAATTTTTTAAGAACAATTAAAAACCATTTTAAAACAATTTTAAGTAACCAAAATCAGCCATTCAAACCACAAGCGGAGGCTCGTCGAACTTTGAGCTTTACCGAATCTCCGCCAGGGGATTGACATACCTTGGTCGGACCTGACCTTGGTTGCGTGCACAGCTTTGTTCAAGGTCAAGGTCCTCTCAATCCCCTGGTGGAGTTTCAGTAAACCTTCCTTGGAACTACCGTACACTACCGTACCGTGGGTTTACCGATTCTCCGCAAGGGCGATTGAGAGGACTTTAGGGTAAACTTCTTTATCGACTCTGTTTTAAGGCAAGGTATACTAGATCAACTAAACCAATCGCTACTAGACCTTGAACAAATGTGTCGTACTTTACCCACAACCTTCTAGACGATATCAAATTCCCAGCGGTGGCTCGCCATTCCTCTAATTTGCCTCTACATGGCATTCTCGTATTGAGCTTCAAAGTTTCTCCGCTAAGTGATATAACCACAAATCACCGTCGATAAAGAACCCCGCCCTCTCTTTAGAAGATCACTTCTTTATCGACTCTGCTTGGGGAAAAAGTTATAACCTTTTACCGACCAAACTTTTGCTCTCAAATATCGAAAAACACGACTAAATTACGATCAATCGACCATTATTCAATAACTCAATCTGTAGATTGCGTTTTTTTTTATTTGTTTATTTTTAGTTGTCATGGTACAAAATTACATCGCAATTATTCTGCACTCGTAAATTGTTTGTAGTAATGGGCAGGTCTAATGGCTGGTCATGTCGTCAACAGGCCGGCCCATCATTTGTTCATGTTATGACGAACTGTGCATACATTAAGTGAATCGAAGACCATCGGTAAGTTTCAATGACGTCCGCACATTGTCTGGCGCATCATCAGCAGTCAACATCCTACTCCTAGATATTGCGATAAGGAACTGTACCCACACAGCGAGCGAATACAAATCAAAGATGTCGTCGGATATAAAGACACCATCGGCCAAGACTGTTGGAATTGAATGGCACCCAGATAAACATAGTTAAAGTCCGGCAAGACGTCAACATCTTACTCCAGCCTGGAATCTGCAATCAACCAGGGCGAGAAGAAGACACAAAACTCATTTCATTCAGGAAGAGTCACTCGAATACGTCATCATAATCCTCCCTCGTTTGCATCATCCGCGTCAGACAGTGATGCCAAGTGGAGCCGGCCACGACATCGGCAACGTTGCTCTTATACCCGAATCTGTGATTGGTGAGTAATTATACCTGAAACTCTGGTATATCTACGTCACTTGAAGGTATTTCGTACCTGAAGCTATCGACAGAAACGTTTCTTCGCATAGCCTACTGGTAGTGCCCACCATGAAGCTACCGAAGGAAGACTTTTTTCTTAGCATGCAGGTGTTGTCCAAAAATTTTGGGTAAGAGAACCCGATATCAAAAACGTTTCTTTCTTCTGATACAGCTGCCACGTGTTTGGTCCTCCAACACGTTTGTCGCGCATCCCAAAACGTCTAGGAAACGTTTTCTTCATAAGGTGGTAATCCTCATCTGTATGAAGCTTTTGATTTTCTTCGCATGCAGGTGTTGTCCAAATTTTGGGTAAGAGAACTAATAAATCAAAAACGTTTCGTTCTTCTGATACAGCTGCTACGTGTTGGTCCTCCAACACGTTTGTTCGCACGTCCAAAACGTCTAGGAAACGTTTTTCTCATTAAATTGTTATCCTGAAGCTTTTTGAAGCTTTTGATTTTCTTCGCATGCAGGTGTTGTCCAAATTTTGGGTAAGAGAACCAATATATCAAAAGTTTCTTTCTTCTGATACAGCTGCTACTTGTTTGGTTCTCCAACACGTTTGTCGCGCATCCCAAAACGTCTAGGAAACGTTTTCTTCATAAGGTGGTAATCCTCATCTGTATGAAGCTTTTGATTTTCTTCGCATGCAGGCGTTGTCCAAATTTTGGGTGAGAGAACCAATAGATCAAAATTTTCTTTCTTCTGATGCAGCTGCTACGTGTTTGGTCCTCCAACACGTTTGTTTGCGCGCCCAAAACGTACCTAGGAAACGTTTTCTTCATGACGTGGTAATCCTGAAGCTCGGCTATTTCTTCTCGGCTGTGTCATAGGTACATACCTACCCAGAGGCAGCGAGAGCCGGTTGCCGATTGGTCCGCTTTTGTATAGTCACGCGGGGCAGGCACAACGTCTAGATTTTTAACCCGAATAACGCTGGCGTGTTTCTTTTCTTCTTCGTCTTGTTCAGAAGAGTTTGATAGATGGCGACACGTGATCGAGTCGGATGATCCGGATTGGTGCGCTTGCAGCTGAAGCGTGGCACAATTTGTGAACATGGAACCGAAACTGCGATGGTCTGGTCTTTATTTCTTCTTTAAGCTCACGAGAGGGAGGTTAGTAGAATATGGCGATACAGCGTAATGCCCTGGTGATTGGATGAAGTGAGTTGGCACCTCATTGGTGCGCTTGCAGCGGTAGCATGGCAAAATTTTGGATTTGGAACCCGAAGTAGGCTGGTGTATGTCTTTTTCTCTTCTTCTAGCTCACGAGATGGAGGTCGGTAGATTATGGTGACACAGCGTTGTGCCCTAATGATTGGATGAAGTGAGTTGGTGCCTTATTGGTGCACTTGCTGCTATGACGTAGCACAATCTCGCTACCCAATAGGCTATATAGCTTCATATCTCCTCTTCTTCGTCTGGTTTCTTCAGAGACTTAAAGACCTGATTGGTACTTTTGCAGCCGTGTGACGTAGCACCAGCCAATTGGCTATATAGCTGGATATCTCCTCTTCTTCGTCTGGTTTATTTAGATACTTGAAGACCTTATTGGTACTTTTGCAGCCGTGTGACGTAGCACCAGCCAATTGGCTATATACTTGATACCTCCTCATCTTTGTCAGGTTCCTTCATAATTTGGAAGAAAGCGACACAGTTCTCGCTACCGTATAAACTATAGATTCCAAGCATCGTTGCATTGTTGTTAAACGCAAGGCATGCATGTACATGTATATCCTCCTCTTTGTTTAACGTTTTATCATCTTCTTCAGATATTGAATGAAAGCGAGCCACATAGATCTCGATACCAGGTCGTACGATACGTTTCATACAAATTATCAAACACATTGTTGTTGGGCGGTGGTCATTCTCCTCGGTAGACTCACCACTCGCGTGTGTTTCCTCATAAATTCATCATCCTCGTCATCCTAGTCTATAGCCGGTCAAAACGAAACGACGAACCACACACGACACATATTCTAGCATCGGCTACAACACACTATTCTGTACACACAAGTAAAGCGTTTTAGTTGACGATTAACAAATCGCCGCGCGTGTTAAACAAACAGATCGTTCTTCTTGTGTGTAGCTACAATCACCATTTTTGCGTGTGAGTGAGTACAGATCAAACAGCGCGCATTTCCAACGGAGTTTGTGTCTGTAAATGACATGAAATGGACACGCCATTTTATCATAATATAGACATGGGGTATAGTAAAAGACTTTCTCTCTGTAGACGGTTCGTTAATTATTGCGAGCTTCAAATCAACCAGCGCGCATTTTCAACGCGAGTATGTGTCTGAAAATGACATGAAATGGAGACGTCATTTTATCATAATATAGACATGAGGTATGGTATATGAGACTTTCTCTCTATAGACGGTTCGTTAATTATTGCGAGTACAGATCAACCAGCGCGCATTTTCAACGCGAGTATGTGTCTGAAAATGACATGAAATGTACACGCCATTTTATCATAATATAGACATGGGGTATAGTAAAAGACTTTCTCTCTATAGACGGTTCGTTAATTACTGCGAGTACAGATCAACCAGCGCGCATTTTCAACGCGTGTATGTGTCTGAAAATGACATGAAACGGACACGTCATTTAATCATAATATAGGTATACGGTAAACTAAAATAGACTTTCTCTAAAGATGGTAAAACTGCCTCGTCACACACAACCCGCATCGAAGGCGTTTGCTTCCCGCGTGTACAGTGACCAATAGAGTAGTTCCTAATTCAGTATCTCATCCAAATTGCTTCTTTCGTCGTCGCTTCTAGCAAACACTTCATCAATCCACTGTTGCACTTTTGGCGGTAGATATATTCATCGTCATTGCACCGATCCGTAAAATAAACGGAAAGCTGTAGCTCATTGCTAACGTTTGTTGCGCGTTTTATACCGCCGTGCGGAAGGTATATTATATAAAAACTAGGCCCATTTGTGGTCGTTTTGGTCTACTGTCTCGGTGATTTTGACTCTGGCTGAACACACACTGCTACTTCTACCATGCACGTAAAAAATGTCCGTCTGGGAGGGTTGGGGGGGGGGGGGGGGTGGAGAGTTGATGTCGCCTAAATGAAAAGTGGGAGCTTTTCTTAAAGGTTCGCACACCAGTTGGCATTAACACAGGTTTTGCCGTGTGGTATACATATTATTTGATAACTAGGTCCACTTGTTTTGGCCTAGGTATTGATTTTTGCTGAACACCACTGTACACACGTACAAATGTTGCCCAAAAGAAAGTCGCCTAAATGGAAATAAGGAGCATTCAAAGAAAATTAGCAGCATTCATTCACCCAGTCTCGCCGTGGGTTGCCGTTATGTTATTGTTTAATAACTAGGTCCACTTGTTTTGGTCTAGGTATTTAGTTTTGCTGCACACTACTGTACACACGTAAGATTGTTGCCTCTAAAAGAAAGTCGCCTAGATAGAAATTAGGAGCATTCATAGACCCAGTCTTGCCTTTGGTTGCCGTAATGTTGTTGTTTAATAACTAGGTCCATTTTTTTTGGTCTAGGTATTGATTTTTGCTGAACACCACTGTACACACGTAAGAATGTTGCCTCAAGGAGAAAGGTGCCTACATGGAAATTAGGAGCATTCATTGACCCAATCTTGCCGGGTGGTAATAATGTTGTTGTTTAATAACTAGGTCCACTTTTTTTGGTCTAGGTATTGATTTTTGCTGAACACCACTGTACACACGTAAGATTGTTGCCTCTAGAAGAAAGTCGCCTAAATGGAATCTAGGAGCATTCATTGACCCAGTCAGTCTTACCGGGTGGCCATAATGTTGTTTTAGGTCACGATATTTACTTATATACACTGCTGTAGGCACCCGTGTGAGAATGTACCGACGACGAGCGAGTGAAGACGTTGAGAAATTGATGGTGTGTAGTTGTGGTTGCTCAATCTAGCTAGCCTATAGTTGAGACACGCCGTTCTATCCACGTGATGGTTTTAAACAGCGATCTAAACGGATCAGTGCTTTTCATTCCCTCCATCATGCCACGCCCGATTCCACGCTCCAAGTTCACCTGGGAACCATAGGTAGGTACTTGTTGATAGCCGTAAAGCTCGTTCCGAAAACACCACCTGTAGAGTGAGTGACATCATCATTTGATGCTGACGTCATCGCACCAGAGTCACGAATGCCATTGGTTGATTCGCTGCTATAGGATTGTGATACGCCACTCCAGCGTCCGCCCGCGAGCGAGTGACAAATCTTGGTTGGGAACTGCTGTCACAAAATGCCTTTTAATTCTTCTCGTATCGTCGCCATTCTCGAATAGTTGCACCGGCCGACGGAATTTGTGTTTTATTGTTTTTTTTTTCGGGCTGCACACTAATTTATTCAATGTAGAGGTAAAGATGCACCGTTTGTGCCCACCACCACACTCAATGCAGATAGACGCGTTCGTTTTCGGATCTGGCAGCAAAGAATTGCTTTACATCCAGTATGTCATTATGGGTTCACACAGCTTTTATAGATCAAGTAGCGGCGTCTTTATTAAAATGCTCCACGAACCTTTGGTCATGTCATCTGGTAGCAAAGAACTGCTTTACATCCAGTATGTCATTGTGTGTTCACACAGCTTTTATAGATCAAGTAGCGGCGTCTTTATTACAATGCTCTACGAACCTTTGGTCAAGTCATCTGACAGAAAAAAATTGCTTTACCTCCAATATGTCATTGTACACACACAGTTTGTATAGGTCACGTAGCGGTGTCTTTATTAAAATGCTCCACGAACCTTTGGCATGTCATCTGGTAGCAAAGAATTGCTTTACATCTAGTATGTCATTGTAAACACACAGTTCTTATAGATCCCGTAGCGGTGTCTTTATTAAAATGCTCCACGAACCTTTGGTCAAGTCATCTGACAGCAAACAATTTCTTTACCTCCAGTATGCCATTGTGTGCTCACACAGCTTTTATAGATCAAGTAGCGGCGTCTTTATTAAAATGCTCCACGAACCTTTGGTCAAGTCAGCTGGCAGCAAACAATTTCTTTACCTCCAGTATGTCATTGTGTGTTCACACAGCTTTTATAGATCAAGTAGCGGCGTCTTTATTAAAATGCTCCACGAACCTTTGGTCAAGTCAGCTGGCAGCAAACAATTTCTTTACCTCCAGTATGTCATTGTGTGCTCACACAGCTTTTATAGATCAAGTAGCGGCGTCTTTATTAAAATGCTCCACGAACCTTTGGTCAAGTCATCTGACAGCAAACAATTTCTTTACCTCCAGTATGTCATTGTGTGTTCACACAGCTTTTATAGATCAAGTAGCGGCGTCTTTATTAAAATGCTCCACGAACCTTTGGCATGTCATCTGGTAGCAAAGAATTGCTTTACATCTAGTATGTCATTGTACACACACAGTTCGTATAGATAGATCCCGTAGCGGTGTCTTTATTAAAATGCTCCACGAACCTTTGGTCAAGTCATCTGGTAGCAAAGAATTGCTTTACAGCCAGTATGTCATTGTGTGCTCACACAGCTTTTATAGATCAAGTAGCGGCGTCTTTCTTAAAATGCTCCACGAACCTTTGGCATGTCATCTGGTAGCAAAGAATTGCTTTACATCCAGTATGTCATTGTACACCACAGTTCGTATAGATCCCGTAGCGGCGTCTTTATTAAAATGCTCCACGAACCTTTGGTCAAGTCATCTGGTAGCAAAGAATTGCTTTACATCCAGTATGTTATTGTAAACACACAGTTCTTATAGATCCCGTAGCGGTGTCTTTATTAAAATGCTCCACGAACCTTTGGTCAAGTCAACTGACAGCAAAGAATTGCTTTACATCCAGTATGTCATTGTACACACAGTTCGTATAGATCCCGTAGCGGTGTCTTTATTAAAATGCTCCACGAACCTTTGGTCAAGTCAGCTGGCAGCAAAGAATTGCTTTACATCCAGTATGTCATTGTACACACACAGTTCGTATAGATCCCGTAGCGGTGTCTTTATTAAAATGCTCCACGAACCTTTGGTCAAGTCAACTGACAACAAAGAATTGCTTTACATCTAGTATGTCATTGTAAACACACAGTTTTTATAGTTCCCGTAGCGACGCATTTATTACAATGCTCCACGAACCTTTGGCATGTCATCTGGTAGCAAAGAATTGCTTTACCTCCAGTATGTCATTGTACACACACAATTCGTATAGATCCCGTAGCGGTGTCTTTATTACGATACTCCACGAACCTTTGGCATGTCATCTGGTAGCAAAGAATTGCTTTACATCCAGTATGTCATTGTAAACACACAGTTCGTATAGATCCCGTAGCGGCGCATTTCTTGCAATGCTCCACGAACCTTTGGTCATGTCATTTGGTAGCAAAGAATTGCTTTACCTCCAGTATGTCATTGTACACCACAGTTCGTATAGATCCCGTAGCGGCGTCTTTATTAAAATGCTCCACGAACCTTTGGTCTAGTCATCTGGTAGCAAAGAATTGCTTTACATCTAGGATGTCATTGTAACCACACGGTTTGTAAAGATCCGTAGCGGCGCATTTATTGCAATGCTCCACAAACCTTTGGTCAAGTCAATGCAATTTGCAATAATACCTGTATCGATTATCGGAATGTTGTCTTCTACGACGGTGCTGTAATGACCACGAAGACGACCGCTGTTTAAGTTTCACTCTCCCACCCCTCTCGCTCTCGCATCCTACTCCAGAGTGACAGAATAGACTTGGGGAGGTCAAAGTGGCGGAAACGTCTCTTCGGGCACGAATATATCTCGTTTAACACGACACATACCCTTGCACTCACTTCCTCGATGTCTTCTTTCCGATACCTCCAATTCCAATTCGTTCCCTAAGGCCTAAGGGTTCCCTAAGTCCTGAGGGTTCCCTACGTCCAAAGGGGTACGGGTTAGGGGGTTTCCTAGATAGATCCTAAGTCAACATCGTGCTTATTATCAGTGATGCTAGCATTGTTCATTGTTGTAACCTCGTCCTGTCCACCAGTGAGAGAGAAGACTTACGGAGCTGAAAACAGCAGAAACGTAGCTTCGGGCATCTAATCTCGCGCAAAACGTCACATCCCTTTGCGCTCACTTCCTCGATGTCTTCTTTTTTATACCTCCCAAAGGGGTAAAGGTTAAGGGGTTTTCTAGGTAGATCCTTAGTCAACATCTTGCTATCCGTCAGTGACTTGTTCATAATGTGCAGCTAGCATTGTTCATTGTTGTAATCCTTTCCTGTCCTCCAGTGACAAAGTAGACTTTGGGAGCTGAAAACAGCGGAAACCTCGATTCGGGCACATTAATCTCTCCCAACATCACCATATACTCACATCAAACATCGGTGATGTTTGTTCGATGCCTCCAACCAACCAATTCGTTCCCTAAGTCCTAAGGGTTCCTTAAAGTTCCGTAAGTCTAGAAGGGGTAAGAGGGAGGTTTATTTGGTACTAAAAGCCATCACCTTGCTTGCTTATCATCAGTAACTTGTTCATATGCTGCCTGCATTCGTCATTGTTGAATTCTTTTCATGTCCTTCAGTGACAGAGTAGACTTGGGGAGCTGAAGCGGCGGAAACCTCGATTCGGGCACATTAATCTCACCAACATCCCCATATACTCACATCAAACATCGGTGATGTTTGATCGATACCTCCAAGCAACCAATTCGTTCCCTAAGTCCTAAGGGTTCCTTAAGGTTCCGTTAGTCTAGAAGGGGTAAGAGGGAGGTTTATTTGGTACTAAAAGCCATCATCTTGCTTGCTTTTCATCAGTGACTTGTTTATATGCTGCCTGCATTCGTCATTGTTGAATTCTTTTCCTATCCTTCAGTGACAGAGTAGACTCTGGGAGCTGAAGCGGCGGAAACCTCGATTCGGGCACATTAATCTCGCCCAAGAGTCTCATATACTTACATCGACCATCGGTGATGTTTGTTTGTTCCCTAAGTCCTAACGGTTCCCTAAGTCCTGAGGGTTCCCTAAGTCCAAAGGGGTAAGCGTTAGTAGGGTTTGTTAGGTCCTAAAAGTCAACACACTGCTTGCTATTAATAAGTGACTTGTTTATATGATGCTCTGTAAGTTACCTCATAACCATTTACCGGTTTACCATCTTCTTTGCGTTCCGTAAGTCATCTGTAACAGCTTGCCGGACTGTTTAGATGCTGCTCTGTAGAAATTACCTCACAAAACCGTGAACCAGTTCACTATGCCCCGTGTGTGTACGTTCCGTTAATCAACAACTGATCCGTACCGATGGGCCTGTGCAATTTATATGTATATATACTTTAAAGTCGTGAACCGTCATCTCGCTGCCAGCTGTGTGCGTGAAGTGTGAATGTTATGACTAAGAGCGCCCACAACCGAGGGGACCTTCGACACGCTCCTTCCGTTGTCCCAAATTTAAACACGTTTCCTTTCGTCACCGAGCCCGTGTCACTGTCATACATCCGTCTCAAAGTCGATACGCTCTTCTCACCGGATGGGGTAGCTTCGACAACGGTTGCGGGACCATCATGAACGTCTGGTATTTTAAAAGTACCCCAAGATCCTTGTTTCCTTAACCGTGTCCACGCATTTCCCTACCTCGTCACTGAGCCTGTGTCACTGTCTTCGCCGGTTTGTTCCTCTTGCCAGATGGGGGGATCGACAACGGTTGCGGTACACTTCCATCCTTTCCGATTTTGCCATCATGAACGTCTGGTTTTTTCAAAGCATCCCTAGATCCTTGTTTCTTTTACGGTGTCTACGCATTTCCCTACCTCGTCACTGAGCCCGTGTCACTATCCTCGCCGGTATGTTCCTCTTGCCAGATGGGGGGATCGACAACGGTTGCGGGTCACTTCCATCCTTTCCGCTTTTGCCATCATGAACGTCTGGTCTTTTCAAAGCATCCCTAGATCCTTGTTTCCTAAACCGTGTCTACGCATTTCCCTACCTCGTCACTGAGCCCGTGTCACTGTCTTCGTCGGTGTGTTCCTCTTGCCAGATCGGGGGATCGACAACGGTGGCGGGTCACTTCCATTCTTTCCGCTTTTGCCATCATGAACGTCTGGTCTTTTCAAAGCATCCCTAGATCCTTGTTTCTTTTACGGTGTCTGCGCATTTCCCTGCCTCATGTGGCCCGTTGTATATCTGTTGGTTCTTGGCCCACATGTTCCTCTTTTCAGACGTTGTCTTCCCCTATTCGCAACACCTGTTGCCCGGTCAATCTACCCGCGTTTTATCATCATCATCATCGACATCAGCTGTTCTCGTATCGACTTTTGGGATGAAGCACGCCGCTACGATACTCGCTCATCTTTGCCGGCCTTTGAGTCACGCGCGTTACGGATGTGACGCGACGTGCGCACGCGTATTCGACCACCTGTTCGCGCGCGTTCAAAATTTATGCATTGCCCAGTCGCACGGATGTTTGTACCAAACAAGATTGATTAAAAATTTGTCAATAACATCGAAATTACTTCTACGTTAATTTCTGCACACCATCCTCTCCGTCTTGTGGTAAGAAGATTTTCTTTTTTCTTTGCAATTTTCGTTCCGCGCTGCCCTGTTTCGTCGCACTGCCTGTTGGTTCCACGTTTCGTTTGTTGGTGTTTGCCTGGGCGTGAACAAACATTGCAATTTTCTTTCCTTGCAACACCTGATGCGTCTGGCTTCATGTTGGTTTGATGTTTCGTTTGGTGTGTATGTCTGGGCGTGAACAAACATTGCAATTTCCTTTCCTTGCCACACCTGATGCGTCTGACTTTATGTTGGTTCGACGTTTCGTTTGTTGGTGTATGCCTGGGCGTGGACAAACATTGCAGTATAGTGAACGTGGCTCCGGTATCGCTTGTTTGTGTATTGTTTCGTCGCCATTGTCAATGCTCAATCAAAGGATGTAATCTCTTTCCGTGGCCAAATCTAGTGTGCAAGACCTCGTGCCCGCTTTCTCGACAGTTGCTTGGCGTCATCGTCAATGCTACATCAAAGATGGTATCTCTCTCCATGTCCAAATCTAGTGTCCAAGACCTCGTGCCCGCTTTCACGACAGTTGCTTGGCGTCATCGTCAATGCTAAATCAAAGATGGTATCTCTCTCCATGTCCAAATCTAGTGTCCAAGACCTCGTGCCCGCTTTTTCGACAGTTGCTTGGCGTCATCGTCAATGCTAAATCAAAGATGGTATCTCTCTCCGTGGCCAAATCTAGTGTCCAAGACCTCGTGCCCGCTTTCTCGACAGTTGCTTGGCGTCATCGTCAATGCTAAATCAAAGATGGTATCTCTCTCCATGTCCAAATCTAGTGTCCAAGACCTCGTGCCCGCTTTTTCGACAGTTGCTTGGCGTCATCGTCAATGCGTAATCAAAGATGGTATCTCTCTCCATGTCCAAATCTAGTGTCCAAGACCTCGTGCCCGCTTTCTCGACAGTTGCTTGGCGTCATCGTCAATGCTAAATCAAAGATGGTATCTCTCTCCATGTCCAAATCTAGTGTCCAAGACCTCGTGCCCGCTTTTTCGACAGTTGCTTGGCGTCATCGTCAATGCTAAATCAAAGATGGTATCTCTCTCCATGTCCAAATCTGATGTTCAAGACCTCGTGCCCGCTTTCTCGACAGTTGCTTGGCGTCATCGTCAATGCTAAATCAAAGATGGTATCTCTCTCCATGTCCAAATCTGATGTTCAAGACCTTGTGCCCGCTTTTTCGACAGTTGCTTGGCGTCATCGTCAATGCTAAATCAAAGATGGTATCTCTCTCCATGTCCAAATCTAGTGTCCAAGACCTTGTGCCCGCTTTTTCGACAGTTGCTTGGCGTCATCGTCAATGCTAAATCAAAGATGGTATCTCTCTCCATGTCCAAATCTAGTGTCCAAGACCTCGTGCCCGCTTTTTCGACAGTTGCTTGGCGTCATCGTCAATGCTAAATCAAAGATGGTATCTCTCTCCATGTCCAAATCTAGTGTCCAAGACCTCGTGCCCGCTTTTTCGACAGTTGCTTGGCGTCATCGTCAATGCTAAATCAAAGATGGTATCTCTCTCCATGTCCAAATCTAGTGTCCAAGACCTCGTGCCCGCTTTTTCGACAGTTGCTTGGCGTCATCGTCAATGCTAAATCAAAGATGGTATCTCTCTCCATGTCCAAATCTAGTGTCCAAGACCTCGTGCCCGCTTTTTCGACAGTTGCTTGGCGTCATCGTCAATGCTAAATCAAAGATGTAATCTCTCTCCATGGCCAAATCTAGTGTCCAAGAGTTCGTGCCCGCTTTTTCGACAGTTGCTTGACGTCATCGTCAATGCTCAATCAAAGATGTAATCTCTTTCCGTGGCCAAATCTAGTGTCCAAGACCTCGTGCCCGCTTTCTCGACAGTTTTGTGACGTCATCGTAAATTCACAGTCCTCCAAGGATACAACCTCTCTCCGCTACTGTATATGATGTCCAAATCTAGTGTCCAAGACCTCGTGCCCGCTTACTCGACAGTTGCTTGACGTCATCGTCAATTCACAGTCCTCCAAGGATATCACTTCTCTCCGCTACTGTATATGATGTCCAAATCTAGTGTCCAAGACCTCGTGCCCGCTTTCTCGACAGTTTTGTGACGTCATCGTCAATTCACAGTCCTCCAAGGATGTAACCTCTCTCCGCTACTGTATATGATGTCCAAATCTGGTGTCCAAGACCTCGTGCCCACTTTTTCAACAGTTGTTTGACGTCATCGTCAATTCACAGTCCTCCAAGGATGTAACCTCTCTCCGCTACTGTATATGATGTCCAAATCTGGTGTCCAAGACCTCGTGCCCACTTTTTCAACAGTTGTTTGACGTCATCGTCAATTCACAGTCCTCCAAGGATGTAACCTCTCTCCGCTACTGTATATGATGTCCAAATCTGGTGTCCAAGACCTCGTGCCCACTTTTTCAACAGTTGTTTGACGTCATCGTCAATTCACAGTCCTCCAAGGATACAACCTCTCTCCGCTACTGTATATGATGTCCAAATCTGGTGTCCAAGACCTCGTGCCCACTTTCTCGACATTTGCTTGACGTCATCGTCAATTCACAGTCCTCCAAGGATACAACCTCTCTCCGCTACTGTATACGATGTTTAAATCTGGTGTCCAAAATCTTGTGGTACCACTTGCTGGACAGTGTTTTTGTCATCATATTATCTTGAATGCCCAGTCAATCTTTATCTATATCTATAGATACCCTCTCCACACGTGCTTTTCTATGTGGTACTTGTGACCCTTTCTGTCGGTCTACGTCAAGTTTTTTTCTATTACATCTGCGGAAGTTTTTCTATATTCTTTGTCGGTGCTCGCATCATGTCGGTTCACGTAAAGTAATCACCCCCGGCTATTGACAGTATTTTTGGTATCTTCATCATCATCATCATCATCATCATGATTGTGAATGCCCAGTCGATTTATGCGTGCATACGGACCACGTCTGTTATGATTGCAATTCGTGTGTGGTTTCCGAGGTTTTCCGTTTCCGGTACTCGTGTAAGTTCGGCAGTGCACGGACTTATAATTACAAATTTTGTTGTCAAGTCGACACGTCTACTGACTTAGAGAGTGTTGATGGTTTGGCCGCCCATTAAAGTGAGTGGTACTCGAAGCGCCAGGTAATGCAAACACTCGCGAGGGCTGACATGCGAGTGGTTTTTCCGCGCATGCTTCATGTGCTTCGTTGGCGTCCTAGGTATAGGACCGGCCACGATTCCGTGTCGACGTACGATACACACAGAGCATTACTCTTACGTTAACGTTTATACACTTTAACGTTTATGTGTTTTAACGGTGTTAGTTTTAACGTTCGCGTGTTTAAACGTTTACTCGTTCCAACTTTCATGCGTTTTTACGCTTATACTCATCTTCTGCTAACGTTTATACAATTAAACGTTTATATGTTTTAACGCTGTAAATTTAAACGTTCGTGTGTTTTAATGTTTACACGCATCAACTTTCATTGGGGTTAACGTTTATACGTTTAACCGTATACACGTTTTATCTTTTGCTGGCAACGTCTTAACACACAAGTAATCGTGAATGAGCTTTGCAGACGAGTATTATTATATAAACGTGTAAATAAAACGTTTAACGTTTATAAAATTAGCATCGTGAGTAATAATATGTCGTGTGTTCAATATAGATGAAACACTTGGATGATATTGCGTTTACACACTGTATATCTTATTAGTCCTTACGTTTATTTAGATGGAAAAACACTTCCATTGATGCAGCGCACAGGGTTAGAAAGAAACCAAAGAGCTCCAAAGCGACTCGACCTAGGCGTGATTCGTACTGCATTATGAAGGGTAGAAGTCATTGATGCAGCGCACAGGGTTAGAAAGAAACCATAGAGCTCCAAAGCAGCTCGACCTAGACGTGATTCTTCATGCTTTATGAAGTGAAGTCATTGATGCAGGACACAGGGTTAGAAAGAAACCAAAGAGCTCGAAAGCGACTCGACCTAGGAGTGATTTTTACTGCTTTATGAAGTAAAGCCATTGATTCGGCATACAGGGTTAGAAAGAAACCAAAGAGCTTAAAAGCGACTCGACCTAGGCGTGATTTGCACTGCATTATGAAGGGTAGAAGTCATTTATGCAGCACACAGGGTTAGAAAGAAACCAAAGAGCTTAAAAGCGACTCGACCTAGGAGTGATTCTTACTGCATTATGAAGGGTAAAAGCCATTCATGCAGCACACAGGGTTAGAAAGAAACCATAGAGATCAAAAGCGACTCGACCTAGGCGTGATTCTTACTGATTTATGAAGTGAAGTCATCTTCCGACTTCATTGATTCGGGTTAGAAAGAAACCAAAGAGCTCAGTGCGACTAGACCTAGGAGTGATTCATTGTGCTTTACTACGTCTTCAACAGCTTGTTAGAATTCAAAGAGGGATCACATGTAGGGTAGCATTTCAAACCTCGATAACGATAACTTAAGCAATGGTTGATTATACCCACAACCCCTCTTTTGAACATAATGAACTTGGAGAAGAAGTTTATACCACTGCTTTATCAAATGACGTCAGCAATATTGTTAAAAGATGATGCCGAGAAGCTTCGGGCATTGGACATTGCAAATGCTGACCAGCGACAACCAAAAAACCAAAGCAAAGGTTCATTATCCACAATCCACTGCTTTATGAACTGACATCAACATTGCTGAGAGAATGGCAAGACGCTTCGGGTATTGGACATTGCAAACATCGACCAAAGTCAACAGAAGAACCGATGCAAGTGTTCATTACCCACAATCCACTGCTTTACCCACAATCCACTGCTTTATGAACTGACGTCATCAACATTGCTGAGAGAATGGCAAGACGCTTTGGGCATTGGACATTGCAACCCCGACCATCACCAATTGAAAAACCAAAGCAAGGGTTCATTACCCATAATCCGCTGCTTTACCCACAATCCACTGCTTTATGAACTGACATCAACAATATTGCTGAGAGAATGGCAAGACGCTTCGGGCATTGGACATGGCAACCCCCGACCAAAGTCAACAGAAAAACCATAGCAAGGGTTCATTACCCACAATCCACTGCTTTATGAACTGACATCAACAATATTGCTGAGAGAATGGCAAGATGCTTCGGGTGTTGGTGATGTGAACATTACATACCCCGACTAAACTAAACACAACCAAAGCAAGGGTTTATTAGTACCCGCAACCCCCTTCCAAAAAGGTGCCCACACCAAAAAAACATTCCAATTCTAGGCTAGAACTTAAAAAACGTCTTTATAATATGAAACAAACACACACAAAATTTAATGCGTGGAGAAGACGTTGCCACGTAATACCTACTCAAAACCACTGTCCTCGGATAATGTCCGTGTAGTGTCGAAAAACCTGGAGCAAAGACGCATTGTACCAACTGATCTAGTCAGTTGCATTGTACCAACTTACCTAGTCAGTCGCATTGTACCAACTGACCTAGTCAATCACATTGTACCAACTGACCTAGTCAATCGCATTGTACCAACTGACATAGTCAGTTGCATTGTACCAACTTACCTAGTCAGTCGCATTGTACCAACTGACCTAGTCAATCACATTGTACCAACTGACCTAGTCAATCACATTGTACCAACTGACCTAGTCCTAGTACAGTCACAAGCAGAAAACTGACATTTTCGAGACATAGGCACAAAAATACAATACATTTCCATTTTTCGATTCGCATAATCGGGTGTTTCGCATTCCCGGAAACGTGTTTTCGTCAGGAAGGGCTCAATCGTGACGCTTTACTGGTCGATGAAAAATTTATGCGGCTCCTTCATACATGCATGTATACACAAAACAAAACAAACAAACATTAACACGTTTTTTATTTTTTCAAGCATTCCCTGAAACGAATCTTAGCGGATGTTTTGTCGGTATTGCACAACAGAGGTTTTTCTTACAGATACTCTTGCCACAAATTCGTGATACTTTGCCGGTAGCAGATGACAAATCTATGGGCTACTACAGACATGCATATATACACAATCCCTGAAACGCATTTTAGCGGATGTTTTGTGGGTATTGCACAACAGAGATTTTTCTTATAGATACTCTTGCCACTTATTCGTGATACTTTGCCGGTAGCAGATGACAAATATGTGGGCTCCTACATACATACAAACATTTACACGTTTTTGATTTTGTTGAGCATTCCCTGAAACGAGTTTTAGCGGATGTTTTGTGGGTATTGCACAGAGGGTTTCCTTAAATACTCTTGCCACTCATGTGTGATACTTTGCCGGTAGCAGATGACAAATCTGTGGGCTACTACAGACATGCATATATACACAATCCCTGAAACGCATTTTAGCGGATGTTTTGTGGGTATTGCACAACAGAGGTTTTCCTTAGATACTCTTGCCACAAATTCGTGATACTTTGCCGGTAGCAGATGACAAATCTGTGAGCTCCTACATATATACAAACATTTACACGTTGTTGATTTTTTTAAGCATTCCCTGAAACGCACTTTAGCGGATGTTTTGTGGGTATTGCACAACAGAGGTTTTTCTTAGATTCTCTTGCCACTCATTCGTGATACTTTGCCGGTAGCAGATGACAAATCTGTGGGCTCCTACAGACATGCATGTATACACAAAACAAAACAAACATTTAAACACGTTTTTGATTTTTTCAAGCATTCCGTTTTTTTCTTTTCGAAACGTCTCGTTTTTGTTGTCATCTGGCTTGACTCCCTGCAGATGTCAGAGGTTTTTTCTTACCGATAAACTCATTTGTGATACTTTGGGGGGTAACTGATGAAAATACTCTCGGGTAAAGTTAAGAAACTGTAAGAATGACGGCCCCCTCCTTATCCCCCCCCACTGCTACCCGACCCCCCTCAACTCCGTGAAAAACAACAAACTGAACAACTGAAATAAACTGATTTTCAGTTACGTATTTCATTTTTTCAGGTTATCATGGAGTGTAGGGGGGTCGGATAGCTGTGGAGGGGATATGGAGCGGGCCGTTATTCTTACAGTTTCACAACTTTATAATGCTTTTTGCTAGAATCCATGTCTATGTGTAGTGACTGGTATCAAAGTCCACGGCTCTCAGCTGATGCGGTATATATATATATATATATATATATAATTATCTACTGAACTTAGACTTTCGAGACTACTAATATTGTTAAAATTATAAATACCACGGGTTGTTACGTCACGTTTACTGCACTTCCTTGTCATATTAGTCGACGTTTCTTAGCAACGTATACGCTCTGTCCTCAGGACAGACAGTGACATAGTGTCCTGAGAACAGAGCACATACGTTGCTCAGAAACGTCGACTAATATGACAAGTAAGTGCAGTAAACGTGACGTAACAACGGGTAGTATTTAAAATTTTAACAACTATCTCTTTATACATTATAGTCATGTCGTTTCCGGTAGCTAAAGAAGAATCTCTAAGGTATAATCCTTTTTGCTAGTGTCTGTCTCTATGTGAAAGCATCCGAGTGTCTTTTAGTGACTGGTATCAAAGTCCACGCCTCTCGGCTGATACCAAGTTGTCAATCAAACTCATCACCACACGTTTGTGCTGACACTAGTCGGCCGTTCGTTCGCTGACAAACGCTGCACAAATCAGCTCGATTCTCGTGTGGTCGAATAATTCGTTCCAACCACGCACGAACACACAGAATATGTTGAACGAATTCTCCAAGAAATTGAGAAGTGTAGAGATTCCATATTGTACAGAATTTAATAATTCAAATCCGTTGTTAATCTCAGTCTTTTAACTGGTTTTGGAAATGTTTTCGTTCGTTGTTTTGAAAATAATATTAGACTGCTTTGGTTTTGGGTGTTCAATACGTGTATGTCCACTACAATTTGACTTGGTATAGTTACGTTGGACTAGATTTCGAATAAAACGACGCAATGTGATCCAGTTCAGTTGTGAATATTCAAGTGCATGCAATTTACTCATAGACTTCAGTCATTATGGTCGTCGCATTATTGTTGATACCAGTCTGTATGTTAAAATGTAAGGTATTTTGCCAATATATATTCGACCTTTTGCCAAGATATATTCTATATTCGACCGCATTTAATTTACTCCAAAATTTCCGTCATGATGGTCGCATTCTTATTGACACCCCAGTTTGTATGTATGTAAGACACGAGGACCATGTCACTGTTCTATCTATGGTGGTCAGCTGTGTTGCTTAGTCTACGATAACGATAATAATTGATGCAACTGAATCAAGTGTTATTAGTTATGATTCTGTGAGTGTATATTTGTTGTTTGTTAATTGTGTTTCAAGTCTACGTAGTTGGTATACCAGTTTTTCATATGTGTTGGTGGTGGCACTGTGTTGCAATCGAGTTGTTTTCGAGAAGTTGGTACCAGTTTCCATATGGTGGTGGTGGCACTGTGTTGCAATCGAGTTGTGTTCAAGTAGTTGGTACCAGTTTCCATATATGGTGGTGGTGGCACTGATACAAATGCAATCGAGTTGTGTTCAAGTAGTTGGTACCAGTTTCCAAATATGTTGGTGGTGGCTCTGATACAAATGCAATCGAGTTGTGATCAAGTAGTCCTAGTTGGTACCACGAGTTACAAATGCAACTGCGTTCAAGAAGTTGGTACCAGTTTCCATATATGGTAGTGGCGCCAAGATACAAATTCAATCGAGTTGTGATCAAGTAGCTGGTACCACGAGTTACAAATGCAACTGTGTTTAAGTAGTTGGTACCAGTTTTCATATATGGTGGTGGTGGCACCGCGATACAAAATGCAACTGGCCTAGTTGAGTGATTAGTGAATTACAAACGTCTAAAACGTTAACATCGCGATACCATGTTAAGATGTAAAGTGGGTTCACAATTGTGGGCGGTAAATTACATAACTCCGATCAACGATAAACGACGGCCAGGATTCACTTTACAACAAGCCCAATAATGCTTGGAGATGAATCGTTAACCACTGCTTTAAAAACTAACGTCAACAATAAGTGGCAGGTTATAATAGTAATAGCGTCGTACATTATAAACCAACACCAGCGACAACCAGAGCAACATTTAACAAACGATCCTCTTCCATCAAGCCCAATAATGCCAAAGAGAAGATGTGAACCACTGCTTTATGCCCTGACTTCATCAGTAGGTTGTGAGAATGGCAAGAATCTTAGAAGTGATGGTTTGGTACCCTATATATACATAGTTGAGAAAAACAAGACAAAATTACGACCCATAAGCCTCTTCCATCAAGCCCAATAATGCCAAGAAGAAGGTTCGTTAACCACTGCTTTGTGCACTGACCTCAGCAGTAGGTTGTGAGGATGACAAAATTCTTCTAGTGATTGTGGTGCTATATATACATAGTTGAGAGGACAAGTCAAAATTCTTACCCATAACCCTCTTCCATCAAGCCCAATAATGCCAAAAAGAAATGTTAACCACTGCTTTATGCCCTGACTTCATCAGTAGGTTGTGCGGATGGCAAGATTCGTCTAGTGGTGGTGTGGTACCCTGTACAGAGTTGAGACTACAAGTCAAAATTCTAACCCATAACCCTCTTTCATCAAGCCCAATAATGCCAAGAAGAAGGTTCGTTAACCACTGCTTTAAGCACTGACTTCATCAGTAGGTTGTGAGGATGGCAAAATGCTTCTAGTGATGGTGTCGAACCGAGTAAATACATCGTAGTTGCAGACAACAATAGCGAGGTTTTACCCATAATCCTCTTCCATCAAGCCCAATAATGCAAGGAGAAGATGTTAACCACTGCTTTATGCACTGACTTCATCAGTAGGTTGTGAAGATGGCAAGATTCGTCTAGTGGTGGTGTGATACCCTGTTTATACATAGTTAAGAGAACAAGTCACAATTCTAACCCATAACCCTCTTCCATCAAGCCCAATAATGCCAAGGAGAAGATGTTAACCACTGCTTTATGCACTGACTTCATCAGTAGGTTGTGTGGATGGCAAGATTCGTCTAGTGGTGGTGTGGTACCCTGTACAGAGTTGAGACTACAAGTCAAAATTCTAACCCATAACCCTCTTTCATCAAGCCCAATAATGCCAAGAAGAAGGTTCGTTAACCACTGCTTTAAGCACTGACTTCATCAGTAGGTTGTGAGGATGGCAAAATGCTTCTAGTGATGGTGTCGATCCGAGTAAATACATCGTAGTTGCAGACAACAATAGCGAGGTTTTACCCATAAGCCTCTTCCATCAAGCCCAATTATGATTGGAGAAGAATTTAACCACTGCTTTATGCACTGACTTCAGCAGTAGGTTGTGAGGATGGCAAGATTCGTCTAGTGGTGGTGTGGTACCCTATATATACATAGTTGAGAGAACAAGTCAAAATTCTAACCCATAACCCTCTTGCATCAAGCTCAATCATGCCAAGGAGAAGTCAACCACTGCTTTATGCCCTTACTTTATCAGTAGGTTGTGAGGATGGCAAAATGCTTCTCGTGATGGTGTCGAACCGAGTAAATACATCGTAGTTGCAGACAACAATAGCGAGGTTTTACCCATAAGCCTCTTCCATCAAGCCCAATTATGATTGGAGAAGAATTTAACCACTGCTTTATGCACTGACTTCAGCAGTAGGTTGTGAGGATGGCAAGATTCGTCTAGTGGTGGTGTGATACCCTATATATACATAGTTGAGAGAACAAGACCAAATTCTAACACACAAGTCTCTTCCATCAAGCCCAATAATGCCAAGGAGAAGATGTCTTCCATCAAACCCAATAATGCCAAGCAGAAGATACTAACCATTGCTTTATGAACTGACTTCATCAGTAGGTTGTGAGGATGGCAAGATTCGTCTAGTGGTGGTGTGGTACCCTATATATACATAG
This sequence comes from Isoperla grammatica, assembly GCA_945910005.1. Lineage (NCBI taxonomy): Eukaryota > Metazoa > Arthropoda > Insecta > Plecoptera > Perlodidae > Isoperla > Isoperla grammatica. The sequence continues at coordinate 32,036,870 of OX246747.1, forward strand.
TTGAGAAAACAAGACCAAATTCTAACCCACAAGTCTCTACCATCAAGCCCAATAATGCCAAGGGGAAGATGTTAACTACTGCTTTATGCCCTGACTTCATCAGTAGGTTGTGAGGATGGCAAGATTCGTCTAGTGGTGGTGTGGTACCCTAAATATACATAGTTGAGAGTACAAGACCAAATTCTAACACACAAGTCTCTTCCATCAAACCCAATAATGCCAAGGAGAAGATATTAACCACTGCTTTATACACTGACCTCAGCAGTAGGTTGTGAGGATGGCAAAATGCTTCTAGTGATTGTGTGGTACCCTATAAATACATTGTTGAGAGAACAAAACAAATATATTACCCATAACCCTCTTCCATCAAGCCCAATAATGCAAGGAGAAGATGTAAACCACTGCTTTATGCCCTGACTTCATCAGTAGGTTGTGAGGATGGCAAGATTCGTCTAGTGGTGGTGTGGTACCCTAAATATACATAGTTGAGAGTACAAGTCAAAATTCTAACCAATAACCCTCTTGCATCAAGCTCAATCATGCCAAGGAGAAGTCAACCACTCCTTTATGCCCTTACTTTATCAGTAGGTTGTGAGGATGGCAAAATGCTTCTAGTGATGGTGACAGACAACCAGAGCAACATTTAATAACCCATAACGCTCTTCCATCAACCCAATAATGCCAAGGAGAAGTCAACCACTCCTTTATGCCCTTACTTCATCGGTAGGTTGTGAGGATGGCAAAATGCTTCTAGTGATGGTGACAGACAACCAGAGCAACATTTAATAACCCATAACGCTCTTCCATCAACCCAAAAGGCCTAAAGCTAAGAAGAAGATGTTATTTACTGCTTTATGCCCTGACCTCAGCAGTAGGTGGTGAGGATGGCAAAATGCTTCTAGCTATGGTGTCGAACCGAGTAAATACATAGTTGCCGACAACCAGAGCGAGGTGTTACCCACAAGTCTCTTCCATCAACCGAATCATGATTGGAGAAGAAGTTAACCAGCCATTACTTTATGAACTAGTTTGAGTGCATAGTGTAAATTTATTATATTAATGGTGATGATGCAAAGATTACAAGTGGGCCTAGGCCTATTGGTGAGTACGACTCATTCTAAGCCCCGACTAACGACAGCCAAAGGACATAGGTTTAACCCTAAAACGTTGCCTGAATGATGATAGTGACTTAGCCATGGAGTTACTTTAGTGTTATCGACAGTAACATTTTGATGATACAAAGATGATGATATTTACTCAGCCATGGAATTACTTAAGTGCTTTATAAAGTGACGTCAACAACGAAATTTTGATGATACAAAGATGATGATAGTGACTCAGCCATGGAGTTACTACTTAAGTGCTGTATAAAGTGACGTCAATAGTAACATTTTGATGATACAAAGATGATGATACTGACTCAGCTATGGAATTACTTAAGTAACTTATAAAGTGTCGTCAAACAGTAACATTGTGAAGCTACGAAGATGTTTCAAGTGCTGGTTCTAAGCCACGACTAGCGACAACCAAGTCACAAGGATTGACCCATCAATGACCATGATGCAGATGATATGATGACACTCACCAAATGGAACTGGCAATGACGATGATGATGAATTTACGTGGCTCTTATCTAAGTCCCGACTAACGATAACCAAGTCACAAGGATTGACCCATCAATGACCATGACGAAGATGATATGATGACACTCACCGAGTGATACTGGCGATGATGATGATGAAGTCCCATGGCTCTTATCTAAGTCCCGACTAACGACAACCTAGTCACAAGGATTGACCCATCAATGACCATGACAAGGATGATATGATGACACTCACCGAGTGATACTGGCGATGACGGTGATGATGAAGTCCCGTGGCTCTTATCTAAGTCCCGACTAACGACAACCTAGTCACAAGGATTGACCCATCAATGACCATGACGAAGATTATAATATGATGACACTCACCGAGTGAAACTGGCGATGATATGATGATGAAGTCCCGTGGCTCTTATCTAAGCCCCGACTATCGGCAACCAAGTCACAAGGATTGACCTATCAATGACCATGAGGCAGATGATATGATGACACTCACCGAGTGATACTGGCGATGATATGATGATGATGAAGTCTTGTTCTTTCCTGAAAGACTCTAGCCTACATTAGAATTTTTTTTTATAGTTGTGTTGTACCTTGCCTACTGTCGTCTTCTTCCAAAAACTTTTCTATGACAACTTAAATAAACACAATTTTTTATAAAATAAACATGTGCCGTGTTGTTTGTTTTTTGTACCTGTGCCTTGCTAATATGTTTCTCATTTGAAAGCAAGATCTATTTGATCTCCGCCTAGCGGAGGCTCGTCGAACTCGCAAGTTGGGAGTTCAACGAGTCTCCGCTAGGCAGAGTTCAAGTGTACCTTGATTTGAAACCAACGTCCACTTGATCTCCGCCTATCGAAGGGTCGTCGAACTCTTAGCGAAGGGAGGATACCTCTACGTCGAAAACCGCATACAAGTTTTATTTTTTAATTATATCTCAAGAATGCTACTCGAAATCGAAAATCCGAGTCAACAGCGCACTGTGTTTTGGTAAGCCCTACAGACTGAATGAAATATTATAACCATAAGCGTGTTTGTTGATATTATTAAATCTATAATTAGTAATTAAATTAGATAGGAATAAAAACCATACTGATTATAATGTAAGACACATTTTGAGCATTCAGTATGTAGGGCTTACCAAACCACAGTTGATTCAAATTTTCGATTTTGAAGTCCAGTCTTGAAATATAATTTAGAAATGAAATTTTTTGCGGTTTTTGACGTAGAGTTCTCGCTCAAAGACATTCTCAAAGGAGTTCGACGAACCTTTGCCAGGAGATTTCTTGACGGAGATCAAGTCAACCGTGAGTTGAAAACCAAAGAGCTTATAAACTCTCTTGTATTCTAGACGGCAGTGGATAGATGAAATCTAAAGTCGTTTGAGATGCCCTAGCGGAGACTCAACAAACTGTTGGAGCCAGCGCTCCTAGTGGTGGACTTGGGAACCAATTTTAAGATTGATTTGGACAACTTATACATATTTTATAAACATAGGTATTTACTTAGTTGCAGAAAGGGCGTAGGTTCGGCTGTATCTTATGTTATATTTCCATAGAATCAAAGAAAGAGTATCTAGGCTGGAGCCTAGGGTGCCAAAATTTTAGGGGGATCCAAAGGGGGCTCCCTCCCCCCCCCCCCCCGCTTCACCCTTTCGGCGCCGAAATGTATTGAGGGCCGAGGCAACGGGTGAGACTGGGGCCGCTGAAATTATACAATTTGGTGAGTTGCAATGTATTAGTTGCGTACTTTTTTTTACCTAAATTGAAACCATATCTTTTTAACATGTTGAATTTTGGGGGGGGGGGGGGGGCGTATCTAGTTTTTAGCCTATGGGCGCCAAATATCTTAATCCGGCCCTATACAACTGTGTAACTTGCAAACAGTATTTTCGCATTTATCTAGATACTGCTTAGGGACCTACGCCCTTTCGTAAATACACTCCAACTTTTCGTCTGGCTTTTCCTCCTCACCTGTCCGGCTCGTGTGCCCCTACCAGAAGCATACGCTTCCGCCAGAAAAGCTCTCGGGATCACCAAATCACGATAAGGTAGCAATCCCTCGACAGGTTACGAATGACTTCTGAAAAAACGCCAGTGATCCGTCGATGTTCGTGGAGTCAACGTGCATAACATGAGCAGTAGATAAGAATCAAGAGGTTGGTATGATTGATTAATTAACTTTAACGACGTACTCGACAACTATGATCATGTGACGTCGGGGAGTGGGTGACGAATCGATTGATTGATATTTGGGTAAACGTCTCATTTTTTTGCAACTTTGCTAATGGAGACGACGAGTAGGGGAGATCTGAAAACGAAGGTGTTTGAAAGGCAAGGACAAGGAGAAAATGGGAAGGAATTCACTCACGTTGGTGATAATATAATCTTACCTGCTACCCCATCCCCTCCCCCCCCCCCCCCCCGCCCTGCCTACTGTACCTTCATTTATATATTTATTTATTTATTTTTTTATTTATTTAACGTCTATCTTATTCAGTTATAAAAACTGATTTACAAAGGAGGACCTGAAATAAAACTAGGCTATGCATACAATTAATAATAATGAAATAAAATAATCCAGGCGCTGTAGTCAAAGTTTTTTTTCTTTTTCTTCTTTTTTTGACTTTTAATCATGTAATTTCCTTGCTGTTGTTTAGGTATACTTGCTTATGTCTTATGTATTATGTTTTATTGTACCTGTTGTTTTTTTTTCTTTTTTTTTATTATTGTAATTATTTGTGTAATTGTTTGTTGTATTATTACTTACTCCTGTCTCCTGAGTGTAATATTATATTGTATTGTGTTTGCACCAGTGGGATTTTGATATCCTGTTTGCAAATAAAGGCATTATTATTATTATTTATTATAAAGTCATAAGTAACAATAACAACCAAAAAACAAAACAAACTACTGTAATATATAAAATAAAAATCAAGAACAAGAAACATTAATCTCTATCGCGCTCGTCCACGACGCGCCCCCCCCCCCCCCTCCCCTCCACCCCCCCCTACATTGAGTTATGTCGCCGCTAAGTCACCGGGTCGAAGCAGCCGGCTGCTAATAACATTGTTCCAACTCCAGTAAATCTAGAGTGTTGGCGCCCGAGGCGTCGGCCCCATTGACAGCGGAGGAATTAATATCGGTTTTTCTCGGCCGGTTAATTTACGAACTGGAAACTTTATTTTTAGTTCTGCCCCCTCCCTCCCCACCCCTTGCTTCCTTTCTCTCACCCCTACACGTCGAACGCGCGCGTAGCCGATGACAACGTGTGTGACCTCGATCCGGGGGGGGGGGGGGGGGGGGCGTTGGAGACTTTTCGTCGCACCTCAGTTGTGATATCGGTGACCGGTGTCGGCAAGGTAGAGTATTATGATTTGTCCTGGTTCCTAGTCTTACTAATTATTTAAGAGTTGATTGATATTTGGGCTTAACGTCTCATATTTTTGCCACTTGGCTACTAATTATTTAAGGATGTATGTCAATGCCTACATGCGAAAGAAACCCCCAATTTTTGACGTCTAATTTTTTTTTAATTAAAAATTAAGAACCTATATATTATAGTTTGTATTCTCGTAAGAGAATGTATTGCTCTGTAATCTTGTATGAATGAATATTTCCGTTTTTCAATTGTTCTCGTTTAAATTTTATAATGTATTTGTTTAATGCAACAACTTTCACAATGTTTGTGTAAAAAAAATACTTTTACAATATTTGATAGATTTAAAATCTTTGTTTATAGCTGTTTCAAAACTAAATTTCGCGTAAGGATCTCTTCTCCAATATCTTTAAGCCACATACGGCAAGATTCTATGGATCTATCCTAGAATCTTATCTATCCTCTTGTTATACTTACATTGACACTTACATTTGTATGAAATAGCCTTTCACCTTTCAGTATTTAGTAGTAATACTAAATGGATAACAACTAGAACTGTTCTGTACACACTACATTGCAATTATGAATGTAAAGTTTATATGTTATAGTGTTTATTGTGTTGTGCAGGTGGTTTTAGAGTTGGAAACATCTTTAACTCATACAAGAGCTAATTTGTGCCTTTTTATAATTACATAATTGTAATCAATCATGTCAAATGTAATGATAATCACAATATAATGATAAGCCAATATAACTTGAACTTGAAAAAAAATCTAGAAATAATCTAAAAAAAAAAACTAAAAAAAACTTGAATATTTCAATCTATCTGTGCTCTGTTCCCTACACTGGAAATGCCTTTAACGTGCCCTATATATTGCAGACCTTTCATGATAATATCATCATGAAAACTAATATTATTTACGAGGCGTTCTTTAGTACTTCACGTTTTAAAAGTCACCGTCGTATTTCATGCTGGACTGCTTCAACATGGTCAGAGCTGACCTAATAGGCTACGACATAACCTTTACAGTTTACATGCCACGTCATATGTGGTGTGGGTGCTTTCACACCCCATACGGCTCAAACTAATGTCGAGTATTTCTTGTTTGTTTTAGTTTGTTAGTCTTAGTTGTAAATAGTTTTTATCTGGCTATATCACATTATTATAACATACTGTTATTTAGTGTTTATTTTTAAACGAATTTCAAAGTAAGTACCTTTCTTTGTGTTGAATTCTTTTATAATAATCGTGTTGTATTTTGTCAGTTGCAACATTATTTTATTTTATTTTTAACATTATATTAATAATGTCATATTGTTAATAGTATAAGCGAGCACAAATTTTCATACCATACCATAGCGCTGGTAAAGCTAATGACAATAATAGTTAAGCAAATAAAATAACATTGCTTCTACTTGTGGCAAAAAGAATTAGTTTTTAGTATAATTTGTTAACCACCGAGTGAACAAAGTGTTATTGTTTCTTGATTGATTGATTTATATACACTATTAAAAGCCTAATTGATTAATGTGTCACAATGTCAAAGTAGATATCGTGATTTGTGGACGTACATGTGAAATATCATATCAGAGGTAAAACATGTGTTCATAAATTTGACACCATGTTTTTTAAAAAAGTAATAAATAAAAGTAATTGTTTTAGACCCAGAATAAATGTTCAAAACAAAGTTGTTTGCATTATCGTATCCACTTATCAATAATTAGTATCTGTGGCGGCAAATATTTCATTTTTCAGTCCAATAGAGTATTTAAATAGTTGAGAAAGTTGATGATGACGATGATATTTTGGTTTAACGTCCCACATTTTTGTAACTTGGCTAATCGAGACGATGAGTAGATGCAATGTGCAAATGAAGATGTTTGTAGGGAAGGGGCAAGTAGGAGGGCGGGGAGGAAACGTGAAAGGGGAAGAAAAGGGAAAGTGGAGGTAACGGGATTAATCGTATGACAGGAAAAACATTACAATGACGATTCTTACATGAAAATCGATTATTTGGTGTTTAAAGATGTACTCAACTCTTAGATCATATGACATCAGTCGCCCTTTACGACAGGCAGAGCTACTCTGAACAAATTCTACCCCGGGTCGAGGTACGAACTACTTACCCATGCCCATCGAATAAATAGAAAGCAAATCTTCATCATAAATTCTGATCGTCCAACAAGAAAGCAATACCACAACACGATAGAAAGCAGAAAATGCTTTCACTTTGTCGGCGGGCTCTACGAGACAAGGCTATACAGCAAACAATATCAGTTTTCAGTGCTTTGGATTGGCTCGGGCGCGCTACGGGGTTTCCCGCCCGGCCGGTGTAAAAAGTAAACAAATGTGATGGCTATTAAGCACTTTGGAAATGATGGATAACATTTAATCTTGGCCGAAGCATTTCTTTTGTTAGGTCAGATTACGTTGTTTTCAGAGTTAAATGATCGATCCATTTATATGAACGAGTCCAAAATAAACGAAAACGACCAACAAAAAAAATACGCCACTCGAGGGTGAAAATTCTACCGACATAGGCCGGATCGATAAGGGGTGATATTAAAAGGGGAGAAAGTACTTTTAGCACTCTTGACAGATACCGACTGTTGCAGGTATAGAAATACGATGGGCGGTCGTTTTTTTCGTTTTTTTTGTGTGTGGGGTGTCGTTTGTTTGGCTGATAGTGATCTGAGGGGTGGGATCGTGACGTCACTAGGCCGAGAGAAGCGATGAAGTGGCGGTAGTACCGAGGTATGCCGAGAGATCGCAGCGCTGGAGTTTATACGCGACTAAAAAGAGACGGTGTGCATTCTGGTGGCAACTTTATGAACTAACGCACGGCCTAGAGGTAAGGATTAGTTGTTGAGTGTTGAAGGTCAATAGACCTTTTTCAGAATTTATCAAGGAGCCTTAGATAGAGCTAATCACGTTCCTCTAGATCAATTTTGAAAATCATCTATCAATTCAATTTTATTGTTATTTTCCGGTCCCATGAAAGGACGGGATGGCCAGTGTAGGGTTATGGGCATGCCCATACCCTCTTTAGCCTACAGGTTCATACAATAGGGAATGTGCATGAATTTTCTACAGCTCTGAAGGTACGTGGAATATATTGTTATTCATCTGAAGACATCAGAAACCTAATTTAAAAGTTTTAAGATTTACTCATTATACTTCTATCAATGTTCAAAGATTTTGATTATCTGTTTCCCGCACTATTATTTTTAAACGGTATGTGACGTCACAATCCTTCAAAATCACTGCTTATATGAATGACTTTGCATATAGGCAAGGTCTACTAGATCGCTTGTAGCGCGCTACTCCGCTAGGAGTAAATCCAGTAGACCTTGGCATATAGGGCCTAACCTCCTTGGACTTTTCCACCGCCTCCTAGACGAAACAATCAAATTTTCAAGGTCAGTCAACTAACCTTGTCAACATTTTTACTCAAGCCGTTGTCAAGTCTGCTTTATATGAATAACAACACCCAATTTTTACAGATATTCTATGAAAATAGGTTTGGTATTATTGTTTTTATAGTAATTGGGCTTCAAAATTAATTATTAGGCGTACTAGACATTCATTCGATTTAATATGATTTTGGATATGATAATTTCCAAATAAGCGTTATTTTATTTATCATTATATGATTGGTTGATTGCTGATACAGGGAAAGTGACGTATGCCCCGTTTCTCCCGCCATAAATATGTGTGAAACTTTCAGCTCGTTTTTATAAATGAAACTTTTGTCTATGTCATCGAATTAAAATATTTTTGTATTCAGGAAGTTAATCCTAATCTAGTAAAATGATAAAAAAAGATGACGCATATTCCCTATTACACAATTACATACAATTATGCAAAGTTTAAAGTTACCAAGTTGAATACATGGAAAGAAAGTTATATTGATCGGTAACGGATATTTGAATTTCGGTTTGAAGGATAAGGTAGTAGTAGTAGTATTGCTTTATTTCCACAATTAATAAATTGCATGACACATGTTACATTTATTAATACGTACCCTTAGACTTGAGTGAACAGCCTTTTTAACAGGGTTTGAGGAAAAAGTGCAGAAAACATTAAACTAATTTAATTAAGACGAGTAAAAGATGGATCCATGTTCAGTAAAGAACATAAGCACATATCAAAATTTGAAAGTCAAAAATAGAAGTATTACAATAATTAGACAACTAGAAAGTACAGCATTCATTTTGCATAGGCCTACTGCATAGAGTATGTAATATACAGGTATAAGAATGATTATCCAAGACACAAAATCATTTATGTTCATATCAAGTATACCTAGCCTTTTGGCCACCTTTACATGAAGATATATATGAGTTAATGATGGATGCATATTATGTAAAGAACATATTAAGCACATGTCAAAATTTGAAACACAAAAAATAAATGTATTGCAATAGTTAGACAGTATACGATATACAATTGCTTAAGCATACTGCATAGAGTATGTAGTATACAGTTATGTGAGTGTTTGGAGCTCCACATATACTGGTTAAAGGATGACTTTTACACATTTCACACTTTCACACATTTTACAGGTTTACACATCAATTGAAAATTTAAGATTTAAGAGCGATATCTTAGGAATGTATGTGAACGCCAAATTGCTTTTTGCTTGATTGATGTTTGTTAACCCTTAAGTCGTTTATCTTATATCTTAAGTCTTAAATAAGTGTGTAAACCTACCTTAAATATTTGAATTGCTAAGCCTCTGTTGAACTTAAAGCCAGAACTAATTCTACCCCGGGCCCAGACGGGGAGTTAAAATTAAGAAGGCCTAGTAATAAAAACATCAAATTAATTCCTACAACAACATTTTAAAGTAATTATTATCAAAAACACAATCATAAAATCCAATTATATTAATTATCTTCTTTGTAACAATATAATTTCTCCATCGGTGGTACATAATTATTGTAATTATAATTCGTAATAATTATGTCATTATACGTGCTAACAAGACCCAGTATTTCCATTAATATAATTGCCTTTATGTCTCTAATGATATCATTACAATATGACACGTTAAGTTCGGCTCGGTCTTGTTACCAATAAAGAATTAACAACGGTCATAAATATATAAGCGGCGGTTGTCTAGTCTTTGAGTATACAAAGTCGTGGTAGAGGGTCAACGCTAGCGGTTGTTTCTCTTCGCTTTTTTTATTGAATATTTGTTATTTTACGACGTTTGATTGAATGATTGATTGATATTTGCGCTTTACGTCTCATATATTTGCAATTTGGCGAATCGATACGATGAGTGGGTGAAATATGAAGAGGAAATCGGAGTTTTGGTGGAAAGGGATGAAGATGAAAAAGGAAAAGGGAAAGGAGACGATGTGGAAGGTATTGCGTCTTACTTCTCCCTCTTGACCTGTCCAGTTAGGGTGACCCTACCAAGATAGGTAACTACAATCATATGACGTGTCCCGAAACGATCTTACAGATGCTTTCGTCGTAGACAAGGAATTCTTGGCCAATCAGCGATCGTTGTTTGAGATTGGGGCTCTCTGATTGGTCACGAATCATTCGTCTTTGACGAAAGAATCCGTAAGGTTGTCTCGGAATGCGTTCGTTACCAATGATGATGATATTTGGGTTTTACGTCCCGTATTTTTGCAACTTTGCTAATCGAGACTTTGATTGGATTAAAATGAGAATAAACAATCACCACATGGAAAATAAATGCATCCTTTTGGATGCAACGTAAAGCCGATGGTCCCCTTGGTACTTTTCGACAGTAGTAGGGTACGTGCCGGTATCAGGCTTCCCCTCCTCCCTTCCTCATTATCATTCATCAATCACTCATATCATCATATCATCACTCATCAGGTCAAAGAGGGCATTGTGCCCTACACTGGCCTTAATTACAATAAAATAAAATAAATTACACATTGTGGGTGTCGTCATAAGGGGAGTCTAGCAAGGGAGGGCAGCAGGGCCAAGTGGGAGAAGAATCTCAAATGGGACAGTGTGGGGAAAGGGAAAACGAATCATTAATGCACTGCCTATTTACTCACAATAGCCTACTAGGTTACATTAGGCGGTTCCACGTCGTACACAAAAAGCCATTAACGGTGCCCCTCTTCCCAACCTCACCGACGTCCTACTCAAAGTATCCACACACGAATTGTGCGTGCGTGCGTCCACGTAAGTGCGTGCCTACTACACTAATGCCCAAACAAGTTTTGGTATTTCGAGACTAATACAGGTGTTATTTCGACCGATGCTACACTGTTGATAACCGAGTGCGGTATTGGTCGGTTTAACACGAAGCTAGGCCGAGCGGGATATTTGAATATCGTGTTTTGTTTTATGTCTCTATATGTATAATAAATATGAGGGGGGAGGGGGGAGGGGGGATTTTTGTCGATAATGGAGATTGTGTGTGGTGTAAAAAACGACCGTGCGTGTGTGCGTGTTGTGCGTGGTGAGAGGGGGGGGGGGGGGAGTCACGTACTTTAGGCTAGGAACATGCGTGTGTCTATGGTTAACATTACGTTTCGAGCCTAGAATATAGAAATTCAACGATAATATTATTTACTGGAGCTTAACGTCTCTTATTTGTGTAACAGTGGCTAATCGAGACGATGAGCAGGTGATGATGAAGATGATGAAGATGAAAAACGCCACAATACTCATGTAAATGTGTAGTGTACTTTCTTAATTCTTGATTTTCGCTTTTGAAATGTGTTTGTTTTAAATGACTTCTTTAAATACAAATGATATTTATGGTGAGTGAATGAATACTTACGATACAATATAGTCTCCGCAATGTAAGTATAGTCTCTTGGTGACAAAATAGCCGGAGTCAATGCTACAAACTTAATTTCATATACTTCCATAGTTTCTTCCAACTCTTGAAAAACGTGCATTATTGATAATCTTCACCTCAGGTTGGATACTTGAAAATTTCTAACACAGCGGGCGTGACTAGTGAGTCTTGTGCATTCTACTATAATTAAAAGACGGAAACATAGTAGAACAGGTAAAACGTTATATAAAACTTAGTAGTTGGACTATACACTGTTCCTTGTCAGGATCAAAGAATTAAAACCGCAATATTTAGAGCCCTAATCAGAGCTCTTCGACAAGTGTGAGTGTGATTTCGCCCGTCGAAGAGCTCTGATTAGGGCTCTAAATATTGCGGTTTTAATTCTTTGATCCTGACAAGGAACAGTGTATAGTCCAACTACTAAGTTTTATATAACGTTCTACTATATTATAAAGTTGAAGACTGTCTTTACGGATGTGTGAAAATAACGTGAGGAATCTAATGTTTTTCGTTGAAACGCGTGCATGAAAGGATTAGTAGATAAGGATCTGACACCGGATTGAGACTATATAGTTACTTTGCAATTATATTTTCAGGAATATATTATTAGGCTGTAATTATAGTCGTTCCCTACCCCGGTGTTGCTAAGGATTTGTTTTCTTTATGGAAAATGACATACATGAAACTGTTAAGAGCAACGGATACCTCTACGTCAAAAACCACAGAAAATTTTCATTTTTTAATTATATCTCAAGATTGAAACACAAAATCGAAAATCGTAGAAATCATAACGCTGTGGTTTGGTAAGCCCTACAGAGTGAATAAAAAAATGTATTTAACATTATAATCAGTAAGACTGTGTTTTTTATTACCTTATATTACTAATGAAATAAGTATATAATGTTAGATACATATGTATCATTCAGTGTGTAGGGCTTTCTAAACCACAGTGCTATGATTACTCAGATTTTCGATTTTGTGTTTCAATCTTGGGATATAACTAAAAAATGAAACTTTTCTGTGGTTTTGGACGTAGAGGTATCTTTCGCTCTTGACTGGCAACAACGGGCGCCCCTAGGAGTAGAGGACGCCTATGAATACGGATCTATTGACACGAAGTGTATTATAACTAATAAGATGTGGTATTAGATTATCTACGGGATATGTCTTCCTGTGTTGTGATGGTTGAGCGCATTGGTATAAGGATTGGACATATAACTTAATTAAACTAGTTGCAAAGCTTCAAGAACACTGACAACGGCTGGGAGGCTTATTGGGTACAAACACTCTGACAACGGCTGGGAAGCTTATTAGGTACAACAGGAAATGAGCTCCTGACTTTGTCCTGTTGGTTGGTGTGTCTTTGAGATGACAACGGACAACGCTAGAGTCATATTTCTTAGATCCACAACGAGTATATCTAAGGTCAGCATGAGATTTAATATTACTACTACAGATTATTTAAGTTTAACGACGTACTGCTATATATCTCAAGAATGGACTTCGAAATTGAAAATCTGAGTCAACAACGCACTGTGGTTTGGTAAGCCCTACATAATGAATGCTCTTACGTTATAATCAGTATGGTTTCTATATCTAATTAATTTCATTATAAATTATCGATTAAATAATCAAAATAACTACGCTAATCGTTATAATAGTTCATTCAGTATGTAGAGCTTACTAAAACATAGTACGCTATTGACTCAGATTTTCGATTTTATGTTGCAATCTTGAGATATAATTAAAAAATGAAATTTGTCTGCGGTTTTTCACGTAGAGGTACCCTTCGCTCCAAACCACTAGGTTTTTGTACGCGCCCCCCGTGAAATATCGCTCGCAGGGATATCAACTCAGTTGGCGTTTATGAATGATAAATAGGCCTATACAACATTGTGTGTATGTGAATAATTCGTTTGAAATGCCCCGAGATATAAAATGTAACAGTAACACGCTTTACTGTTATAACTGTTGGTGGTTCGGGAATTTGTGTGATATTTAATAGAACGATATTAAGCCAATTGGTGTATAATTATGAAATAATCACCCGCTAGAGGTTATTGAACATTACGATGAATAAATTAGTAGTGTGTGTTTATATTTATTTATTGTAACCGTTCTGCTGTTACAATCGGCAAATTTGTGAAATCAATTATTTTTAATTGGCGTATTTTGAATGTGTTTTTATATTTATGGTGTAGCCCTTCGTTTGGAATCAGTAAATTTGTGGAATCAATTCTTTTTAAATCGCATATTTAGGATGTGTTTATGTTTGAATGGTCGAATTGGTATTCGGTGAGTTTTAACTGCAACAATGAAAAGTTAAACATATAGAATCATAATCCTAATATAGTCCTACTTCTCCCTTTCCTTCAAACACCCCCCGACGTCATATGATCATAGTTGTCGAGTACGTCGTTACAACATCAAGTAATCAAAATACAAAATAATCAAAAATGGGACCGGCTCCCCCACCAAAAAGCTAATTTCCTTGAAAACGTGATAATGTGTTTTTTTTGTTCGCATCTCTAAAAGTATATTCAGTTTAAAAAATTCAGAATATTGGAATATTCGCAAAAAAGGTTCATAATGTATAAGCTTTATAAATTTAGTCAATCCCTCTTGAATTTGCATATTTTTTTCCAAACAATCAGTTTTTTTTTATGTTTTGGAGTATGTCTGTAGATAGTGATAAGTTCTTTCTTTTTATGATTTCAAAATATTGATATTGAACACAAAACTACATTTCTCTCAGTTTGAAGGCAATTTGTAGTATTTTGGTGGAGGTGCCAAGCCCATCCAAAAAGTACAATTACTGCTAGTTTCGTGTATACACATTAAACAATTATATAAAACATAATAATTAAAGGTTGGTTTATTTACACACTTATTTCAGATTTGCTTAGGATCGCTACCATTGGCCGGATTTATAAAACGTCGCCTCTCATTGGCTGGGCTAAGAATTTTAGGTATAAGAGCTAACGTTGCTACGGTTTCCTTAAATCTTAAAACTAAGGAAAGTGTGTAAATGCTATAATCTTGATTTGATTTTGTTAAAGCATAAATTATAAATTTTTAATAAGTGTGTTTAACGAACTTAAAGAGCGCTAACAAAAATTGAGTTAAGTTATAAAATTTAAGTTAACTGCGTTGTAAAAACTGAACCATGTACTCTTAGCGCATTATTCTGACTTTTTCCAGTTTTTATTTATTTATTTTATACATACAGTCTTATACACACTCACGTTTTCTACGCTTTCACGTATATAACTCTTATTCATTCAGTTTCATTCTCTTCCGCGCTACTTCTGTAAGAGCCTGAGTTATCAAAGTCCATACTTTCCGTTCTCTAAATGTTTTCTCACTTGTCTTCTAGATCATCTTTTATTGTAAATTTCATTTTACTAGCTTATTTCCCTTTCTTGCCTCCTTTTCTTAGTCCCATTTTTCTCCCCACCTTTTCTTCCTCTTTCTTCATACATAACTCTTCTAGCCTTCTTCCGTGTCTTCCTAGTCTGATATAGTCCATGGCCGCAACACACCAGGCAAAGAAAAACTTACGAGTAGCCCATCTATAGGAGTTGATACCCTCGTAAATGTACTCGCACGCCTTAATTCTTAGCGACGGAGATCAAGATCAACCCCCCCCCCCACCACCCCGACGACCGCGGGGCAGCAGCCCCACCATGTGAATACAAAGGGATGCTGGTGGGGAGTTTAGTTTCCACGCTGACCCCCGAGTCGACTAACTTCCCTTCATCTATTCGTGTGGAAGAGGAAGAGACAAGATTCCTATTTCAAAAGTTTTCCCTCCGCTGTCGACCATAAAACTGATATTGTCCGGTTGTTTATCTCTTCGGCCGTCGCAGACACTGTTGCCATATCTATCTATATCTTGCTAGCCTAATGAAATATTTATTACTTCGTTATAACTTGTGAATAGAGTATATTAGTGTGACCATAGATATAAATATCGTTACCACGATACGTAACTCACTGCTATCTGGACGTACCAAAACTGATTCTCTTTGGAGATTTCAACAATGGATTATTCTCGGAACGGCGCCATATTGTATAATTAGAAATTATTATTTTTAATGCTGAAATGACTGTTTTATGTCCAATTGGTATACAGATACTCACGTACTTTCATTTTATAGCCATCAATATCAATGACGTACGCCAGGCGATGTATAACACATTGAAAAACACGCATGTTCAAATGTAAACAAACAGGCAATCATATAGAATATGGCAGGCATCGAGGAACGAGCATAGGTCCTCGGACCTCCATTCAGTTACATATCTTGGTAAAAATATTTATATCTATGGTGTGACGTTACGTTTCCCGTGTCAACCAATGACGAACCGTATTTGTGACTCCAAACAATCATGACAGTTGACAGTTGACAGATAGTTTTGTTTTTGCAAACATTGTAGCGAGAGTTATCCGTTCAGGAGCCCGATTCTCTTAATCTGTGTTAAATTTCTCACCGGTTGCTGTCGTTACGGAAGGCGAATGGATGGCTGTGATTGGGTCACAGCCTTCTCATAACGACCAAAACCGGTGATCACATTATCGTTGACCATAGAAAAATCAAGGCCCAGTTATGTGAAAAAGAAGTTGATTAATGCCCGGTATTTCAATGTCCAGTTAAAATATACTCTTCAGTTAAATAGTTTTCACCATGACAACGGCCAATAGAAATACCAAACTGGGCTTACCTGACAGTTAAATTTACTTGACACTTTAACTGGACATTGAAATACCGGCCCTAAATTGATAAGTCAAGTTTTATAATGATACAATTACTATAGTAAATAATAACTACGTTTCAGAAAGTTGTTTGGAGTCAGGTAGCTCGTCCGCCATTTAATCTGACGTCATCACTAATACAGTCTATAGAATGTGAACGATGGCAACACCGCCGAGGTATTTACTGACTGTGGCGTGTGACGGCAACAGTGTTTACATTCTGTTACTTATTTACATTGTGTCTAAGTTGTTTGAACACTGTGTCTGACGAATTGTATGGCTAATATTTGTATTAGCCTCTTTGGAATCTGTAAGTAATTATTTATTTGAAACGTCTCTGTCTTCCATACAGTGTTGTCAATTTTAGAATTAGCCTCTTTGGAATCTGTAAGTAAGTAATTATTTATTTGAAACGTCTTTGTCTTCCATACAATGTTGCCAATTTTAGAATTAGCCTCTTTGGAATCTGCAAGTAATTATTCAATTTTAGAATTAGTTTCTTTGGAATCTGTAATTATTATTTATTTGAAACGTCTCTGTCTTCTATACAGTGTTACCAATTTTAGAATTAGCCTCTTTGGAATCTGTAAGAAATTATTTATTTGCAACGTCTTTGTCTTCCATACAATGTTGCCAATTGTAGACATAGAAACAAAGCGATTAGTTAAGTATCAAATGATTTAACTGTAATAGATGAGTAAAAACAAATTTTTGGGTTTTGTTGTTTAACGACGTACTCGACAACTATGATCATATGACGCCGGGGAATGTTTGGAGAAAATGGACAAGTAGGAGGTAACGGGAAGGAAGAGGGAAAGGGAAGGACGTGGACTGCATTTCGTCTGGCTTCTCCACCTTGACCTGTCTTGCAAGGGTAACCCACCCTACCAGAACCATATACGCTTCCGCCGGAATGGCGGAATGCAGAGTCGAGTTAAGTTTGTGATTTTTTTATGTTTGCTATGGAGTTTGTTCTTATGGAAAATAGCATGTAATAGAAAAATTCCATAGCAACGAATCCTGTACTTAACTTGACACTTGACTTTGCATACGGCCCTTCTCGCAAAGCTTTCCACCACGATAAGTTACGATCACTTGGGCTTTAATGACGTGTTTAGTAATTTCCGCTAATGATCTAGGATTTGTTATCATCAATTGTGTCGCAATCATGGCCGCTGTGACGTCACGTGGGAACTATGAATTACATTCAAATAGAAATTTAAAACTAGCAGTATTCTCTATTAACTCGAACTCCAACCCTTGGCAAGGGGTAGTAAGTAATCAGGCTTGGTCTCACAGCCGTCTTGACATTTACACCCTGAATGGTTCCTTTATCTCTCGCCAGGATCGCAATCGACTTGTTTATTGTGTTGTATCAAGATTAGGCCACCTCCGATCCTCGGTGAGGATTTTCCGAGATTTCCCGAGGCTTTTCACGGGTTTAGCCGCTACCAGGTGGCATTTACTACCCCGACGAAGAAATAGATGTGTCGAATAGGGGAGGAAAATACTCGAAATACTCACCTCGTTGCTTCCAGTTCGATTCTATCGAAGTTTCTTTCGTTTTTTGTTTCTTGTAAAAGAAGTTTTATAGAAACTATCTCTGAAAGTTTCGAAAACTTTATGACTTGAAAGTTTCAAGTTTCAAACGATTCTCTCAAGCTTCACTATTCGAAGTTGATTAGTTTGTAATGAAGTACTTGACGAAGTTGTTAAAAAGAATTTTACTATTATTTGTACAGCTCGTACATTTTTTATTTCCTTCGTATCTTTTCTTCTTGAAATAGTTTTCGAAATGTTGAGAATTTTTCTTAGTTTCCTGCATTTTTATCCACTTAAAATTTTATTTCGTTCTACTTGACAATCTTTTCGTTTCATCTGCATACTATTCTCGAACTTAACTAGTTTCTTACAAAGTTTGCTTTCTTGATAAAGCTTAATCGGTATAGCTTTAGTTGTAAGTTGAAAATTCCTTTAGTATAGCGTGGAATATACGACAAAAAATATTGGTATACGAGAAGTACAACTAGATGATGATTAAAAATTGAAATCGTCATCTGGTCTTCATTAGTACTTAAGTAGGTTATTTAAGTAGTATGCATACTTATGGTAGCAATATTTAGTTCTTATGAATTCGATATTCGATACTTATGGTAGCAATATTTAGTTCTTATGAATTCGATCTTAAGGTAGACAAATTCTAATCAAACTCTTTTTGGTTTAAGTTGTATTCTAATCGTTTATTCTGTTATCATCTTAGCTATATCTTTTTTAAGGTTTTATATGACTGATTAATTAATCCAAGTCACAAATTCTTAGTCACAAATTCTATCTTCTTATTAATCTATGTAACTCATCTTTTACACTGAAGAATTTTTAAATAAACTCTTTGGTTTCAAAGACATTAAACCCACAGTCAAACATTATTATTCGTATATTTCATTTCACTATATCCAGTTTGCGTTTCACTATAATATAACATTTGTGCTCAAATTCAATGCCATAAAAAAAACTTTCCACAACAACGAACTCACCCAAGTTCCACAAATTCTACCGCATACTCACTTGTGCGTTAGTAAATGTAGTCTATTGTCAGTTTTTCTCTTCGTCGTAAAGAAAGAAAGAAAAACAAACTTTCGAATGAACTTACATTATAACAAATTTAACATACATGAACACATGAATGAGATGTCGAGGTAAGATTTATCAAAAACCAGGATTCAAGAATCTACCACGTTTCGCCTAGAAAACCTGACAAATCCCTACAGGAAAACTTTTTCATTGTTTGTCTCTGTGAAAAGAAAGATTCACACATACACACACGTATATATATATACGTAATACAAAATATAAAGTTAGTGTATAACCTGAACGCCCAACTCTTCCAACTTATCTCGAGGGAGGTGGGTGGGGGGGGGGGGGGGAGAAGAGTTTTGAAAATATTCCTTTTTGAAGGGCTCGAAGTTTCCTCTCGAGCATGGTATTGAATTGACATACGCTTTGACAATTCTTCCCCCCTGCGCAGTTCGAAAATATATATATAAAGATATTTATTTTCTTCTCTTCTCTCTTCACTTCACTTCTCGTAGTCTCTCGATCGTCGCAATTCTTTTCTCCGTCTTCCGTGCGATTGCGTTCTTGAAGGGAAACGTCACTCGGCGATGATGCCACAAAGAAAGAAAGTCGATACAACTTTCTTCTTTATCCCCCCCCCCCCCCCCTCGGGGACTCGAGATATTCCGTCGTGCGGTAAACTTTGCCGTTCGTCAAGTTCTCGAGCATTACAAACGTGGTTACGAATATTGTTTCTGTTCTTCTTCGTCTTCGTCTTCGTCTTCGTCTTCGTCTTCGTCTTCGTCTTCGTCTTCGTCTTCGTCTTCGTCTTCGTCTTCGTCTTCGTCTTCGTCTTCGTCTTCTTCTTCGTCTTTGTCTTTTTCTTTTTCGTCTTCGTCTTCGTCTTCGTCTTCGTCTTCGTCTTCGTCTTCGTCTTCGTCTTCGTCTTCGTCTTCGTCTTCGTCTTCGTCTTCGTCTTCGTCTTCGTCTTCGTCTTCGTCTTCGTCTTCGTCTTCGTCTTCGTCTTCGTCTTCGTCTTCGTCTTCGTCTTCGTCTTCGTCTTCGTCTTCGTCTTCGTCTTCGTCTTCGTCTTCATCATGTTCTTATGATTATTGTTTTTTTTTTATATAAAATTGAGAGATGTTTTTTAGATTGTCATATTAATTGGTTCATCATACCCAATCACTAGAATTGATTTGATTCTTTGTTGTTTGTATTATTTGTTACCATATTGGTTACCAATGAGTGCAGATCATTTGATGAATTGATATTTGGCTTTGACGTCCCATATTTTTGGAACTTGGCTAATCAAGACGATGACTAGGTGAAATAAGAAAATGAAGATGTTTGAGGAAAGTACTCGACAACTAGGTCATATGATGTAAGAAGACGATTGGAGGAAAGGGACAAAGGTAAAGAATAAAAAACTAAAAGGGAAAAATGGATGGAAAATGAAACGGTGAACGCATTTTACGATTACCAGATTTACCCAGGGACCCAATTTTACAGCGGATAAGAGTCAGCTCGCATGCGAAATAACGGTTTTTAATTACTTGCTTTCAATACTGTATAATATATTATACACATACTTACACCAAATTGAGGTAAATTGATAATGTAAATACCAAAGTGCCCAAAAGAATCGGAAACAATATAAGTAATTAAAACCGTCATTCAGCAGCGATTTGACGAGAATTTGGCCCCTGAGCCAAATTATACGCCTGGCCCAGACATTGCTATCCTTACAGTGAACGCACTATAGCAGCCTCTGACGTCACACCAAGGAGATCACTAGACACAGTTAGTATATCCTTACAGGGGACGCACTATAGCAGCCTCTGACGTCACACCAATGAGCTATCCTTACAGTGAACGCACTATATCAGTTTCTGACGTCATACCAAGAAAATCACTAGACACAGTTAGCATATCCTTACAGGGAACGCACTATAGCAGCCTCTGACGTCATACCAAGGAGATCACTAGACACAGTATTCTTACAGGGAACGCACTATAGCATCTTCTGACGTCACACCAATGAGCTATCCTTACAGTGAACGCACTATAGCAGCCTCTGACGTCATACCAAGAAGCTTCTGAAGACTCCACCACTCGACAACTTGCTGACAATAGAACTGAGAGCAAATTAAAACTGTACGGGCAGAGAACACCTAGAAAGTTTCCACCCCCCCCCCCCCCACCGTACCCCCTCCACTCACCCCCTTCAATTAATTTCTCATACAAAAATTAGAATATTGTGGCTGGCGTTCTCTCGCGCCCGTATGTTGACAAACCTTCGCTTTACTCGCTAATTATTTTGTAAATTTTCTTAATTAACTACGTCACCATCTTTGTCGTCGAGTTGGTTGAAGAAAAACAAGATGGCGACTGAAACGGTGAAAGTTGTGTAGTTTCAGTTTGTTTGAGATGGAGTATATAGCGGTGCATTCATTCATGGTGGGGGGGGGGGTGAGTTTTGGGGGCGGTAGGGGGGGGGGGGGGGGAACTTGGTCTTGCAATATACAGTTTGTTTGGTGTGCTCAGAAAGAGTTTGGAGGGTTTGGTGGAGAGTTTTAGTTGGTCGGTTTGGCCGTCAGAGGAGAAAAAAGCGCTGGGAACACATCCTTGAATAGTGAGTGGCCAAGTTCCTTCGGCTATCGGTCTTGATATTACCTGTATTGAGAATGAGGACGCGATGAAGAAAATTTTTGTATACATTTCTAGTTCATAAATTTATTCTTACGTTTTATTTTCATTTTTTTTAAATTTTTTTCGTTTTTTTTTTTTTCATTTTTTCGTTTCATTTCCGCATGTCCGTCTGGACCCGGGCTAGAATTTGATATAGTGGTGACTCTACCTTTTGTAAGAGGCAAACAAATGAGGTGATCCCAATTCACATTTACACTCATTTTCTCGCTTTAAATGTAATTTTTCTTTCATTCCCCTTGTCCGTTTCCTCTAATCTCCTCCCCGGTTTATCCGGGGTATAATAGTTCCAGGACAGCTCTGCCTGTCGAAAGGTGGCCATCATATAACCTTACAGTTAACCCTTTCAGTCCTTCTTTTTTTTGAGCAGATAACGCAACTTAAAAACACTAACAATCAATTCCCTGATTTTTTTAATGGTTTTTAGATTTTTTTAAATAAATATGCCATGATTTTTTAATATTTTTTGGGAAATTTTGGATTTGATATAAATCCAAAATTTGGGACCAAAATAAATTTGGCTCAGTAGTTAAAAAAAATAGATTTTTTTGCAATTTTTTGCTTATTTTCATATCTTTTTCCCTCAAGTGCAACACAAACTAGAAATAAATCAAATTTCCGGGACATATCAAAATTCTCTAGTTTTTAGCTGTTTTGGCAAGTATGAATTTTGAAACGTCTCTAATAAAGGTACCATTCGTCACATTGAAGCGGGAAAAAAAATGAAACGGTTAGAATCTTAACATTTAATTTTTGTAAACAGCGATCAATGAGAACAAACGTCCCGTTTAACTGTAATAAAATCCAAAAATTGGTGTCCACAATTGTGGACGTGGGGTCTGAGAGGGTTAAGTACGTCGTTAAACACCAAATAGTCAAACTCTTCATGAATGAATTCAAATAACAATCTTCTAACGGGCCCTCTTCGACGCATGGTGTTGTACAATTTGATGTATTTACCTTGCTGGAAACGTTATTAATCCAAAACCCATGTCTAATCTCTTGGTTTCATTCTCAATCTACTCTATTCGATAAATATAGAATAGAATATAACTTTATTTTCTCCTTATTATAGAGTATAAATTGCGTTTAAGTACAAAGTAATTTATAAAAGGAAGAAAACCCACCTAGGATTGGAGTGCTGTGTGTGGGAGTCTTCTAATATTGTTTTACAATTATATAAATGTGCGAGATAGCGGCATGATGTTTACAGTGGTAGTGACAGTAGTCCTGATTTTAAGTATAGCAAGTGTTGAATTGTAAAAAATAGAGCAGAAACAAATATCTGAAAATATCTTAAAGTATCTGAACTAATTTTGTATTCGTACATATTTTTTGTACGCATTTAATACCAGGGCAAATATCTGAATATATGTGAAAGAACATTCTTTGAATGAATACTTGAACTTTACGTTGACTTTAGACCGTCAATACATTCTATCGCGTCGAGATATTTCCAGCTACATTTAGTGCGTAGAACGTAGAACGCATTCAAGGATTTCTCTTTACAATATTCTGCAACGTTTATAGCTTAGACCCACTCAAGCAATCTGCGTTCTTCTCTGGCTTCATAGAACGGAACCGAGCTCGTTCTTTAGGCCCTGTGCTCTCTCAATAATGACTCCCTCTTGGTGGGGGGGGGGGGGGGAGGGGAGGGGAGGTACTCAAGATGATTTCCATACAAGTTGTCTATTGAAGTAGTAGTAGCTGCGGAGTATCTTAATTCGTTATCCTAATGGCTTGGCCCCGTCAAGTTCGAAGTACTTTCCTGATATTTGGATTGACGCTCGTTTTCGTTAGGTCTCTCTCTCTCTCTCTCTCTCTCGATCTCTCTGTCTGTCTGTCTGTCTGTCTGTCTGTCTGTCTGTCTGTCTGTCTGTCTGTCTGTCTGTCTGTCTGTCTGTCTGTCTGTCTGTCTGTCTGTCTGTCTGTCTGTCTGTCTGTCTGTCTGTCTGTCTGTCTGACTGTCTTGTCTGACTGTCTGTCTGTCTGTCTGTCTGTCTGTCTGTCTGTCTGACTGTCTTGTCTGTCTGTCTGTCTCTCTCTCTCCTCTCTCTCTCTCTTGCTCTTTTGGGCTTTGCAAAATTGTCTAGTGTTAGTGAAAGTAGGATGTTATAGAAGCCCCAACTGGCCTTTTTATTAAAGACCCTCAATTAATCAATCAATCAATCAATCATCTCTCTCCCTCTCAATCAATCAATGTATCTAGCTTTTTACACCTTGATCTAATGTATTATTATTACTACTATCGTTATTATATTGTTTAACGAGATATGCTATAACTGCTATAAGTCAAAGGACGCGTTTTGAAAAGTGTATTATTATTAGCATTGTGTAACTCGTAGGACCCTGCAGCCATCTGTTAGAAACAAGATAAAGTAGATTTTATTTAAATTAACAACATGTAACAATTATATTGGCTCATAAATATGTTTCGTGTGCGTCTAAACACCAATACAGCAGAAATAACATTGTAAATTATTTGGACTTGGCACCTCCACCAAAGACGCTGAAATTTATGATTATGTTTGTTACAACGCCACCAAGGTAATTAATTTAGTTGCAATGCATATTTAAATAACAGTACATTATTATTTTTATTGATAACACTGGTTTTAGGCAATTGATGGTCAATTATATTTCAAACTTTTTTAAATTAAGTTTTTAGTTCTTACGAAAACACATCATCGCTCTAATTATCAACACTTTTTAAATATTGTGTAGCGTTCTGAAAATATCATTAAAAAAAAGCTTTTATAAATACATTTTGCCATTTATATATATTGTGCCATTTTGCCATTTACCAAGTGAAGACCAGTCAAAAAGAATTATTGATTGTTTACGTGGGTTGACAACCACTATAAGTCACAACCCTATCATTCATGTACTGTTTAATCACAATATAATAATCTATACATACCCGACATAAAGTTTCTAACTTTACTTCTCGGATTTACCTTAAATGGAAACGTTTTCAAACCACCGCCTTTAAAAACTCTCCGATGACGTCATTGTAAACTAAAGGGCTGTGTGTGAATTGAAGTGAATCCTTTCTTCTCGAACGCGGTCCCGAATATTGTCAGCCCCCCTCCTCCCACCGCCCCCCCCATCCCACTCTCACCCGACGCGACCGACGTCGGCTCGAGCAAGACGAATATGCTATTTACATAGAGAGTTTCAACGGAGCTGTTCTCTTGTCTCTTGGATTGTTAAGGCGGGATGAGTTTGAAGATGCTGACGCGGCGTTGTATAAATAGTTGTCGATTCTTGTTGTTGTTGTTGTTGTTGTTGTTGTTGTTGTTGTTGTTGTTGTTGTTTAGCGTCTTTCGTTCATTGCAGTGATGTTATTCGAATTTGATTATTTCGTGTTTAACGAAGAACTCGGCAACTGGGTCATATGACGTCGCCCGGGGGTGTTTGGAGAAAAGGGATAAGTAGGAGGGAAATGGGAGGGAAAGGGAAAGGGGAGGATGTGGACTGACTTTCGTCTGACTTCTCCACCTCGACCTGTCCGGCTAGAGTGGTCATACCAGAAGCATACGCTTCCACCGGCATAGCTATCGGGATCACCAAAGCACGCAAACATGCCTACCACGATAAGGTAGCAAGCAGTCCCTGGGCAGGATTTTAAGACGTACTCAACAACCAGGTCATATGACGTGGGAGGTGGGTTATTCGATGAAAGGGACAAGTAGGATTGATTGATAGATTGATTGATTGTTTGATACTTGTGCTTAACGTCTCATACTTTTGCAACCTGGTAATTAATCAAGACGATGAGTGGGTGAAATATGAAGATGAAATCCTGGGCTGTTTGGAGGAAAGGGACAAGTAGAAGGATTAACATTAAATTTACGTGGAATGCAGGGAAAGGAGAGGATCTCATTTCTTACGACTAGCAGGGTCACTCTGAAATAAATTCTACCCCAGGCGCAAACAGAGACACTTGTCCCTTTCCTCCAATCATCCCGCATATCACATCACATATAGCTGTCAAATACGTCGCTAAACACCAATCAATCAATCAATCAATTATCTCTTGCATTTCAAGTTGTGTCGATCACAAACAGACACATCTTCCTAAAAGGTTGTGTACGAAATGTTCTAGTGTCAAATTAAATTA